>CAJQUN010000001.1:10301419-10645595 GCA_907163345.1 Haberlea rhodopensis
AATCACAGTGGTTCCATCAAGTGCGTGGGTCGAATACTTAAGATACTTGATTATTTGGAATGTAGTGGCACTATCAAGACCTGTTGATATTTCATCCACGAATAACACTCTTGACGGGCTGACCAATAATTCACCTGTATTATAAATAAACTTGTGTTCATATAATCCTCATTCATTGATCCGAAATAAATTACAATTTGTGTTGAGAATTGTCTTGGGAGTTTAGAAGTTATGCTAGCTCTTTATAAGATCCACTAATTGCCGATTGGTTTTGAGTTGGAACCCTATACATTCTTAACAATTTCAACACAACCTGTTGTCAGCGCCTTTTTTTGGCCACCAGATATCCCTTTAGGCATTTCATCTCCAACAAAGGTGTCCGCACGAAGGTCCAATCCCAAAATCTTTGAGAATGAAATGCTTTTAGAATGATCTTTAATAAATAATAAGATTATTATGCAATTTCTCATTTTAATATGCAAATATGAACTTAAAAAACACCACTTTCGAAAGTGAAACATACATTCTCATGTTACCTTATGTATTCTCTTTATCTACACATTTCTAAATCACAATTGTCACAGATTAGCAATTGTGTCCTAAAAGTTGTACATGTAAAGGAAAGGGGAAGAAGATGAAAAGGATATGAAAATGAAGAGAACTGTAAAATAACAAATGGAAAAGCATTATGCCTGATAAGCTATCTCGCTTGCCAAATGAAATGTAAAAAAATGTATTATCCTGTTTCATAATAAATAATAAATTGTCCAATCTCTCTATAAGTTCAGGTTTTTAGATGATACGACAATTCAAAATGATATTAAAGCCTCTGGCTAACGCCGATTTTATGGTTTCAAAGCTCATAAACAACAACCTCACGTATATAAAATATCCACTCGATGGGCCTCCAAAACAAAGATGAACAAACTGACCACAAATGAGGGGACTGTTAGAGAATAAATAATAAATTTTTCAATATCGAGCTTTTAGATGAAACGACAATTCAACATATCCATCATGCCAATATAGACAAAGCCAGAAACAAAAAGCTATAGTTTTCTTATGTATACAATGCAAGTTGGTTCCTCTACCCTATTTCCCCATTCGATTATTTCTTCCATAATTAAAATAGATTAATAGAAATAAAAGAACTACAATGTATCCAATAGAATGAAGATGTGTCATAGACTGTATCCCCTTTAAATGATATAATTTATCAATTATACTAACAAAGAAAGTTCACTTGAATTTAACTTAGAACTCCATCATTATGTAAATTTCCTTTGTAAAAAACTATATTAGCAAAAATATTTTTCTTCAATATCAAGCATGACTGACAAAGTGACTTCCATTTTCCTGCCTTTTGCTTTTTCATCATTTTTCCAGCATAATAATGAAATTGTTAGCATAGATGTGCAGACAAGTCAAGTATTGGACATGCTAAACTTGATATCTATTCATTTCTCAATTCAACACGTATTGATGAGGTTATCTAGCTCAGCGAAATCGCCGTTTCGTTCGGCGACGATCTTGAAATCGTCGTTATAGACATCTGTTTTAAAATGAAACTTTATCGCGGCATCTACCATTTTTGCGAACTACGTCAACCCAGCTACAAAATCATCTGGTCACAGACTTCAGTGTCCTAAGTTCATCTTTCATATTTCTGCCAATCTCAACACAGACACCTCAGATGAAGTGTATAAGTTAAATCAAAAAAGTTTGATTGAACAGAATTTTATCATATATCTTGAGGATGGCAGTAGTTACAATACAAATGTGCAGCGCATGGAAGCAGTAGGTACCATACTCAGTAAAATAAGCAGCTCAATGAAGACAGAGACAAAAAAAATTTAAAATTTTTACAAGCTCATAATACAATGTTTCTGCTATTGTCATCAAATATTGTAATGTATTCGCAAATCCAAGCAATATTAATGGAAAGTACCTTCAAAATTTACTCTACCGCAAGGCCAGATTCCTTCCCTTCCAAAGACAGAGCCTGGATATAATAAAGTTACTCGAATCTTTTCGTGTGATGAACTTGTTTAGATGACAGTACTGAAGGTGAAAGACTTGAAGGAACTCCAGAATTTTATCATAGAATATGTGGAAATGAGATTAACTACGACAACCTGATGATTGTTAAAGAAAAATATGAATTTTAGAGAATCATTCAGATACGAGCTACTTGAAGTTTAGCCCTTACAACAACAATAACTAAAATAACTAAGCCTTTAATCCCAATGAATTGAGGTATGATACATGAACAATAGCGAGAATCAAGTCTGGTCAGACTCATGCGTGAGTATTCTCCAAACGCTTCTTTCGGTTAACATATCTTCTGTAATCCCCCTGCACTCCAAGCTTTATGTATAAGTTCGAGCCATGTCTTCTTAGGTCATCATCTCGCTCTCGTGAATTGACCAAAATCCATGGACTCTACTCGATGCACAGGTGCACTGATAGGCCTACGTCGAACATGACCAAACCAACGTAAGCAGCTTTCTTGCATCTTCTTTTCTATACAAGCTACACCTACTTCAGATCGAATATCTTCGTTCCTTATTTTATCTCTTCTGATCTTACCGAACATCCAACGAATCATAACATCTCTGTCACACTCATCTTTTGGATGTGATTTCTCTTGGGTGTCCAACATTCTGTCCCATACAATATTATGGGTCTAACGGCGCTAATATAGAACTTTCCCTTCAACAAGCCATCCTGATCTTGTGGTTAACGCCATTGTCAATCTTTCAATCCTTTTGGATAACTGAACCTAGGTATCGAAATTTGCTGCTCATCGATACCTCTTGACCACCGAGTGCTACAAAATCGGAATCCCGAAAGGTACGACCACTAAATCTGCACTCTATATATTCTGTTTTGGACCTACTTAATCTAAAACCCGTTGATCGTCTCTCTCCATAACTCCAATTTGCCATTACCCCTCGTTGATTAACACAACATCGTCAGCAAAACGTATGTTCCAAGGTAGTTCATTTTGTATGTATTTTGTTATCTCATCTATCACTAGGGCGAACAGGAACTCAGTGTGGTTTTCAAAATATGCATTTTTATCCACATGTAGTTTGCAAAACATAATAAAATGGATAGGGTATTTTGCACATATTCACAAACTATATGAGATAAACTGTCCATTTTCACAAACTCATTGAGTAAACTGTGTCTTTTCAAACCAAATGGGGGGGGGGGGGGGGGGGGGGGGATGGGGTAAACCACCCATTTTCAAAACACAAGGGCGCAAACTGTCTATTTAGAAAACCACAGGGGTTCGTTTCCAATAACCCTTCAAATACATGTAGTTTAACCTTGAGAAAGACTTGAGATTAACAAGAGGGTGGGTTGGGTGCAACGAGAACATACTTTTGCTGTTGTCATATACAGAAATAAAAATTCCTGAAATCTTAGTTGAGAATGAAATGTTGGTTGAGGAAGAGAGGCCGTCCATCATAATAATGCAAACAAGGAACAATCCTAGTTCGATTGTAAGGTTTTCTATAATTGGCTAATGTCATATTATCCTTTTAAAAATAATGATGCACTTGCGAAATCATGCTGGATGTTATTAGTATTGACACAGATCATCTTACCGTGAATCATCAGACTCAAAAAGGTAATAATGATGAACATGTAGGCTCCCACAATTCAGGCCAAACCCGTGGAGAGGCGTTGGGTGATGAAGAGCTTGATGGAAACTGACCTGATATGGAAGCTTGACTAGCTAAGGAAACTTCATCACCATGATTGATCAAATCTCCAAATAAACATAGTGCTCAGATAATCCTTTATTCACATCAGGAAACTCAATTAAACTCTGTCTCAATCATATGCCACCATTACATCAATCTGCCATCTTTATTCTTTGTAATAACGCTTGCTTAGTTTATTTAATAGCTTAGTTGGTGTCCTAAAATGTAATGTGGCTAATCTGTATTATTAAAAAACCAGAAATCAATAAAATGTGTTGTGTTCATGTATTAAATCTTGTCTCTTTTTCACATTTTCTTCTCGGTATCAGAGCAAGTTATATAAAGCTTTTAAACGGTACTTTATCAACATACGTAAAAATTGACACATATACTGACATTTATCAATGCTAGAGACTTATCGGAAAAACATCATCATATATCACATGGTGGCTTCTATGGATTCAAGAGATGGCTCCCGTATGTATATCACTTTGCTCTTAAGATTCAGGAGGTGACTCTCATATATGTGGCACTTTGCTCCGCATGTTCAAGTGGTGACCCCATCATACGTAGCACTTTGCTCTACCGATTCAACTGGTGGCTCCTACACACGTAGCACTTTGATCCGTAAAGCCCGTACTTTCAAATACACATATCTTGCACATAATCATGCAGCGACTTATTGGATTCAAGAGGTATCTCCCGTGCACATATCAATTTGCTCTTAAGGTTCAAGAGGTGGCTCTCGTACGTGTGGCACTTTGCCCCACAGATTCAAAAGGTGGCCCCCACTAAGTAGCACTTTGCCCTGCCGATTCAAGTGGTGGCTCATATACACGTACCACTTTGCTCCGCAAAGTCCGTTCGTTCATATTCTCGTCACATACTTATCAAATCTAAAACTTTCATGTTCATTCAAATCTTTAAAGTATACTGATAATTTCAAACTGAAAGAATAACTTGTATATCAAAAAATCATTTACTTTCATATTCACATCTAGTAAAATTTTTGGATTTCAAATCGTACACATACTTCCATATTCAATCGAATCTTTATCACATATGTAGGATTTCAAAAAACAATAAATGATTGTATAACAAAATCCCACCTACTTTATTATTCCAAGCATGTTTGATCAACGGATTCCGGGTTGTGCAGATGGTGTGAATTTCCTCCTCTCTTGCTTGGAAACTTTTGAAAAATAGTGTGTACAAATGTGTGCATGTCTCAAATTTAGGAGTCTCATGTAATAGGGCTTGTGGTGTTGATTTTAAATATAGAAGCATGATGTATGAGCATTTAAGTTGATCATAAATCTTGGTCCTAAATCTTGGCCATTTAGTGTCATGTGTCATGATTTGGCAAGACAATGAATGACTAACATGATTTGGAGGTCGTCAACTTGGTCACTGAATGACCTTTGAATGGGGCAATTTATGTAATGAATGAATAAGGAAAGGAACCATTTAATGGGAAAGATAATTGAACGTGTTAATGAGACAATTTAATGGGGGCAATTGAGTGGTCATAAACGTCACGAAAATATGGGTCATCACATTATGTCTTAGCTTCGGATTCCGTCATATCTTTTAAAAACACATAACATCTTTAAAATTATGATAATATATTTCAGCATTATCTCTTATATTTTAGTATTATCTATACTTAATATTTGGATTGACCAAATAACATAATTATGGTTTGGTCAAAATTCTAGTGTTGACTTGATTGGAAAATCAGGTCCACATTGCCTACCGAATCATATGCTTGAAGCGTATCACAATTAAGAAGTACATTGTTGACCGAATCATATGCTCGAAGCAAAACCCTTAGTAGCCCAAGGAAATCTGAAGTACGAAGAAAATCATGTCTCTAACCGTAGATGCAAATGATCAAGTGTTGAGATCAATTACTATTCCTTATGTCAAATTTAATTGCCCAACCGTACGGAAAGAGTAGCTACCAAGGAACTGTAAAAAAAGATGCGTGAGAAATACGTCTATCTTTTTCAATATCTCGAGGATAAAACTTCCAATAAAAGTGAGAGATGTTAGGTGATTTAGTGCGAGGTTATAAATTTATGATATGAGTGAGCACGTGCTAATGGCGAAACCTTAATAAGTGGGGAATCATATCTCAAGTAAAAAGTGATGGTAGTACATAAATTTCGCTTGAAGCAAATTATAGAAGTACAAAACCACTTGAATGTCGTCAATTCAACTGAGTAGAGACTAAAGAAACTCAGTCAAGAGGGTGTTGAATCACTTTCGGATCCTTCTTTGTATCAAAGGTTGATTAGCAGACTTCTTTACTTGACAGTAACTCGACTTGATCTTTCTTATGCGGTGTATAAGCTCGGCCAATTTGTTTCTAAGCCAATGACAAAGCATTTACAGGCTGCATATTCTGTTCTCCAATATGTTAAGGGAACAATTGGCCAAGGTCTGTTTTATAGCTCGTCCTCATAACTTAAATTTAACTACTTGTCCGATTCAGATTGGGCAGCTTGTTTGGACACTCAAAGATCTATCAGTTGGTTTTGTATCTTCATTGGTTCGTCTATGATCTCTGGAAAATCCAAGAAACAATACACTATCTGTCGATCCTCTGCTGAAACTGGATATCGATCCATGGCTAATGCTACTTGTGAAATTGTGTGTCATATCATTTCTGAATGACTTGAGCATCCATATAAACATACATGCTACAATGTTCTGTGATAGTTAGGCCACTATTCACATTGCTTCTAATCCTTTGTTTCATGAGTGGACAAAGCGCATTGAACTTGATTGTTATTTTGTTCAAAACTCCTTCATGTCTCTTCCAACAACTAACTTGCAGACCTATTTACTAAAGCACTACTTTCTAATGGGTGTTCACAACATTCAATGCTCATATTAAGGGGATTATTAAGATGTATTTGTCATATTGCTTAACTCAAGTGGTGACAAGTGTGTATTTGTGCAGTATACAAGCTCACGTGTGTGTTTTGAAGTCAAGTTTTCATTATGTAATTTTGGAACATTTGTTGGTCAATTTTCTCCAGTTATGGAATAATACTCTTCATGCATGATTCTTCTATATTTTATTTATATCTATTTTATTAGAGCTCGTACAACAGGCAAGGTAGGACAAATGTCCTCCCCATAATTACAGATCGTACCCTTTAAAATTGTATTTTATACATCTAAATTTTTTGTTGCCCGCCCCCAGCTTGAATTATAAACCCACCCATACATACAATCTCTTTCGATGTGCATGAATTCCCACGTCTTTTGTGGTCTTTTACCTTGCAAAACTACACCGAGACGCACCCCTGTTCTCCATGTTTCGCAATAAAAACAAAAAACAGAAAAGCCAAAGCATTGAATGGCTCTGATATAACATTGACTGGCCCTGTACTGTATAGGATATTTAATGCTGAATTGCTGATTGAGAAAGCACCGAAAGAACAGTTCTTTCTTTTATTTTCTACATGCATGGGAACGTACGTGTTGATCCTAAAATTATTTTTACCAGTTTAAATTTTTAAAAAAAAATTATATATTTCCTTCCAAAAATTGTGTTTGGCCTGCGTAAAATTATATTTTGACCCTCTTATATATATACATATATATGATTAGGTGCTAGTGACGAAAGAAATGCATTAAAAATTTAACAAAAAAAATTTTCTTGGAACTAACTATATATGGTTTTAAAAAAATATTGAAACATTCAATTCTATTTATTGCATGTTCCACTTCTTTCAACTTCTAAGTGCGGAGAAAACGAAGGACCAAAAATCAAAGGCAACCAAAAATGGCAGCAGATGGAACAAAAAACCCTCATCTTCTAGTTTTCCCTTTCCTGCACAAGGTCACCTAAGTCCTGCCCTCGCGGTCTCTAAATTCTTAGCCTCAAAGGGTCTGAATATCACCGTTATAACTACCCCAGATTTAACCAAATCTGCGCAGTTTTCCTTGAGCAGCAGCTCAATCAACATACAAACTATATCCGACGGTTCTGAGGACAATAAGAATCTGACAGAGACATTCGATGAGTTCGTGGTACGTTTCAAGCAATGCGTCTTACTTAGTTTGGCTAAATTTCTTGACGAACAGATCGAATCTGGTTGTGTTGCTAAAGCTATCATATATGATTCTCTTATACCATGGGTTTTGGACATAGCTCGAAGTCTCAGTTTGCAAGCGGCGACGTTTTTCACTCAATCTTGTGCTGTTAGTGCTGTATACTACCATTTGAAAAAAGGTTTGCTGAAGATTTCCGTACGAGGATCATGTCGTGTCCATGCCAGCATTGCCATGTCTCGAGGTCAAAGACTTACCCTTTATGCCTAAGAGGATGGATCCTAATCACACTGTTATGAACCTTCTTGCTGATCAGTTCTCTAATATTGAGGAAGTGGATTGGATCTTTTTCAACACATTTGACAAGCTTGAGAATGAGGTAGGTTTAATATTTTCTCTTGCAAGTTAAAGTAACCATGTTTTCATCATGGAGGTTAATTTGGCTAGTCCTTTAATTCCCTTGTATCTATGTTCATGTAAAAAAAACATGTAATCATGTGATAGTGATTCTGGGATTGATGGAATTAGTAATGAATTTTCTTACATGCATGGACCAATACGGTACGTACAAGAATTTTCCCTTTTAATCATATGTCATTGGAGTGTTGCATGTAGCACTAGATATTGGTGAGACACCAGATATTATTGACGTGTTTGTGGCCATAGTCATCATTCCGGGAAAACATAACTAAAGATTAAAAAAATGCAACGGTGAAACACTAGAAACTATGGTTATGACTTTTCACAAATATTTTTTTGTAAAAAAGATTATTAACCAAACGTATTCTATATTGATTTGGCCACCCACTTCATGTTCTTTGGAACCGATCATAACACCATGAGCCATGAACAATAATGAACTATGTTATATATGTAAATAACACATGTACACATGATGACACCTACATGATGACACCTGACATTTCAATTTCCAATGAAGAATCATGATGGAAAAAATCATTGTAAATGCATGTCATATAAAGTCATACTTTGACTTTCATTTCCTTTAATAAAGGAGAGGGGCTGATGGTTTGAAGGGAGTATGTTTTTCACCATTATTGACTTTTTTCTTCCCAAATCTCCTCTCCTTTCTTAATCTTTCTCTCTAAAAGACATTGTAATTCATCTGAAAATTATACTGTAATATGTTCCGTGGTTTTTCATTCGATTTGAGAGGTTTTTCATTCTAATTTTTTGAGATAACAAACCACAACATTTCATTTGATTCACTGGCGTGTTGCATGTAGCACTAGATATTGGTGAGGCACCAGATATTATTGACGTTTCTGAGGCCACAATCATCATTACGGGAAAACATAACTAAAGATAAAAAAAAAATGCAATGGTAAAAAAGATTATTAACCAAACGTATTCTATATAGATTTGGCCACCCACTTCATGTTCTTTGGAACCGATCATAACACCATGAACCATGAACAATAATGAATTTCCAATGAAGGATCGTAATGGAAAAAATTATGGTAAATTCATGTCAGATAAAGTCATACTTTGACTTTCATTTCCTTTAATAATGGAGAGGGGATGATGGTTTGAAAGGAGGATGTTTTTCACCAATATTGACTTTTTTCTTCCCAAATCTCCTCTCCTTTCTTAATTTTTCTCTCTATTCATAGTGAAAATTATAATGGTCCCGTGGTTTTTGATTCGATTTGAGGGTTTTCCATTCTAATTTTTTGAGATAACAAACCACAACATTTCATTTGATTCTTTGATCTGCAGGTAATTCAGTGGATGTCAAGCAGATGGCCAATAAAAACCATTGGTCCTACGATCTCATTACTGCGAGCAAACGAGGAGTTTTCCGACCAAAAGAATCATATGGTTAATATCTTCGAGCCAACTTACGAAGCCTGCACAGAATGGCTAGACTCGAAAGAAACAAACACGGTCGTTTATGTGTCAGTTGGAAGTGTTGTTACCCTTCCAAAAGAACAAATGGAGGAGCTTGCGTTTGGCCTAATATTGAGCAACTGCAATTCTTGTGGGTAGTAAGATCCTCTGAAGAAAATAAGCTCCCTCCAGATTTCATTGCTAATGTATCGGATCGAGGTTTAGTCGTAAAATGGTGCTCGCAACCTCAAGTCCTGGCTCATCCCGCCGTCTCGTGTTTTATGACACACTGTGGGTGGAATTCGTTTCTTGAGGCATTGAGTTGTGGCAAGCCGATTATAGGAATGGCGCAGTGGGCAGATCAGCCAACGAATGCTAAATTCATCGAGGATGTTTGGAATGTAGGTACTCTGGTCAAATTCCATGAATTTAGCAGAGATGAGATTGCTAAGTGTGTGGCAGAAATTGTGCATGGAGACAAAGGGAAGGAACTTAAAAGAAATACTTGTAAGTGGAAGGAATTGGCCGGAGAAGCTATGGACAAAGGTGGGAGTTCTGCTAGAAATATTGATGATTTCGTGTCGCAGATTTTATGAAGTTAATACACTTTATTATTATATTTGAAGAATAAATATCAGTATTTCAATGAAAATATTAAACGTGGTAGTAGTATAATAAAAATATGCAACACCACATCCGATAGTAACGATAGAGGTGAGTATCCACTATAAATCTTCTGTTTATCACGAAGCTTAAAGTCTTACTTAGCTTGAGCCATGGATCGTAATATCGGTCGCGGAATGGTTGGAACGACCATTCTTTAATGGAAATGACAATAATTGTGGTAAAGTTTCATGCTAATAAAGCGGATGTGTATTATAGTATTGTTTTTTATGCAATATCGACGATTTCGCGCCATTCCGGAACGAAACTTTTTTTTAAAATTCAATTTATTTTATTTTTTCATTAGTTTTTTTCAAATTATCAAATTATTTAATATTTTTAATCGCGACCATTCCATGAATGAAACAACAACCTCCACGACGCCCTCCATAACGTGTCGGTGAACCATGACGTGAGCTTAAAAAAGAAGGGGCTTTCTCATCTTTATATCTGCCAAGAATTAACAAAAACGTGTTTAATCTTAAATTCAACAGAGAGAATGGATTGATGTAATGGAACGAGAAATGAGTCCATATCTATAACTTAATCTTTCTTGCGGAACACAGTCTTTCTGGCAAGTGAACGACTGAGACAAGGGCTATTAATGTTTATAAAGATTAGAACTTGACTGAAAGATTTATTAATGGGTATTAAAATTCAACAACTAGGCCGAAAGTCGTTGGTCTAGCTGGCACCATTCGCTTATGCGAGTAGGATGTCTCGAATTCGAGACTTCCCTCTCCTCTTCCCCAACCCCATCCCCCTCCCATCCCCCTCCCCATCCCCATCGCCCTAGTGTGGGAATGTAATAAAAAAAATCGACAACTAACTGTATTTGCCTTGGTTACGTTCGAATTATTAGATAATATTGAAGTTATATTATGATTATTAGTGTGACTGATATGTTATAAAATAATGTTGGATAAATAATAATATGTTTACTTAAATGAATTGTAGTTATGATTATATGATATATTATTTTTTTGCATTTATGTTCTTAATATTATTAATATTATGTTTGGTTTGACTTGGTGTAATAAAATTAGACCATAAGTATCATAAAAATAAGATTACTCTTTTTTCTTTTTATTGTTTTTATTTGTTTAAATAATTTTTTTATTTACCTTTCAAATTTATATAATTTTTATTTGTTTCACATCTATTTTAAATTTTTTACTATCAAAACAGATATTACATAATTTTATTCTTTTAGATATCTATATTTATTAAAAAAATCATATTAATTTAGTTAATAAATTATAAATTTCCATTTTAATAAATATTTATTAATCAGTATTATTCAATTGAATATTTTTACTTAAATATATTTTATATATTTCCAATTTAATATGTTTACTAATATTTTTAAAAAAAATTAATTAAAGAATTTTATAATTATTTTTATTTAATCTTAAATAATAACACAAATAGAAAATAAAGTAGCGTAAATAAAGTTTTTATCTTCCCACCAATTAATCAACACCCAAAGATTAATTAATCCCATCATTTTTATGAGATTATTTATTATTTGAAAATAATATTTTATGACATGAATTATTGAGTCTTTTTTAAGTAAACAAGAAATAGAACATAGCACATCTCACGTTTATTGAGGGTAAGTACTATTAAATCATATCCAAGATCCTCCAGAGAAGATACAAGATTGGGTCAAATCCTCTTATCATTATATTATCATTATTTTGAAATTATTCAATTTCCTAAATTGTAGATATTGGTTATACACCTACTTTTGTATTTAACGGCAGATTGCTACCGAAGAGAAAAAAATTCATTCCAAAGCCTTCTATTATCTTATATGATATCAGATTTCCAAGATTCTATGACCTCTTCCAGCACCTCCAACCCTAATTCATTAGTCGTATGAACCATCAGCCCTATCCCGACTCCTGAGTCCTTGCTCGGCACCAACCTTGTGCCCATTAATGCCCACCGGTAGCTATCACTCCAATTCACATCCTCAAACTTCCCTTCTCGGAGAGCCCAAATACGACATCTCCTAGTTGGATATGGCTTCCTCGGCTACTTGGATGGCACCATAGCCTGCCTAATCGATGATACTGTTAGGATCGGACGGGAGTGTTTAGAGTGGGTGAACACTCCTCCAAAAATTAACTCTTATTGATTTCACTCAGGTTAGTAAATGAAATCTGTTTCTTAACCAGTACTTAAGCAGAACAGACCACTGAAATGAAAGTGCGGAAACGGTCTGTTCTTAGCCAATAAGAACGGTTGATGGCTATGAAATGCAAGGTAGTACGAAATGTAAGTAGACAAGATATGTTTCTGGAATTTTGAAGGCAAATCCTTCTACGTCTCCTCTTCTTCCAATCAAGGAAGGATTCACTAGAAGACTTTGAGTAATACAATTTTTTGTACAACCCCGATTCAGCTGGATTTACCCCACTACCAGACTGAAACCCCTAGTCTCTCAATCTGTTCAGACACAATCCGTCTGACAGTTACAATCAAATCTCACTCTTCTATCTTAGCACAAATACAAAGGATATAGTGAATTACTCTAAGCACAAATGATCCTATAGATGATCAAATAATTACAATAAGACATGCTTTAAGAACTTTGAGCAGATTGGCAAGATAAAATCTTTCAACGATGGTTCTGCTCAAGAATGAATGTTTCAACTTGTAAGCGTGTGTTGTTCAGTCTCTTGATCGATCTCAAAAAACTTGTTCTGAGCATTTAAGTTGCATCCTTATATAGTCGTTTATACCAACGATAATATTTTCTTTCTGTGCAACTCTTCACTTTGGTCAACTTCAGAGCAGAATGCATATTGCCATTTTAAACTTCTCTGTTCTGTTCTATCGGCGCTTGTCAGAGAAGATCTGCTTTATCTCTTTACCATTTAAGGTAACTTCAGTCTCCGGTTTATTTCAGCATTAATTGCAGCATTAAATGTTTCATTAAATAGCCGTTAGGTAGTTCGGACTGGTAGACAATGTTTGCAGCTATACTAAGTTCTGATCTGATTTGCATCGATCTGGTTGACTCTAGTTTGATCTGCATCGTTCTGATCTCATCGATCTGGTTGACTCTAGTCTGATCTGCATCGTTCTGATTTCATCGATCTGGTCTATTTTTGACTTCTCGTTGACTCTGATCTGGTACACATCGATCTGGTCTGTTTTGTCATCTTTAAAATCCGGAACTAACAAATTCCCTATTTTTTATGATGACAAAACCTAGATCCTTTTTATTTTTATTCTCCATGTTCAAAATAAATGAACTAACTGTCTTCTTTAAAATTTTAAGGAGTTAAGATCGATTGAGTCTCTTAGTTCAAAATAAAATGAACAAACTGAGAAAATGAGAATATTATAACCATTTTGATGAATACATTAACTGATATTCATTACAAGTATTATTTAATTCTCGGCTAAGCTCTCATTTATTTCCTCTGCTGAGTTGACTTCTTTTCCCCCTTTTTGGCATCAGCAAAATCTTTAAGAAATTCGACTATCTGTGTAAGCTGAGCACACATAGCATCTAGACGATTATCTTGGGTGAGAAGGGATTTTGCAACTGCTGTATTGACTTCTGAAGCCAACTCAATCTGTTCTTTTCGCAGACTAGCCTTGTAGGTTGCTTGTTGGGAGAACAGACTGTTCAGACCAAGCTGGATTGTATTGATGCTCGACATCATTTTGTCCTTGAATGAGTCAAAATTCAGAGATGTAGTCCGCTGACTTTGACGAACTTCTCTCATTCGTTGGGAGAGAAAGAGAAAGTTATCAGATAAGTCTCGTAGGGACTTGGCGATTGATGGAGCATCATCAAGATAGTCTGGGATTTGCTAAGGTTGCACGGCCAGTTCTTTCCCTTTTTCAGTAAAGTCTGAGGGTTGTGCGAGGTCGAGCTATTACGCAAAATCTTGTAAAGAGACCGAGGTAGCCGGCACAGCAGACTTGCTTTGTTCAGATCGGATCAGCTCGCTGAGACCCGCAGAAAATAGATTCAAAAATTCAAGGTCTGCAGCAGCCTGCTCTGCGTGGGCTGGTGAGCTTGCTTTAGAAAGAGGAGGAGAGCTTGATTGGGCAGGCTCCTCTCGGTGTAAGTCCTGAATAATTTCAGACACTGCATGTCCCACATCAACTATGTCTTCTATGACAACATTCTTTGGGGCGGTTGAAGTGCTGATTTGAACAGTGGAGCTTGAGGGTGCAAAGGGAAGAAGGATGGTAGGTGGCGCCAATAATACTTCCCTGTCCCCATCCTCTGCAGCAGACGGAGCATTAATCATTGGCTGCTCTGCTGACTCTTTAATAGGTTCAGCAGACCTTTCACTCATCTGCTCTGCTGCAGACCGTGTTGTGGTTGGCTGACTAGGACTTTAGCCATTCATCTAATATAGCGGCGAGAGCTTGGACATTTTCTTCAATGTCCTCCATAGCCATATCAATTGCTGTTTGAGCGGTTGATTTGGGCTTGGAGGAGGCAGACTCAGTCATTACAGCTTTGTCCTTTCCAACAACGGCGGAAGGCTTGATCCCAGATTGGGTGTAGTCGCCCAGTTCTGTAATAACAATGCTTTGACTACTGGGATTTTTGATGTTACCCGGGGCATAGCTGTGACCAATTTGGTCGGTGCTTGAGTCAGTGGCTTGGCGAGTTGGGTCCGAGGCTTCTTATGTAAAGGCTTGGAGACATGTGATGTAATTGAGGCAGAATGGGTTTCATCTGAGTTAGTCTGGACTGTTAGTTTGTGCTTGACCCTTGTTTTCTTGCCAGCAGCCTGATCTTTACCAACTTCAATTTTGACAGTCAAAAGATCAGAAGGAGTGGGGGGAGCACTCTTTGACTTGAGTAGAGCCAATCCCTTGGGATTAAGGATTTTGAAGAGATTGAGTACCGACGGTTTCCCCAGCTCGATGTTCATAGATTCCAAAAGCTTGCTGAGTGGAACAGCGAACAGACAACCTGCTTGGCTGAAATGACCGTCTCCAACAGAACTTCAAACAGAATAGCTGACCAATTCACCTTCAGTCCGGAATGGATAGCAGCCATTGCTCCGAACTTTTCAGAAGTAACTGCATCAAAGCTTCCAGCCTTGCTTAGCAGTGGTTTGCCAACAATGTCACACAGTACCTGAAAATGGAACAACATCTCTTTATTTTTGAATGATGGCTGCAGATGTAGTCCAAAGATGGATACTCGGCCCTGAAAGTCATCAAGAATGGCCTTAGATATATGAGCAAACTCGGATATTCCGGCGGTAGGAAGCCCAAAGGTCTCTGTAAGCGTCGCCTGAGAAATTTCAATAGATTTGCCTTTGACGGAGGAGGAGATGTACGTCTTGTGGGAAACTACGTTGGAGAAAAGCTCTCTAATCTTCGATTCATATATCACCGTGCCACATTCCAGAAATTTCCTCAATCCTGAAGTTTCCAAGGATTTGAACATGGTCACCATATCTGGGTCTTCGGTCCTGTAAATAGCATCATACTCAATAGACAGAGAGTTGTGAGTGATAGTTGCCATTTGAGTGATTGTAAGGTAAGTAAGAAAGACGGAAAGATTTTGAAGAGATATAATCAGACTGCAGTAATTGTAAATGTTGAGCCTTAAACGCATGGTTGCGTTTAATGCGTTAAATTATCCCCGGTTTATCTTTGAGTTTTGATGATCAACAAAACTTGTGTTTGTTATACTAATGTGTGTACTTAGTGTGCAGATTAAGTGATTTAAAGTGGTTTGAATTGAAGAAAATCAGGTGTGCACAATCTGGCGTGGATCGCCTCAGGCGATGGTGACCATCGCCCCAGGCGATGGCAGCCATGGGGGCTTCGCCATGGCCATCGACTGAAGCGATGGTCAGGAACGCGCGCAGGGGAAGAACGCCCAAGGCGATGGGCTGATCGCCCGAGGCGATGCGTTGAACGCCTGAGGCGATGTGGACTTCGTTTAAGGCGATGCAGATTTTGGACATGCTGAGGCTATGTCCTTGATTTATGCTTTTGATCACCTGAGGCGATCCACCGATCGCCTGAGGCGATGCGTGTAATATGCTGACCGTTGGGGCGCGGCGATGGAGATCGCCTGAGGCGATGCAGGAGTGATTTCATCCTTATGTGTAGCAACGGCTAGTAGGAGCCTAGGGGGCCTCCTACACTATAAATATGGATGCTTTGGAGCATTTTGAAGCTAAGAAACAAGCCTACAAACTTCTACAAGCTTTGCTAATTCAAATTTATTATAGCATTGCAAACTCCATACATTATTGTTGTATTGGAGCTTGCAATTGTTTTCTTTTGATAGAGTCTTGTTGTCTTCGTGTGAGTACACCGTGAAAGTGTTAGTTGGTTTATTGTAAAGGTCCTCCAACACCAAAGCAAGTTGGTAAATTGTAAAGTCGCCAACAAGTAAAGTTGGTGCATGTGTTGTGGCTATCCTTGGAGCCCTTAAGGCCAAGAAGACTCGTGAAGAGCATTGTGCTCGGGAAGAGCTTTGTGTACTCGGGAAGAGTATTGTGTAGTGGCTAACTTGGAGCCCTCAAGGCCAAGATCTTTTGTTCTAGTGGAACCTCGGTTGGGGGTTATCTAACCGGGAAGAGGCGACTTAGGCGATTCATCGCCGAACTTCTATAACAAATCTTTGTGTCTTTTATTGCTTTAATTTTCATTACACATTTATTTACTTATTCTTGTTATTTATCGATTGACGTAAGGCTTCCGCAACGCAAGCTCTTTTAGTTTTGCAAACTCATTTTAAAACGCTAAAGTAGCCAAGGAATCTCATTCACCCCCCCCCCCCCCCCCCCCCCCCTCTTCGATTCCAACAGTAAAAAGTGAAAAGATTAAATGAAATGTACAGCCTGATAAATACGAGATGACGGGCATATGTCTGTATCTCGATGACTGAAATTTTGAAATTTAAATTTTAACGGCCAGGATGCATGTAACGTAAGGCGGTTAAAGTTAGATCAATCCGAACTGTTTTAAATATTACTTGAGAACAATTATAAGTGCGTTGAAACAGATCATGGGATAACATCAGATCGATAGAGATCGGTCTGGTACACAGTACCGATCTGTATTTTTCTGACATTGTGTTATCAATCTGTGCTTACACTAAATCGGCAAGAACAAAATTGACAAGCGGAAAAAAAATTAAGATAAAACTATTAAGCCAAGAATTTGACGAAAATAATTAAACTTAGCCTCTGCTAGTGGTTTGGTGAAGATGTCTGCAGCTTGCTGGTCTGTCGAGATATACTCTATCCGAATCTCCTTTTTGATAACATGATCTCGAATAAAATGATGTCTGATATTGATATGCTTCATTCGAGAGTGCAAGACTGGATTATACGTGATAGCAATTGCACTTGTGTTACCGCGGAAGATTGGTGACTCAACAACTTGAATGGCATAGTCTCTGAGCTGGTGTTGAACCAAGAGCATTTGAGTGCAACTGCTTCCGGCGGCAAGATATTCTGCCTCGGCTATGGATGTGGCAATCGACGTTTGCTTCTTGCTAAACCATGAGATCAATCTTTCACCTAAGAATTGACATGTTCCACTGGTGCTTGTGCGATCGATCTTGCATCCTGCATAATCAGCATTTGAATATCCAATTAAGTTAAAGTTCGGAACTTTGGGATACCATAGACCAACATTCTGAGATCCTTTCAAGTATTTAAGAATACGTTTAGCATCAATGAAGTGGGATTGCTTAGGATCAGAGTGAAATCTAGCACACATGCAGACGGAAAACATAATATCATGCCGGATCGCTGTAAGATATAACAGCGATCCTATCAGACCTTGATACATTGTTACCTCAACTGTCGTTTCCCCTTCGTCTTTATCTAGCTTGATTGATGGACTCATTGGAGTTGAAGCAGTTGAGCAAGTCTCCATCCCAAATCTTTTGAGTAGCTCCTTGGTGTACTTGGTTTGATTTATGAATATTCCATTGCTAAGCTATTTGACTTGCAGACCCAGGAAGAATGGCAATTCTCCCATCATACTCATCTCAAATTGTCTCTGCATTAATTTAGAGAATTTCTCGCAAAGCTTGGGGTTAGTGACCCAAAAAAATATCGTAAACATATATTTGAACTAACAAAGTATGTTCCCCCTTAACAAATTTGAATAAAGTTTTATCTACTGAGCCAATATGAAAATCATGATCCAGAAGAAATTGAGACAAAGTGTCATACTAGGCTCTGGGGGCTTGTTTAAGTCCATAGACTACTTTATTAAGTATGTATACGTGATCTGGAAACGAGTGATTCATGAAACCAGGAGGTTGCTCTATGTAGACTTCCTCATGAAGTTCGCCATTTAGAAAAGCAATATTCACGTCCATTTGATATACTTTGTAGTCTTTAAAGGCGGCGTATGCAAGAAAGATTCGATGGCTTCAAGTCTGGCGACTGGTGCAAAGGATTCATCGAAGTCGATTCCCTCTTCTTGTCTGAAGCCCTGTGAAACCAATCTGTCCTTGTTCCTAACTACCACACCATTTGCATCTAGCTTGTTTCTGAAAACCCATTTGGTTCCAATAACAGGCAGATCGCTTGGTCTGTGAGTTAATCTTCATACTTGATTTTGTTCAAATTGGTTGAGCTCTTCTTGCATGGCCTTTATCCAGTTATACTCAGTCAAAGCTTCGTTAATCTGTTTGGGTTCCAGATTGGATATGAATGCAGCGTGAGTGAATTCATCCATCATATGTCCTCTGGTTCTTATAGGTGCAGATGGACTTCCAATCACTAGATCAGGGCAATATCTCTTAGTCCAGCAGTAGTTTGGTTCGAGAACATCTGGTCCTGATGGAGAAGCAGTATCGACATTGTTTGTATCTGTCTTAACATTAGAGTTCATGACCTCCGGATCAGCGATATCAGCTTGATCTTGTATAACTTCAGTGCCTTGATCCGGTCTGTCTGGTACTTCAGGTTCCGGTGGATTATCTCTTGGCCTGTTAAATGCAATCCCATCATCACTGTTAGCTTTGAGATGGATACTTTCCATCTGATTTTGAATTAATTCCTTGTGGTTCTTAATACACAGTGATTCATCACAAACTACATGAACTGACTTAAAGTTCGATTATTGAAAACACGAAATGCTTTACTAACAGATGAATATCCTAAGAATATTCCATTATCTGACTTAGCTTCGAATGCGGTAAGATGATTCTTACCATTGTTGTGGACGTAACATTTGCAGCCGAATACATGAAAGTAAGAGATAGTCGGTCTGTTACCTGTCCATACTTCATATGGTGTCAAGCTTAACTTTTTTGTTAATCATAGACCTATTATGTGTATAGCATGCAGTATTGATAGCCTCTGCCCAGAACTTTTGAGAAATACCAGAGTCAGCAAGCATTGTCCTTGCTGCTTCCTTAAGCGTTCTGTTCCGTCATTCTGCAACTCCATTTTGTTGAGGAGTTCGAGCTGCTGAGAATTCATGCCCATATCCTTGGTCTTCTAGAAAGGATTCAAGATTCTGGTTTGAAAATTCATTGCCTTTGTCACTTCGAATCCTGTCTATACTAGATGATTTTTCGTTCTGAACGCGCTTCAGCAGCTTGATCAATTTTGGGCCGGTCTGATCTTTACTGCTCAAAATATTGTCCATGTAAAGCGTGAGTAATCATCAATAACAACAAGAGTATACCGCATTCCCCCTAAACTTGTTATTAGTATGGGACCAAACAAGTTCATATGCAATAATTCTAAGTAATGTGAGGAGGATTTGGCATTCTTGTTCTTGAAGGATGATCTGATCTGTTTGCCCATTTGGCAAGCTTCACAGATCTTATCCTTAGCAAAGTCGATCTGGGGAAGACCGATAACTAAATCATGTTTACACATGCTAGAAATAGTCTTGAAGCTAATATGATTCAACGTTTATGCTATAGCCAGTGTTTATTATCATTATTAGCGATGAAACAAGTAGGATTATCGGGTTGAACATGATTCCAGTTAATCTTATAAGTATTTCCATTCCTGATTTCTACAAGCATGGTTCTCTCATCTGATGATTTGACAGTGCAAGTATGTTTCTGAAATTCTACAGTATAACCATTATCACATAATTGACTTATACTAATCATATTATAGCATAAATTTTCAACTAAGATCACATCATTTATAATAATGTTACCATGTACAATCTTACCCTTGCCCACAGTCTTATCCTTTGAGTTATCCCGGAAAGTAATTTTAGGACCAGTGCATTGTGTGATTTCAGACAGCAGCTTGATGTTTCCCGTCATGTGTCGGGAACATCCACTGTCTAAGTACCAGTCAGACACTTGATTCTGCAATACCTGTCATCAAATAAAATTACTGTTGGTATCCAATCCTACTTGGGTCCGAAATGGATTAGTCCTTTGGGAACCCATACCTGAATCAGCTTTATTGGCTTGTGTGTGTCTGGTGTGGTGTGTGCTTATCTGTTTCGATGTTGTGTGTGATAATGTGTGTGAAATGGAGGCCTTTGATTCCTGTTAGGCAATCTATATCTTCGTTGAACCGGTTGTAAGTTGTGGTGGTTGGGTGATCTTCCTTACCTTAGATTTGCACCTTTGGGTTTGGTCTGATAGATACAAAGCTCGTCGGTGCCTTTTCTTTGGCTTGGTCAACATACCCAATACCCTTTCTCAAACCTTTATCCCTGAAGGAGGTTCCCGTTTGAATTGTAAGCACTTTGGATTCATATATTGTGCTGGATCTAACAAATGTCATTTGTTTGATTTTGTTCCTTTCCATCAACAACTTAGATTCATCTTTGGTGCTTTCATTGGTGCCAAAACCTATGCCGGTGTTGTCACCGACACTTCCTTGTACCTCTTGCAACTCTTCCAATGAGACTCTTGATTTTGTCCATGTTTTGAAAATGTGAGAAAGTTTAGCATTTTGTGTGCTAATTCTCTGATTTTCTTCATGGAGCTGTTCATAAGAGATTTCAGCTTATCCAGCTCGATCTTCAGATTATTGCATTCACCTAGCTTGGAACAGCTTGGTTTGATATGCTTGTCTGTTTGATCTTTGGCTTCAGCTTTAATTTTCTCAAATGATTCAGCTAATATTCTGTAATCATTAGCCATGTCTTGTAGTGCAGACACAAGCTCTTCTCGTGTGAATTCATTTGAGTCAAAGTTGAATACCTCGTCTTTCTGACTCGTCTCCTTGTCTGCATTATGCATTGGATTTCCTCCTCGCTTTCACTTGATGAATATTCTGACCTCTCTGATTCTGAGTCAGTCTGAGCCCACTTGTTGTTACCTTCCTCTGCTACCAGAACCTTTTGCGCTTTTCCGTGATGACTATTTCGATCTTTGTAATGCTTCTTTTTCTTGTCATCACGTTGCCTTTCTTTTCTTTCATCTTTCTTCGGCCTAGTGCAATCTGCAATAAAATGTCCGATCTTACCACAATTGTAGCAAGCCTGATCATTAACAGTATCATCTTTTCTTGATTTATACTGATGAGAAGGTTTAAAATTCATTTTATTCTTTGACATGAATTACCAATTTTTTTGATAAATAATGACATAGCATCATTACTTATATGTTCAATAGATCGGTCTTTGGAAGGGGTGGACTGGTCTAGAATGGCTGCAAGTGCCTTGTTTGGCTGAGAGGTGGATGGCTCTGCTTCACCTCTGGTGATCAGCTCAAACTCGTACGCCTTAAGATCAGCGAACAAATCATGGAGTTCGACCTTGTTCAGATCTTTAGACTCCATCATGTCAATCGTCTTGACGTCCCATTCCTTTGACAATGCTCTCATCACCTTCAGAGCAATCTCTCTGTTGGAGTAGTCCTTGCCCAGACCGTTCAGTTCATTGATGATGCCAGTAACTCGTTCATCAAACTCGTTTAGAGTTTCTCCAAGCTTCATCTTTATGCTCTCAAATTTTTTGTAGAGCTACGGTCAGCTTGTTTTCCTTTGTCTGGTCGTTCCCTTCACAGAACTGTGCAATCTTCTCCCAAATTTATTTGGCAATGGAGCACATCTAATCTTGCTGAACATGTTCTTGTCCAAAGTCTTGAACAGGATGTCCTTGGCTACATTATCTAGATTGGCTTTCTTTCTTTCTTCATTTGTCCAGGTAGCCCGAGGTTCGCCACTTGACCCTCTTAGTGCAGGATTCACTTTTAAGATATTCATTGGCCCATCTGTAATGACGTACCACATATCATCATCCTGACCTGCTAGGTGAGCTTGCATTCTGATTCTCCAATCATCATAATCTTATATTGAGAACATGGGAATCTTTTTGAAGGATGTCATCAGTCCAAGTATTCTATTGATTAAGAACGCCTGCTGATACCACTTGTTAGGATCAGACGGGAGTGTTTAGAGGGGGATTGGGGGGGGGGGGGGGGGAATGAACACTCCTCCAAAAATTAACTCTTATTGATTTCACTCAGGTTAGTAAATGAAATATGTTTCTTAACCAGCACTTAAGCAGAACAGACCACTGAAATGAAAGTGCGGAAACGGTCTGTTCTTAGCCAGTAAGAACGGTTGATGGCTATGAAATGCAAGGTAGTATGAAATGTAAGTATACAAGATATGTTTTTGGAAGTTCGAAGGCAAATCCTTCTACGTCTCCCCTTCTTCCAATCAAGGAAGGATTCACTAGAAGACTTTGAGTAATAAAACTTTTTGTACAACCCCTATTCAGCTGGATTTACCCCACTACCAGACTGAAACTCCTAGTCTCTCAATCTGTTCAGACACAATCCGTCTGACAGTTACAATCAAGTCTCACTCTTCTAACTTAGCACAAATACAAAGGATAGAGTGAAATACTCTAACCACAAATGATCATATAGATGATCAAATAATTACAATAAGGCGTGCTTTAAGAACTTTGAGCAGATTGGCAAGATAAAATCTTTCAACGATGGTTCTGCTCAAGAATGAATGTTTCAACTTGTAAGCGTGTGTTGTTCGGTCTCTTGATCAATCTCAAAAAATTTGTTCTGAGCATTTAAGTTGCATCCTGGTATAGTCGTTTATACCAACGACAATATTTCATTTTCTGTGCAACTCTTCACTTTGGTCAACTTCAGAGCAGACTGCATATTGCCATTTTAAACTTCCTCTGTTCTGTTCTATCGGCGCTTGTCAGAGACTGTTTGGTCTCTTTACCATTTAAGGTAACTTCAGTCTCCGGTCTATTTTAGCATTAATTGCTTCATTAAATAGCCGTTAGGTAGTTCGGACTGGTAGACAATGTTTGCAGCTATACTAAGTTCTGATCTGATTTGCATCGATCTGGTTGACTCTAGTCTGATCTGCATCGTTCTGATCTCATCGATCTGGTTGACTCTAATTTGATCTGCATCGTTCTGATTTCATCGATCTGGTCTGTTTTTGACTTCTAGTTGACTATGATCTGGTACACATCGATCTGGTCTGTTTTCTCATCTTTAAAATCCAGAACTAACAGATATCAACCCCGAGACACTCCCTGTGCAACTTCATTGGCGTCACCAAGATGCGCTTATTTTGTTTGCTCTTTCGGTTTTGTCATACCAGAACTTGTTCCCTTCATCTACGCCGCATCCACCTCGGCAGCGGTCTGGCAAACTCTCTCTTGGATTTTTGCTAATCGCTCCAGAACGCGGGTATCCAATGACGACATCACTCTTTACATCCTTAATGGTCTTGTCGCTGCACATAGGGAAATTGTAGCACCAATTCTTGCTCGGGAGTCCTATCTTCGCTTTGAAGAACTACATGATATGCTCGTCACTCATGCGACTTATCTCCGTCAGGGGCGTAGTTAGGATTTTCAATTTTGGGGGACTGAGCATGAAAAATATAAACGTTATTTAACATATATATTTTATATTAAAATAGTTAAATTTCACAATATATTATTTTTCGTAATTATTTTATACACACACTTCATTTACATACTCATTAATGATTGTTTAATAGTGTCTTGTTGTACATCAATAAATTTTACCACCACTTCATTCTCAACCTTTTGTATAAACAATTTATAATCCAATTTAATCTAGATTTCATATATATATATATATATATATATATATATATATATATATATAATTTCTAACTAAAAATACTATATATCTACATATTTTAAAAAAGTGCTTTTAAAAAGATGTCAAGTTGAGACTTTGTGGGGCATAGCCAAAAAATTTATACTTGAAAAAAAAAATCCAAAAAAAATATAAATTTGTATGAAGTAAGATGAGTGGTATTCTAACTCTGGTCCGATATTCTTTATACTTCCCGCTTTTACAATATGCTCCACGTCTTTCATTCAGTTATATATATATATATATATATATATATATATATATATATATATATATATATATATATATATATATATATATATATATATATATACGCTGGGCTAGGGGGCTGAAACCCACCCTAGCCCCTACTGTAGATCCGCCACTGATCTTCATCATCCCGACGTGGCCAACACCTCCCTTGTAGCCACCACCAACTTGACATCTCTCAATCAGCACCAAAATGGCTAAAACATCTCCACAGGCCAGCCATCTTGGCGCAACCAACCTCCATTAAACCAACCATAAAATTGTGGCCGCAATTGGTCTTGAATGGCAATCACAACTCTAGCTCATCCTCCATTCAGTCCTACAACCCATTCTTTGTCAATGTTGTGGTTTTACAGGTCATGGTGCACGTACAAGTTGACAAATTCAATCGGTTGCCAATTATGCTCAATCACTGCCCATGAAGTCGTCGCCCCATCCAGATCGCGCTCCGTGGTTGGTTGAATCTGGAGCCTCGTACAATCTCACCTCTGATTTACAGAATCTATCAACTCATTCGGAATATGATGGAACCAATGAAGTTGAAATTGCAAATGATGCAGGTTTGCGCATTTCTTGTATTCACACTTCAACTATTCCTAGTGACTCTCGTACATTTACATTATCAAATGTGTTATATGTGCCCTCCAAATGAAATTTATCATTTATACATCAATTTACTAAGGATAATGGCGCTTTTATTGAGTTTCATCACACTTACTTTATTGTGAAGGATCAGACTACAAGGGCGAGGCTCGTTAGTGGACGTTGCACTAATGGGCTCTATTAGCTAGATTTTCCTAAAGTAATACAACCGATGGCTCTTTTTCAGCCTTTGTTGGGGAACGTGCCAGCACCAGCTATTGACATAATAGTTTTGGGCATCCTTCTTCTAAATTAAGTTTATAAGTATTCAACATTTTTGTTTACCTAGTTTTAAGCATTCAATTTTGTACTTACAACACTGTAACTCTTGTTTGTTGAATAAAAGCCAACAATTACCATTTACTGCTACTTCACTTAAGTCTGTTTGTCATTTACATTATTTGTATGGATATGTCTGGGGTCTTGCTACACCTGTCTCTGCTAGTGGTAATCGTTATTATTTTGTTTTGATTGATCATTACTCAAAGTATTGCTAGTTTTATCCACTACAGTTGAAGTCTCAGATCCATGGCTTCACCCTTGTTTGTCTGGAAACTTGATCCTCCATCTCGCCCTTGCATTTTCATTGGGTATTCTCTCTCACAAAATGATTACAAGTATTATGATATGGCAACAGGGTGCACCTACCTCTCTCGTCATGTTCGATTTGTTGAAGATGTTTTTCCATATCACGACAAAGCTACTCCAGCTGATGCTCATCCTATCACAGCTGTTGTGATGCTCGAGATATTTGATAATTATTCATTTGATCTAATTGTTGTATTTAAATAAATTATTGGGCATCACCCGAGTTGTATAAATAATTCTTGGTTGAATTTATAGTATTAATTAAATTCAAAGAGATTCCCAAATTCTCGAGAATGTTATTTTAGTCCGAAATTTGAAATAAATAATTTCGGGATGAATTTTTAACTTGAGTAAATTTTAAGAAGGATTTTTTAATTCTTTTAGTATGTAATATTAAGGATTTTAATTAGAAGAAAATGTAAAGGTAGAAGGTTGACTTAAAGTTAGGGATTGGATCCGAAACACACATTACACCTATCAACACACACTAAAATCACCCCACCCTCTCCCCAAACCCTTCGGCTTCTTCATCCCTCTCCCAAACCCATCGGCTCCTTCATCCTTGGCGCCAAGAGGCGATTTCTCCTCCTCATTGTCTCGATTTTTGGCAGGTAAGGATGGAATATCCTTCCTCATGCACTAATCGACATTTTCTTGGTGTTTTTGGTGGAGTTTAATCGATGGGTTTTTCACAAATGTTGGAAGGGTTTATGCCTGAGTTTGATTTTTGGCTTGGGGATGAGGTTCTAACCAATTTTTGTTCCATAAATTGGTGTTTAAAGTAAAGATAGCTGACACCTGTTCCACGTTTTCCTCAAGGCAGGTACGGGTTGGGCGTGTGTGTAGCAATGTGTGCAGATTTGTGCGTTGTGTGTGCGTTACTGTGTGTGCGTGAGTGTGTATTACTGCATGTGTGTGTGTATATGATCGCTTTTATTTTAAACAATTATTTCCAATCTAGCGATTTTAGACCGCAAGTGCACGATGTCAAGTTTTAGTATAGATAGGAAGAATACGGATTGTCGAACCCACAGGGACTAACAAGTAAGTACCAAATAAGACACTTTTAACTATATTTAACCTACGATAATTAATTTATAATTAACGACTAATAAAATAAAATAAACTACTAATCCAACCTAGTCAATAAAAGTAAACGAGAAAAATCCACTAGAGAAGATTATCGAGACTTCGGCTCACCAATGCAATCCCCTACAATTCTCGATTGAATATCCAAATATTTCTAAGGTGAGGAGTTCTCCCGATTTATCTAATACACTCTCTCGAGCTATATTAAACCTAACACCGAATTGCAGTAAGTAACTCTCGTTCACTTATTTAACAATTCAATGTTGCATAAGATCCATGAAAACTCCTAGCTTTCAATTATAGATATCTATGGCTATCACGCATGTATTTGACGTCATCTCTCGATCTCGGTCTGAAATCCATGGTATGAGTTATTAATTCAGTATCATAAAATCATCCATCGATCTCAATTACGATACTAACATCATTCAAAGGTGATCAATCCTCTAAAAGCATGAAGAACATAAAACATACGCAAAGAACTATAAGAATTCAATCATCAAATCGAAGGTTCATAACAAAGGATTCGCCTAGCCTCGATAAATAAAATTAGTTCCTCATAATAAATCAAAACACAACAAAACTAAGAATTAAAGACAAAGAAAAACTCCCAGCGTCGACTCCGGTTGTAGATCTTCCCTCCTTCTCTTGCTTCCTTCTCGATCGTCTCTTTAATCGCCTTGTTGGAGATGTTTCAAAATCATAGGGTAAAAGGTTGATGAATGGTGATGAAGGGATGTGAAGGGCTGGACATGAATTGTGATTGGTGAAGAGATGGCCTGCGTGAGGATTGGTGAGGGGAGAAGAAGGTGGAGGCGTGTGATTGGTTTTGGGTGAAGGTGTAGAAGAGTTTTGATGGTGAACGGGTGTGTGGAGGTGTGGAGGCTTTTCCTAGGGTTAAAAATCTGATATATATCCCTTTTTGAGGCTAATATTTTGAGCTATATAGGGTTGGAGGCTAGGAGGATGGAATAGAATCCAACTTGGAAGGCAGGAAATCAAGTTTCCATATTTTTCAAAACTCTGGACGGTCGATCGGGACAGAGGGGTCGATCAATCGAGCTGGACAGTAGAAATTCGTGGCTTTTTTCAGCCTTTCTCGATCGATCGGAAATCCTTGCTCGATCGATCGAGCTTCACAGTAAGTTTCTTCGCCTTTTTCAGCTTCTGGCGAGTTTCGTATTTTGGCCGTAACTTTCTCATACAAACTCTAAATTTGATGAATCAGCTTTCCACGCGAAGATAAGAGAAATTTCTACAACGTTTATATGGACAACATTTCCAAAACATGGCTCGAACATATAGTAATGTGAGGAGAAAGGAGCAACATGTGTTTTGGATTTCGGTTTTTTTCCTCTTTTCTTCAACTTTATTCATTTTTCATCATTTTAGCTTGATTTCTTCACCTTTCCCTCATTTCAACATTGATTCCTGAAATAGAGAAATATATACCATAAACCGTAAAATAATCCAAGAATCAACACGAAAACATATACATATCATAGCCTAAAAACGCGTAATATTCAACCCTATCAGTATATAACATGTATCGATGTGTGTAGGTGAAGTTTATACAAGAAAATGTGTATTCCAACATGTATTGGTATATGTACGAGACTTCTATATATGTGTGTATATGTTGTGGCTTGGGTAGGATGGTGTTTTGATAATGTAGAAGGCTAACTTGGATTGGTGTAATGTGTTAATGTGATTATGTGGCTATAATTCGAGTATAAACATTGTAATTGTGAATTGGATAGCATGAGAAATGTTATTGATTTTTGGAAGTTAATTATGACTCACTTTGTTGAGTGATTAATTGTTAGAAGTGAATTGTTGATTTGTGCATTGGCTTAGTATTATCGTTGATTAAGAGACGAATATTAAAAACCATGCATGTAAGGTGTTTATTAATATGCTTAAATGTGATTCAAGTGTGGGTCTAAGACTTGTTAGTAGGTGGTGAAATGAATTAACTTCTATGGCTTGTAACCATTATAATATTTTGGTGGGTGTTGGGCTATTGTGTGAAATGTATTGCCTTTGAAAGCATGTGTAGTGTGTGAATAAATGAACATGTTAGTATGTGTTATAACATGTAATAAAGTTTATGGTGAGGTATATGCTTGAATGTGTATCATAGCATGTATTGTTAACTTATGTCACTTTATTGAGTTAATAATCTTAGTAGTGAGTTCTAAATCAAGAATTATGGAACTCAATGCATCTTTAATTTGTTTAAAGATGAATTTAAACCAATAAAGGACCTTATGTTGTGATTAAGAGAATTTGATATAAATTGTAGAATCTCTTATAAAATGGATTCTCCATTTCATAGCTTGGTTTGAATCACTTCGGTGTTGGTTTGTGTGTTTGAAGCATGCTAGTTGTTTAATTGAGTTTTATATTGGGAAGTTGAATTATGTGATGTTATGGACATGGCTGGGTGATTGAATGAGAGATTATATGCATCAAGTATTGATTATGAGTTGACCCTTACACTTTTGAGTTCGCGTAGAGCCTTCTTGAGCCCCGGACAACGAAGATGGTGGCTTGATGGTATAAACACAGACTTTAAGGTACGTAATAACGTACGAGAAGGTATGATGTCAATTAGATATATAATTATGATTATATGTGCTATTAATACACTATAAATGTTAAAAGGTCATTGATAGAAGATATGAGTCGAGTTGAAGATTGTAATTGTGAAATTATGAAGCAGGGGAAGTTTGAGGGATCTTTTACTATGTCAAGAAACGAGCAGGAAGTGTCTTTTTAAGATACCATATCATTTCCTCTACGATTATGAATTGTGTATTTGATAGTCTTTATGTTTATCCTATTGGTATATGCCCATCTTGTGTGTGGTTGTTTATGTTGAAACAGATAAAACAGGTACTACGTTGTCCATGGGGAGTAAGCAAGTCTCATTGGAGAGCATCGTGCGTGGGGATATTGTACCAGTATTGAGGGTATGCGATATATGCAAGTAGATTTATACTCATATTATTCGTTGCTCGTTTATGAGCATTCTAATGCATGTATATGCATGTATAAATGTTGCAAAGCTCCCATTTTTACTTAGTTGCTATATGTGCATTCTATTCGGAGGAGATCATGCTTAATGAATTGAATATATAATATGATGTGTATAGCATGACTATTAGCTAGTTGTTTTATTTTGGTGGATTTTATTACTGAATTAGTGCTGGATATTTATGATGTTGTTGATGATATTTATTATGGTGTTTTCTTATTTTTGGACAGTCCAATTTACGGGGAGACTCTGCCCACATATTTTATAAAAGCCCACACCATAAAGATGAAGCATGTAGTGAGAATTTTAAAGAATGAATTTTTATATACACTTATGATGCATGAATGTATTATTGTTGTCATTGGACGCTGGAGCTTTACATTAGTGGTATCAGAGCAGTGGTTAGTTGTCTGGGCTGTCTAGGGGCCGAGGACGAATTGAGAGAGCTTGATAGCACATTATTTATATCGAACTGATGTTTTGTGTCCTGGTAAAACGACAATTATGTGCTTTTATGCAAGATATTATGAAGTGATTGAAATTTGTATTATTGCTAACAGTTGTGATTGCAGAATAGTAAGTAGAATACGAGGAATGATAGTGAGGAGTAATAATTAATGTCAATGAACGCATGTACAGATGATTACACTTATTGAGGATTGCATAACAATGGTAACCCGTTTCGTGGATATTATTTATTTGACTTTTGTAATGATGATAATATTTTGTTAGACGAACAAGAAACAATATGCCATGCTGATATTATTTTATGTCAATGGTGATATGACATTACGACTAGAAGGGGTGTAAATCAATTTTACAAAAATCGTGAACATGTTATGTATGTACTTATACATTGTTGAGAAGTTTGATTTTTGTAGGAGAAGTAAAAACGAGATGAGATGTGATACCTGACAAAGAGGATGATAGGCAGAGCAGTACTGTTGATATGTGATAACAAACATTGTGACAATCCGGTATGTGAATCCGGTTAATATAATGACACATGTATGTACGACATACGAGCTTACTTTAAACATATAACTTGTGTATTATGATTGAATTCGAAAGTATATTATGAATGTCACGGGTTGACGTGGTACATTATGTGTGTCGGATTACAAAAGAGAAATCGGTATAAACTATCATATTATCTTGTATTGCACTTTTATTGTTATTGATTTTGGAAATAGGAACAATCGAGGGACCTTCCTTCAGTCAGAAATATCAAGGGGTATTTCCTTAAATTGCAATATGATGGGTTTCGTTTTAACTATATATATATATATATATATATATATATATATATATATATATATATATATATATATATATATATATATACTGTTATTTATCGGTTGAGTCAATGTTATATTATCATTGTTACTATGGAATTATGATTGTGGGTTGTGGAGAACAGGAACGGTGGGAAATTGATTATATAACGTGTTCATTACAGGTTTATGGTGGTGAGATTATGGAAACAAACATACTTCGAGGAATCTCTCATTGTATGAGAAGGGCTTGACCAAGAGCTTATGTCGATGTTTGCTTGGGTGCGGCCATTTCGACCCAATGTGATATATGAATGATGAAAAAGCATCAGGAGTTGAGATAAAGGTATATTTTGTTTAACATACTAGTATATGGTAATTTGAACTTTCTCTAATGATCTATAGATAATATTGTGATTAACAATTATGCATGTAAAAGAGGTTGCTGGCAGAACATGTAATGGAATAGGTTATGGTATTTTCATTTTTAATACCAGTGGTGATGACGATTGTTTCGAAGTGATATTTATGTTGTATTAGCATCGTGCACCTGTATATTGTTGAGTTAACCGAATATACAATAAGTTCATGGTATATTGAGTGAATATAATGATGCGATAATGAGAAAACATATAGTACAATGATATAGGAGCTCTATAAGCTTACAATTTTGTTATCTAGTGCGTGCGACTTTGATATACATGTATGTGAATTACTAATGGATGTTCTAGTAATTAGTTGACACCGATATTGGTTAGATGATGAAACGGATGACTAAGAACTCATTAAACGGATGACTAAGAACTCATTAAACGGATGAGTTAATGATTGAAAGGAATTACGTCGTTTAAATAAAAAATTGATTCTTAAGTTGAATTTAATCCCATAGGTATGTGATAGCATACTGAAACAAGATATGTACGAGAATCCGTGACATTTTGACGCAGGAATATTCATGCTAATTACTGTGATGTTATGAATATTTGTAGTGTGTAAATGAATAAAGTGCATGATTATGACACGTGTATTTGATAAGTGTTAATGATATTGTTCCTAGTGTTTGTTTTACGCCAGATGGTAGTTGGACGATAGGTTATGAAAAGACTGATGCTTAAGAGCATGTGAGCACTGTGATGAGCATGATACTACGATGCTACTGTACATTGTAGATGATTTCACCTACAAAGTTATGAGATTAATTATTCGATGTTGATAATTGATGCATTGTTTTAAATGGTTTATTTACAAAGTGATTTGTAAGGAATGTGGGATAGTACAAGATAACATATCCAAGAATATAAGAATAAATGATGGGTTATGAGATAAATTTGAGGAATGAACAATATTATGATGTTAATCTGCGTAAATCGTAACATTAGAATATTCGTGTTAGACCATTCATTATGATTTGATACTGATGATCTGTGGTTGTTGATGCGTATAATGTTGATATATGTATGCAAGAGTTACTAATGGGTTTTGTAGTAATTATTTTACGCCAGATAATAATCAGAAGATGATATATGAGAGGTTGATGTTTAAGGGCTCAAGAGTACCGCTATTTCATACGGACAAGGGTGGTGTACGATATGACGATGTTGGTATAAATTGCATAGATTTACTACCATACATGTATGAGGTTATTTATACTATAAAAGTGTTAATGTATCGTCATACATTCTGATATACACATGATGTGCATAGAATGCATAATTTAGTATTTATATTATGTGTACTATGATGAAAGTAAACTATGACGGATTAAGATTTTGTGCAAAGAATTGTACCAATGTGAGTATACAAGTGGTGAAGTATGAAAAAGAAGTGCTTGATGATTACACACTGTAAGTGTTGGCTTTTATGAATTGTTAGAAATCTCTTGATAGGATATTTATAGAATGAAGCTTCAGATGTAATTAAAGTTGAACGGACAAGTATGATGTTATTGCAATATTAATGATCATGTTATGGAATAAACATAAATAATTATTGAGACTGCTTAATAGAATGCATGTATGTTTGGTAACGAAAGATAGTAAAGAAGATAAACTCGTGACATAACATTTATAAATTGAGCATGATTGATATTGAAGTACATAATTTCGATCAAAGTCTTAAGAGACGATGTTAGTATCACCTTGATACTGTTTATTGTTCGAGATAATCGCTTGAAACATGATGTAAGATTATTATAGAAGGCACCTAATTGTGAAGCATAATTTAATATTGCATCATAAATATAGACTAAGAAAATACGGATAATGGCACTTGATAATTGTTAGCATGTTAATACTAATCTCATATGATGAATGATATCTACATGCTTGTAAAATATAATTGAGCATACAGTAGTGAATGTTACTGGATAGCTAAAATATGATGATGCTAATCTCGTAATAAATTGCATGGATGAGGATACTCGTATATACTATCTCATTAAAGGCTAATGTTGGAATATGGTAAAGTGATGTGATTTACAGTCTTGAGATTGCTGGTGAATACACCACGTGTGTGAGCCGTGATGATTCGAATGACTGTCATCCTACAGAGTTGTTACAGTACTATCTTTAGCTGTATAACAGTACATAAACTTCACTGTTGGCTTTTATGATAAGCATGCATTACAACTTCGAGGTTGAAATTTATTAGATGGGAATTGTGATGCCCTGGATATTTGGTAATTATTCATTTGATCTACTGTTGTATTTAAATAACGTTTCAGGATTTTAAATTATTGGGCATCATATTTTGGACCCGGGTTGGATAAATAATTCTTGGTGAATTTATAGTATTAATTAAATTCAAAGAGATTCCCAAATTCTTGAGAATGTTATTTTAGTCCGAAATTTGAAATAAATAATTTCGGGATGAATTTGTACCTTGAGTAAATTTTAAGAAGGTTGACTTAAAGTTGGGGATTGTATCCAAAACACATATTACACCTACCAACACACACTAAAATTGCCCCACCCTCTCCCCAAACCCGTCCGCTTCTTCATCCCTATCCCTAAACCCGTCGGCTCCTTCATCCATGGCGCCAAGAGGTAATTTCTCCTCCTCATTGTATCGATTTTTGGCAGGTAAGGATGGAATATCCTTCCTCATGCACTAATCGACCTTTCCTTGGTGTTTTTGGTGGGGTTTAATCGATGGGTTTTCACAAATGTTGGAAGGGTTTATGCTTGGGTTTGATTTTTGGCCTGGGGATGAGGTTCTAACCGATTTTTATTCCATAAATTGGTGTTGGGCGTGTGTGTGTAGCAGTGTGTGTAGATTTGTGCGTGTGTGTGTGTTACTGTGTGTGTGAGTGTGTATAACTGCATGTGTGTGTGTATTCGACATGTATCAGTGTGTGGAGGTGAAGTTTATACAAGAAAATGTGTATTCCAACATGTATTGGTATATGTACAAGACTTCTATATATGTGTGTATATGTTGTGGCTTGGGTGGGATGGTGTTTTGATAATGTAAAAGGCTAACTTGGTTTGGTGTAATGGGTTAAGGTTATTATGTGACATTATAATTGTGAATTGGATAGCATGAGAAATGTTATTGATTGTTGGAAGTTAATTATGACTCGCTTTGTTGAGTGATTAATTGTTAGAAGTGAATTGTTGATTTGTGCATTGTCTTAGTATTATTGTTGGTTAAAAGATTGGACAGCATGAGAAATGTTATTGATTGTTGGAAGTTAATTATGACCCACTTTGTTGAGTGATTAATTGTTAGAAGTGAATTGTTGAGTTGTGCATTGGCTTAGTATTATTGTTGGTTAAAAGATGAAGATTAAAAACCATGCATGGAAGGTGTTTATTAATATGCTTAAATGTGATTCAAGTGTGGGTCTAAGCCTTGTTAGTAGGTGGTGAAAAGAATTAACGTCTATGGCTTGTAACCATTATACTATTTTGGTGGGTGTTGGGCTATGGTGTGAAATGTATTGCCTTTGGAAGCATGTGCAGTGTGTGAATAAATGGATTAGATACATGTTAGTATGTGTTATAACATGGAATAAAGTTTATGGTGAGGTATATACTTGAATGGGTATCATAGCATGTATTGTTTACTTATGTCACTTTATTGAGTTAATAATCTTAGTAGTGAGTTCTAAATCAAGAATTATGGAACACAATACATCTTTAATTTGTTTAAAGATGAATTTAAACCAATAAATGACCTTATGTTGTGATTATTTGATATAAATTGTAGAATCTCTTATAAACATGGATTCTTCATTTCATAGCTTGGTTTGAATCACTTCGGTGTTGGTTTGGGTGTTTGAAGCATGCTAGTTATTTAATTGAGTTTTGCATTGGGAAGTTGAATTATGTGATGTTATAGACATGGCTGGGTGATTGAATGAGAGATTTTATGCATCTAGTATTGATTATGAGTTGACCCTTCAACTTTTGACTTCGTGCATAGCCTTCTTGAGCCCCGGACAACGAAGATGGTGACTTGATGGTATGACCACATACGTTAATGTACGTAATAACTATGAGCAGGTATGATGTCAAGTAGATATATAATTATGCTTCTATGTGCATTCGCTATAAATGTTTAAAGATCATTGATAGAAGATATGAGTCGAGTTGATGATTGTAATTGTGAAATTATGAAGCAGGGGAAATTTAAGGGATCTTTTACTATGTCAAGAAACGAACAGGGACTGTCTCTTTAAGATACCATATCATTTCCTCTACGATTATGAATTGTGTATTTGAGAATCTTTATGTTTATCCTGTTGGTATATGCTCATCTTGTGTGGGGCTGTTTCTGTTGAAACAGGTAAACATGTACTACGTTGTCCATGGGGAGCAAGTCTCATTGGATAGCATCGTGCGTGGGGACCAGTATTGGTAAATGAGGGTATGCAATATACGCAAGTAGATTTATAGTCATATTATTCGTTGCTCGTTTATGAGCATTCTAATGCATGCATATGCCTGTATAAATGTTGCAAAGCTCCTCTTTTTACTTAGTTGTTATATGTGCGTTCTATTCCAAGGAGATCATGCTTAATGAATTGATAGATATGATGTTTATTAGCACAGATATTAGCTAGTTGTTTTATTTTGATGGATTTTATTAGTGAACTAGTGCTGGATGTTTATGATGTTGTTGATGATATTTATTATGGTGTTTTCTTATTTTTGGACAGTCTAATTTATGGAGAGGCTCTGCCGAATTTTTTTATAAAAGCCCACACCATAAAGATGAAGCATGTAGTAAGAATTTTAAAGAACGAATTTTTATATACCCGCATGATATTATAAATATATTATTGTTGTCATTGGACTTTGGAGCTTTACAACTGTATCCTTTGATCCCCTACAGGGGCATAACATCTATATGGCAAAAGAGGGTTATTGCCAGCAGAAATTTGAGATGCCCAATCCAACATATAAACCTCAATTTGGCATAGGTTTCATAATATAGTAAATTTAATTTTTGTATATAATAGCATTCCGGCCCAAATTGAATTTATAAGCACATGTTTGTTAATATCGTTCGCAAAGGATTCCTCTTTGTTTCCTATGTTAATCCTCTTGATAAGTTGGTTGATATTCTTACTAAACCACTTCACGCACACGGTTTCAACTCTTGAGATCCAAAATCTCCATCGTCGGGATGTCGATATTGCAGGGGCATATTAAATCCTATCCAAGATCCTTCAGATCCGAGAAGATACAAGATTGAGTCAAATCCTCTTATCATTATTTTGTAATTATTCTATTTCCTAAATTGTAGATAATGGTTATGCACCTACACTTTTATTTAACGGCACATTGCTACTGAAGAGGAAAAAATTCATTCCAAACCCTTATGTTATCTTATAAGTACACTTAAGCATCGTTTGGTACAATTGATGAGATGAGATAAGTGGGGGATAGAATAGTTAAAAATCATGGTTCATCCTATCCTTATAAATGTACCAAACGGTACCTTAGCGTTTTAGTATTATTAACCCAAATATCCAATGCTTAAATCTACAGTTGAGTTGCTTTTGTTAAAAGTCAGAATTTTGAAGATAAGAGTCCTTAACTGGATTTGCAACATTGCTTTGAGCAAACTTCTGCCTGACGATTAATAAAGGTGAAAAAAGGCTCAAACTTTGATTAAAAAAGCAAAAATAAAGACACAAAGGAAGGTTGTACCCGAATGTAACACGTAGATTTTGGCTGGAAAGTGTTCATTTTGAAGGCATGCATTATCTTCTGTTAATGCTTCAAAGTTTATTTTTTAGAGTTTATTTTATTTATGAAAAAGTAAAGATTAAGTTATTTAAGATGGAGTACAAGAGGTATTCAACCCAAATAGGAAAATACTCCTAAGAAGACAGATAAACACGGCTATAACCAAGACTAAAATTATACAGATCTAAGTCATGCAACAAGCTCCAAGAACCAGTCGTTGAGGGAGCAGAAAAAAGAAGCTTTATTCCGGGCTCTGATCCACATCCAGCTGCATTGTTTAGAGTTATTTATTTAAGTGGTTATTATTCTTGTTAAAGGGTTTATCTTTATCAGTCAATTATTCATAAAGTGTGTTAATTAAGTATCAAATTGAGTACGATAACAAAAAAATTCAATTAAAAATCAATAAAATTGGTGGGTCTATCTTTTCTTATGATCTAGAGGATGAGACAATTTTGCTTAAAGGAGAAATATATTAGAAACTATCACACTTGGGTTACATAGTTGTGCTTTTCATTTTTACATCCTATAATTGGGTAATTCAGTGGTATCTAAATTGAGATGCATTTTAGCCCTTACTTACACAAATTTATTCTGTAAAATACCTTTAAATGGTCCACGAAGCCTCTTGCTGCAACAGAAAACTGCATATATTAGGCTCAAAGTGGTTACAACGTCTTATTCACTTCTTATCTTGTATGAAACCCCAACATAGCTATTGAGTTAAAAAACTAAGAAACTCATCACACAACCAACTTGGAAATTCGCTCCCATGCATAGCAACTATTAACAAAGTCGTCTTGTAAAATCCCTATAAACGGAAAAGAACTGTCTTTCCCAAGTCGAATCAAGTAAAAAAAGATAATTATTAATCACGGCTGGATTTAGGTCTAGAAATGAGAATAAGAGATAATTGTTAATAGTAAAAAATATTTAAAATTAATATTTATATGGGACGAGTTTGGAGCGGGTTTGGCTACAGCCATGACTCATCGCCCCGTATCAGAAACCGGTCAAACGTGTTCAGACCCATCCCGGGACCCATTTGACCTGTTTAGACCCGCTTCATGGGAGCGGGTTTAATACGGGTCCGGGTTTAGTTCTGTCACATTATCATCCCTAAGTTTTGTGTACCGGATTTTGATCTTTTTTGTTTTCCTTTAAATGGTTCATGAGGCGATATGAATTTTGTAAAATGATAAGATAACTCGTCGAGTGAAGTGTCATTCTCTCTTCTTTGTTTCTTCTTTTTTTTTTTTCACGTAGAAAGTGAAAATGTTGGATGTAATGGAAATCGTAAAATTAGAACTACCATTAACAATAATAATTGACAAAAAAGCAAAATACGAATAATAGAAGTAAGATTTATAGTGATTTAGTCTTAAAGCGGAGCTAAATTGATTTACAACCATTATAAATTTTCATTATGATGTAATTGAAGATGAAAAAATAGAATTACAAAAAGCGTTTTTTTTCATGTTTTTTTTTATCACTATCACAACTACAATTTTTTGGGGAGGGGGACTCAATCCCTCGTCAATACAAGGGAAGTCAGGTGTCAAACCGTATGTACAAGGATAAGTCTCCATACATTTACATAAAATTTAGGGAAAATACATTAAAACATTCATGTAGTTTTGGTTCATTCCTGGTTCAGTTCCTAAAATTGTTAATGATCTGATTTAGTCTCTACAGTTTTAAAAAATTTCTCAATTCAATCACCGATATTAAGTCGACCGTAAGAAATGTTGGAAAATTGAATTGAATTAAAATACGAAAAAAATAGCACTCGATCGATTGAGCACGACAGTAAAATTCCGTTTGTTGGAATAATGGCTCGATCGATCGAGCACCAGACGCCGATCGATCGAGCACCAGACGCCGATCGATCGAGCTCTGTTTCTGATGCGTGAATTCATGTGCGATTTTTCCCGAAGTGGTACATCCAAATGGTGTCCATTTGGAGTTATTTCTTTGTTTACTATAAATACATTTCCCTCATTGATTAATCATCAGATTTCGAAATCTACATCAATCCAAAGATTAAATTGAGAGCATTTTGTTTGTTCATCAAGTTTATTCTTTTGAGTGCTTTGAACCTTTGTGGTTTGATGACTTGTGATTTGGAATGCTCCTATCACAAGTCATAGTCGTTGTATCTTGGGAGACAAATTGCCAAAGCTAACCGTTAGTACCGTAGCGGGGTTATATTACGGGAGATTCCAAATCTCGCTTCGACATTCCTATTATAAAGATATGTTGTTGTTTTGCTTGCTACATTCATAAGATACACATCCCATAAATTTTGTACTACAAGAAATAAACATAGAGGGTTTAAATTTTTAGGGACTAAATTGTGAACAAACCAAACTCGGCTCCAAAATCAATCCCTCTCCGTTTGCTTCTCACGACTTAACATCGGGGACTGAACACGTAAAGGATTTAATCTGTAATGTATTATCCCTAAAATGTATATTTTTATAGTCAATCATTGGCAAACACAGATATCACTCAGTTTCTGGTTTAATCCAAAGATAACTTCGGATAAACATATATATGGAATGTTTTTCACAGACTCAAAAGAAGTACTCCATTATTAATCTACTCAAAAGACTTGAGACTAAACTTAAAATGTGGGTCTATGGACATAACTGAATAACAGAATAAAGAACCAAACTGTTATGTATTCCCTTTTATTTTCTCTCAATCTTTATACTGCCCATGGTCAATTTTCCTGACGTCAATTTTTTTTTTTTTTTAAAATACCCACCCACAAACAACCAAAAGACTTTCTCTATTTCAAAGTCAAGAAACCAAGAATTTGTGACAGGGAAAGAGTCATAAAATCCCACCAAGAAAAAAGCTTTACCTGTATACTCAAGAACCTTAGAAATTTTTACTTGCAGAATCTGTCTTAGAAGAAGGAATATACACACACAGAGAGTTTATATATCAAGGATATATGTGTAATGGAGGGAGAACACTTACAGATTTATGAGAACACGAATCGATTGAGGTTGTTGTATATCTTGATCTTGATCATGGGCATGGCTAAACTGGCAAGTAGTAATATTGGAGTGAATTGGGGTACAATGGCTTCTCACCATTTACCTGCGGAAAGTGTGGTCGAAATGCTCAAAGAGAATGGGTTCGATAAGGTTAAACTATTCGAGGCGGATGACACGATACTGCAAGCATTGTGTGGGACTGATGTTCAAGTTATGCTCGCTGTGCCAAATTACATGCTCAAAGAAATGAGCCTGAACTATGGAGCTGCTGCTTCTTGGGTCGAAGCTAATCTCACTGCTTATGCATATCCTGGAGGAGTCAATATCAGGTTCTGTTGCTTAATCTTCTTCTGCAAGTATTCTTTTGTTTTTTACATCTATAAATCGAACATGGAGTTGGTGGTTTGATTTAAGGGGGCGGAACTAAAAATTAAAGATAGTTTAATTTCGTTTTCAAAGTGATATTCTTGCCAAATTCTCCCTTTTCTTTAGCTTTTTCCGCTTTTCTGGGAAAGCTACATAATTTCAACGGGTTTTACGATTATTTTCTCCATTTATTTTCTTGTTTTCTGGGATTTTTTATGGCAAAAAATCTTGCAGATATGTAGCTGTAGGGAATGAGCCTTTTCTCAAAACTTATAACGACACCTACCTTCCGCACACATTGCCGGCATTGAAAAATATACAGGATGCGATTAACCGGGCGGGGCTGGGTATACAAATCAAAGCAACTGTCCCATTTAATGCTGATGTATACTACTCGCCTGACTCGAATCAAGTTCCTTCTGCTGGTGACTTTAGGCCCGAAATACGTGATCTCACGGTTCAAATCATCCAATATTTGTACTCCAACGATGCACCATTTGTTGTGAACATCTATCCCTTTTTAAGTCTCTACGGGAACTCCTACTTCCCTCTAGAGTTTGCCTTTTTCGACGGATCCAGTAAACCGATCAGAGATGGAGATTATGTTTACACAAACGTGTTTGACGCCAATTTCGACACTTTAGTTTGGGCCTTGACCAAAGCTGGGTACCCGGATATGAAAATCATAATCGGAGAGGTAGGTTGGCCAACCGATGGTGACAAGCACGCGAATGTCCAAAATGCAAAAAGATTCAATCAAGGGTTGATTCAGCATGCTTTGAGTGGAGAGGGAACACCGGCTAGGAAAGGAAAAATAAACCTCTATTTGTTCAGCCTTATCGACGAGGACATGAAAAACATTGAACCCGGAAACTTTGAGAGGCATTGGGGGATATTCGAGTTCGATGGCAAGCCCAAATACGAGTTGGATTTGTCAGGTTTTCAGGGAAACAAAGGTTTAGTCTCTGTACAAGACGTGAGATATATGTTAAGAAGGTGGTGTGTTCTAAGCCCTCATGTCAAGGATATGGATCAAGATTTGGCTCAAAGTATTGATTATGCTTGTAGTTTATCCGATTGTACAGCTTTAGGCTACGGTTCTTCGTGTAACCACTTGAGTTTACAAGGGAATGCTTCTTATGCTTTTAACATGTATTATCAATTGAAGAATCAGAACGAAGGGGGTTGCGATTTTACTGGTTTGGGTATGATCACGGACATAGATCCTTCGGATGATGAGTGCCAGTTTCCAGTTATGATTGCTGATGGGAAACCAGTGTTTCTGCTGCATAAGAAGTTTGTGAATATCTTGCTTGGGATTATTGAGGGGTTCATAGTGTTTTTGCTTCTTGTTTCCTAGGTAATTTTGTCTTAAACATAGTGTGGAAACAACTTTCTAACGTGTGTATTATTAGTGCTTTTCTTTTTGTTCAAGTAGACGAAAAACTGATAAGCTTACAAACACTGTCTTATAAGTAAAGATGCTTGTAAACAGTAGAAACTTACAACAACAGTTTGAATATACTGTGCAGAAAACTCTTTTGTGTAGTATCTGAAATGGACGAGGCCACAGTAAACCGTATGCCCGTAAACTCTAAATTGCCAGCCTACAACTTCTGGCCTCCTCGACAAGAGAGTTCCAAGGTACAACGTCCGAACACCTCTGTTTGGATTGAAGCAGAAACCCAGACAGACTCACTCGAACACTCAACAGTGTGTAGTACTCTCAAGATAATATGATATGATATGCAATTTCGGGATGAAGAAAGCATAGAGCTGATGCAGCTTATATAGCTGAGCAGCAGACCACTCCAAAGGTATCAGAAATTAAGTGTAAAGTTTAATGGGTGTAGATGAAAAGTCTCAACACTTAACATCAGATTAATATGGATTTAAGTCTCACGTTTAAATCTGACTTCAATTCAGCAGGTAGGTGAAAAGTCTCAAACTTAATACTCAGCAGAATATGAAAAGTCAGGTAGATGAAAAGTCATTTCAGAAATCCGTAGTAAAAATATAGGACTGCCTTCGCGGCAGCGACACGCGCGATGCGGCGCGGCGAGGCGAGACGAGACGAGACGAGCCGAGCCGAGCCGAGCGGACGGACAGACGGCGCGCGAGGGCACCCATCTTTACTACTTAACTACACTCTATTGATTTGTATCTCATTATAAACAAATCATAAATGTATAATTTTCTCAATGTGGGATTTCTTTAGCCTAATTGACTATTCATAATTAACTTACCATAATTTTGTTCTCATTAACAAAATTAACAATAATTATTGGGCTTTTAATAATTAAAACCCAATTAGTTATTAATCCCAACAATCCCCCACATGAATGCAATATGACGAAAAAATAACACAATGCACATAGATGAAGATTTGAGAGTACTTTGAGAATCCACTGCATCAGGATAGGTGGTGGTTAACCTTGAACCTTCCTTAGTAAAGTATCATCGGATATACTTGTCAACCAGTGGACGTGATGCCTTGAACTGTTCGACGTTTTATGTATAACAAGACAACAATACTCACACAGCTTCATCTCCACACTATTATTGGTTCTTTTGTTGTTGTCCATTTTGGCCCTGGACTGCCTTGGATGTTTTCATCGAATGCTCTAGAGATTTAGCCCTCAGGTCATTTCATAGAAGCGGCTCCTTCACATTCGATATAGGCGATTTCTCCTAAAGAGTATCCTATAATACCCCACTTTATCATCTCGAGATAGAAGAATCATTAAGAGCATGAGCTCAGCCTTCCCAAAGTACATGTCTATCACTCTTTCATCATAGGAATAGGTAAGGAACTCAATTTTTCGAGTGTTTTGTTCGATCCCCCCCCCCCCCCCCCCCACAATTCGGTTTTCTCATTGAACCTGCAAATTTGATTTTACAATTCAGGTTGGGTTGCCATCATGGTTGGAAATCAATTTTATGGGCTTCAACCCCATTCCCCTCGATGAAATCTCTACTCGGTCTCTCGTTAGACCTTTCGTGAATGGGTCCGCAATGTTTTTTTTAGACTTCACATAATCTAGAGAAATAACACCGATTGTCAGTAGATTTCTCACGGATTTATGTCTCCGACGTATATGTCTAGATTTCCCATTATATACATTGTTTTGTGCTCTTCCCATAGCTGACTGACTATCACAGTGCACACTAATGGGTGGCACAGGTTTTGACCACATTGGAATGTCCTCCAAGAAACTTCGAAGCCAATCAGCTTCTTCTGCTGCAAGATCTAAAGCTATGAACTCGGATTCCATAGTTGATCTAGCAATGCACGTCTGTTTGCATGATTTCCATGAAACAGCTGCACCTCCAATTATAAAGATATATCAACTTGTGGACTTTATATTCTTGGAATCCGATATCCAATTCGCATCTGAGTACCCTTCAATTACTGCTGGATATCTCGTGTAATGTAGTCCGTAGTTAGTAGTGTATCTTAGATATCTAAGAACTCGAACCAGTGCCTTCCAGTGCTCATAACTGGGATTACTCGTATATCTGCTCAGTCTGTTGACTGAGTTAGCTATATCAGGTCTAGTGCAGTCCATGAGATACATGAGACTACCTATGACCCTAGAGTACTCAAGTTGTTTCACACATTCTCCGTGATTCTTGCAAAGATTTGACACCACCTCCATAGGTGTTCTCGTGATGGTATTATTTCCCTTGTCAAACTTGTCAAGTATCTTCTCAACATAATGACTCTGGGAGAGTGAATATCCATCTGCATGTTTTGTGATCTTCATCCCAAGAATCACATCTGCAAGACCTAGGTCTTTCATCTCAAAATTTCGTGACAACATTTTCTTGGTAATATTGATGTTATTGTTATTGCCAACAATTATCATGTCATCTACGTAGAGACATATTATCACATAGTTTGTATTGTCTCCTTTCACGTAGACACATTTAACACATTGGTTTGTTTTAAACCCATTTGAAAGCATGACACTATCAAATTTTTCGTGACATTGTTTAGGTGCTTGTTTTAATTCATACAAGAATTTCACAAGTCTACACACCTTTGTCTCTTTCCCTGGAACTACTAACCCTTCAGGTTGGTCCATGTAAACCTCCTCTTCTAACTCTCCATTTAGAAAGGCTGTTTTTACATCCATTTGATGGATCTCTAGGTTATATAACGCAGCAAATGCAATTATTAACCTTATAGACGTTTTCCTGGATACAGGAGCGTATGTGTCAAAATAATCGACACCTTCAGTTTGTCTGTAGCCTTTTACTACAAGTCTAGCATGTACTTATCTACAGTACCATCAGCTTTCATCTTCCTCTTGAAGATCCACTTGTGGCCTAGTGGTTTACAACCTGCAGGAAGATCCACTAGTTCTCAAGTATGATTATGTAAGATAGATTCTATCTCACTGTTCACCGCTTCTTTCCAAAGATCAGAGTCTTGTGAAGACATTGCTTCCCTGAAAGTAGCCGGATCCTTTTCCAACAGATATGTTAGAAAATCTGAGCCAAAAGATTTTTCTTTTCTTGCTCTTTTGCTTCGTCTAGGCGATTCTATATTCTCTTGAGATTCTCTATCCCCCATATTTCTCTCAACATTGGTTTCAGGCATTGTCGGAGTTTTGTGGGGAAAGATTTCCTCAATAAACGAAGCATCCCTAGCCTCAATGATAGCATTTACATGCATTTCTGCATTATCTGACTTGTGTACCAGAAATCGATAGGCACTACTATCTTGCGCATATCCGATAAATACACAATCCACTGTCTTAGGTCCTATCTAGTCCGTTTAGGAGGAGGAATTTGTACCTTTGCTAGACAGCCCCAAACCCTTAAAAACTTGTAGCTAGGTGCACGATCTTTCCACAATTCATAAGGCGTTTTATCCAAATTTTTATGTGGTACTCTGTTTAGCACATAGTTGGCGGAAAGCAGAGCTTCTCCCCACAAATTCCTAGGTAAGTCGGAACTTATAAGCATTGCATTCATCATTTCCTTAAGCGTTCTATTCTTCCTTTCAGCAATACCATTTTGCTCTGGAGAATAAGGCGCAGTGGTTTGATGAATAATGCCACTCTCAGCACATATTTGTGCAAATGGTGACTCATATTCACCGCCTCGATCACTTCGAAGAATTTTAATCTTTTTATCAAGTTGATTCTCAACTTCATTCTTACAGTGAATGAACATATCAATTGCTTCGTCTTTACTTCTCATTAAGTAGACATAACAATATCTTGTACAATCATCGATAAATGTTATGAAATAATTTTTACCGCCTCTAGATTGTACATACTTTAGATCGCATACATCCGTATGAATCAAGTTTAAAGGTTCGGTGCTTCGCTCAATTGAGTGGAATGAAGACTTGGTTAATTTGGCCTCTACACAAGTCTTACACTTGTGTTTATGATTGATGTTAAATTTAGGCAATAGATTAAGAGACATTAGCCTTTGTAAGGACTTATAATTCACATGTCATAATCTCCATGCCACAAATGTAAAGACTCGCAAGAATAATCAAACTTTAAAGTTTTATTAGCCACATTGGCAACAATCATTACATTATTTTTGCTTGTGCTAGCCTCATTTGCTACATTAACATCAACCTCAACATCTACACTAGACTTAGCCTTAGGAGCTAAAGTCATTACACTCATCTTGAAGAGGTTATTGGCCAAGTAGCCTTTGCCCACGAACATACCACCCTTGGACAATGTGACTTTGTCGGACTCAAACACAAGCCGAAAGCCTTTCTTGTTCAGCACTGCTCCGGAGATGAGATTCTTTCGGATCTCTGGCACGTGGAGCACCTCGGTAAGAGTCAACTCTTTGCCGGAAGTCATCTTTAGCACAACCGTCCCTTTGCCTTCAACTTTTGAGACTGCCGAATTTCCCCTATAGCAGTGCTCATCATTTACCGGTTGATAGGTCTTAAACATCCATTTGTTGGCGCAAATGTGGCGAGTAGCCCCAGTGTCTACCCACCATTCCTTGGAGTTCCCTCCAACAAGATTCACCTCCGATACCACAGCACTCAGATGCATGTCATCCATGTCGGAGCTCAGGTTGTCCTCAGCAATGTGGGCATGTGCAGGCCTCTTGCCTTTGCCTTTGTAAGGGACTATCTTCCTCTTACTGTCATTGTTTTGACGTTGAGTGCAGTCCTTGGCCTTATGGTTAGGCTTACCACACACATAACAGTCACCGGTGAACCTCCTTGTCTGAGTATCTCCCTTGGGTTCAAAAGTACGCTTGCGCTTGTTCCCATGGGAGTTGTCCCCAACTTCAACCACGTTGGCCTTGGAAATCATTCCAAATGATTTCTTGTCAACTTTTCTGTTGTCTTGCTCGATGCGCAGCCTCCTGATAAGATACTCGAGACTCGTCATCTTTCGCTTGTGCTTTACGTAGCTTTTGAAGTCCTTCCAAGATGGCGGTAATTTTTCAATCATCATCGCTACTTGGAGAGCATCATTTAGCCCCATACCTTCGGCATCAAGTTCATTATATATCAGCTGCAGCTCTTCGCATTGCTCAACAACGCTCTTGACATCACCATTCGATAGTCATGGAATCGCCCGGCTACAAATTTCTTTGCGCCTGCGTCGTCAACTTTATACTTTGTCTCTAACGATTCCCAAAGATTCTTTGCAGTCTCCTTGGGGGAATACACATTAAAATGCATCGTCAAGAGAATTCAGTATGTAGTTACGACAAAGGTAGTCGGCACTCATCCATGACTCAACAATCACAGCAGATTGAGGATCCTCTTTGTCCTCCACTGGTTTCTCCTCCTTGAGAAACCTGGTCAAGTTCAAAGTGGTCAAGAAGAACATCATCTTCTGTTGCCAACGTTTAAAGTTGGAACCCTTGAACTTTTTCGGTTTCTCAAATTGAGAGAACGGCATTGGGTTTCTCAGAACTGGCATAACGACCTCAGGTCCGCTAGCTTTCACCACTGGAATCTCAGTATTCTCGGCAACTCGGTTTGGAATCTGGTCAGCCATAAGCTAAAAACAGAATACAAATAAGAGAGCACAAATAATATCAAAGCAGTTTTTCAAACAGTAGGATTAAACCTTTCAACAGTGCATAAACAGTGTAACAACAGAAAAAGAAAATACACAAAAGTTTTACAGTTTACGATTGTTAGTGCTTTTCTTTTTGTTCAAGTAGACGAAAAACTGATAAGCTTACAAACACTGTCTTATAAGTAAAGGTGCTTGTAAACAGTAGAAACTTACAACAACAGTTTGAATATACTGTGCAGAAAACTCTTTTGTGTAGTATCTGAAATGGACAAGGCCACAGTAAACCGTATGCCCGTAAACTCTAAATTGCCCGCCTACAACTTCTGGCCTCATGGACAAGAGAGTTCCAAGGTACAACTTCCGAACACCTCTGTTTCGATTGAAGCAGAAACCCAGACAGACTCACTCGAACACTCAACAGTGTGTAGTACTCTCAAGATAATATGATATGATATGCAATTTCGGGATGAAGAAAGCATAGAGTTGATGCAGCTTATATAGCTGCGCAGCAGACCACTCCAAAGGTCTCAGAAATTAAGTGTATAGTTTAATGGGGGTAGATGAAAAGTCTCAACACTTAACATCAGATTAATATGGATTTAAGTCTCACACTTAAATCTGACTTCAATTCTGCAGGTAGGTGAAAAGTCTCAAACTTAATACTCAGCAGAATATGAAAAGTCAGGTAGATGACAAGTCATTTCAGAAATCCGTGTAGTAAAAAGATAGGACTGCCTTCGAGGGGCACCCATCTTTACTACTTAACTACACTCTATTGATTTTATCTCATTATAAACAATAAATGTATCATTTTCTCAATGTGAGATTTCTTTAGCCTAATTGACTATTCATAATTAACTTACCATAATTTTGTTCTCATTAACAAAATTAACAATAATTATTGGGCTTTTAATAATTAAAACTCAATTAGTTATTAATCCCAACATGTATATCCTTTTTGGTAAACAATGAATGTGATTCAGCCTTTTCTGAGTTCAGTAGCTTAACATGATCATCTTTTTTTATGGCTGGTTATATTTTCTAATTTTGCTTTCTTGTTTTCCATATGCTAGGGCACTTGAGTTACTTGAACTGATCGATTGAATCCATAAACACAACACTGCTACTATTGTTCTCATTGTTTAGGCTCTTTATTAGGAAATCGAAGTGGTAATTATAGTATTTCATTCTATTGTTTGGGACCGAAACTATTTCACTCTTATATACCATGTAAAGCACATTACTATTAATTTGGTCCAAAATTATTGGAAATCGTGTACCCAACAATTCTTATTGACGCTCGAAGAAGTGGGTCATCTTTGGATAAGAAGTCCGACTCATTGACATCCATGTGGTGCATGGTGTTGCCCCTCATGTCCACCTATACCTTAGTACGAGGCTTTTTACTGCCACTATAAGGAAATAATGTTGTGCATTTGCTACCAGCTATAACTTTTAGCAAAGTGGTAAACGATTGATCGTAACAGGTGGTATCCGGGTGAGCTCATGAGTTCGAGCCTACCCAGAAGCAATTTATGAGGACTAATCTGGGAAGGGGAATGTTGGGGTGTCGGTACAGAAAGGACTTTGTGCGCTTGTAGACAAAGTGTCACCTACCGACCCGCCTAGGAAGTAATTTGTCAGGGGCAGTGTTGTTAATTGTGTACACATCAATTTTTTTGTGCGCACGGAGAGGTGGATCGACTAGGGCTTAACAAGCATGACTCATTAGCATCCACGTGGTGCAACCTTTCATATCCACATGTTGCTTTTGTTGTCACTATAATGAAATAAAGTTGTACATCTACTATCAACTATAACTTTTTTGGCAAAATGATAAGCGTTTGATCATATCAAAGAAAAAAAGAATGATCAAAATATTATTCTCGAAATTAAATTAAGATGAAATGAGTCAGAAAGATGGAGGTAATCATTCCCCACTCGTGGTCCCTTGGGCATTCTATAGAATCATGGAATAGCTCAACTAACGTAAAGCCAAAATTTAAAGTTGTATTTATTCAGGAAAAAAATTTAAAGTTGTATTTATCTTGTGTTAATTAAATTTCCTTAAGACTTGAAAATCATTTTTTGCTCCATTAATCGAAAGAAAGGCTCGATGCATGTTTATGTTATTTTGTTATTTGATATCATCACCAATAAATTATTTAAGACACCTCCGGCTAGCCGGATTGATTATTACCTTATCTCAGGCTCGAGTTTGAGCCTTGTAAAACTCAATTCTCATCGATTTTGATAATAAAAAAACAAAAAATTATATAACATGTAACTTCTCACCTTCCTCCTTAATGGACAATTAAGACATTAAATAAGAGATTATGTCAACTATTATATATCTAAGATTTATTGATCTTTTGTAATAGAGAAAATATTGGGAATAATGGGATTTAATGGCGGAGTTAATTTCAGCCGATTTTGATATCTATAATACATACTGCAGTGTTGCCACCATTCAAAACTTATGGTACAAGTGAACTTCCAGCTGAGACATCTTACACGAAGGAAAGCGTGAATTTTCTTGCTTTTTTGCACCTCAACAGCCTTCAACCACTTCAAGAAAACTTGTGTTTCTGCTTGGAAATTATGTATTCTGTTTTTAATCGGGATGAACAGAAAAATATGGTTGAAAGTTTAGAAATCAGTTTAGAAATCCTTAATCTGAAATACGATGTGCTTCGAACATTTAAGATTTGAATCCAATTGATAGAATATATATTCCGACCTCTCTTCAGTTTGTAAAAGGGGAATAAACGAACGAATCGAGCCAAATATCACAGAAAATTTAACACTTGAATATGAGCTCGAAAAATTATATACCAGCCCGAGTTCGATTCGAAGCTCGAACGGTTCGAATCAAAGATCGTGTTCGAGTTTGGCTCGAAATATTTTAACATGTTCGCGAGCTATTCGAATTATTACTCGAAAATAAACGTCAAGAATATTAGAAATATATTTATTTAATATATAATTATATTATATTAATAAAAATATTAAAGCTCGTAATGGCTCACAAACTATCAAACAAAATAATTTGGGTTCGACTTCAACTCAAAAAAAGCTCGAATATGTTCGAGTTTGATAATTTCAAATACGAATCTAATATATTTCAAGCCGATTTATAAAGCTCGCGAGCTGACTCGATGTCACGCCCCGAAACCCGAGCGCGTGACATCGGCGTAGAATCCAAACATGATATTCAGATACAACAAGCCTCGTGTACAGATCTATGATAAAACCAGTCTATTTATTCCAAAAATCAATTACAATTGCAAATACGAAATACAATTGTCTCGAATTTAATAAAAGTTGCGGAAGTGTAAATAAATATAGTAAATCTTCTTGAAGACTCCTCATGGATCACCATCCCCAGAATTGTTCTTCTCTTTCTTCCTCGATCTCTTCTCCTTCGACTTTGTCTGGGAGGGGAGGTAAGGGGGTGAGTGTTTGGGAAAAACACCCAGCAAGCGGGGGCCAATCGATGTGATAATATAATACTTTTTTTCATAATTTTTCAAAACATATATCATAGTCAGAGCATAAACTGATATGAATACTGAAACATAAACTTAACAGAATTGCTCTAATCAGAGCCAGAACGGAACATGTCATATCAGAAATATTTTTCATATACGTAAAGCACAGTAAAAATCCTCTAATTTCCTCCTAGTACTGATATCAGTTCTCTAGACTTAACCCTCCTAGAGATAAGGTCAGAACATCGGATCACCCACGAATAAAGGGTCTGGACTTTCCAGAACAACGGTTAACCATCGTATCAGGTCAGAATGTCGGTTATAATCCCACCGCATCAGGGTCAGAAACAGAAACAGAACTCGGAATTCCCACCAATTGGATTTCGAAATCTAAAGTGCTTCAAAAATATAATTTTCATCAAAACATCATAATTTCATAGTTTCAACATAATTCACATAATCGATTGAGGTTTCAAAACATACTTATGATTTTTTTAAAAACGGAATGAATATATAACAAGAGCCCACTTACTGTCGAAGCACGTTGAGATGAGATTCGGGTTGAGAAAAAGGTGAAAATCTCCTCCTCTCTTCCTTGTAAGTTTTCGAAATATTTGTGTGTGTGTAGTGTATGATTCTTGAAAAATGCTAAGTGTAGAGTAGTCTTTTCTTGGCAAGATATAGTGTGATTTTAATATGGGGAGGTGTACTCCAATTTAGGTCATTTACTTTGGCTCCTAATGGCAAGATTTTAGTGGAATGATGAGTGGATGTTATTAATGTAATTGGGAGGCAATTAAGTGGGGAGGATTGAGGGGCATGAGTTGGGGTCATTAATGGGATGAACATATGGGGTCATCATCTTGAGTTTAGGAGCATGATTTAGAGACATTTAAGTTGATCATAAATCCTAGCCATTTTAGTTTATAATTTTAGCAAGGAGATGAATGACTAATCAAGATTGAAAAATGCACTTGAATAGGAAAATTGAGTGGTAATCACATTTCATGATTTGAGTAAGTAATGAATGTGGTAATCAATGGGTAATGTAGAAGAATTTATTGAAAATTACAAAACTTTGGCAATCCAATGTCATGATTTAAGTAGGCCATTAAATGTTATTATATTGTATTGAATGTGATTGAATGGTGGTTGAATGGGATTGGATGGTGGCAAGATTTGTGTTAAAGCACTTAGTGTCATTGAACTACTAATGACTAGATTTGGGCAAGTCCATTAAATGGCTAACATGATTTGGGGCAAGGCAAAAATTTGGGGTCATCACATCCCTCCCTCCTTATTGGAAGTTTCGTCCTCGAAACTTGAGTCAATTTGACCTTAGAAAAGATAAGGGATGGCTTAAGTGCTAGTTCCTCAGAACCTCTTGGATATAATGAATGCGTGACACCACAATCAAGCAATGCATATACTGGAAATTTGTTTAATAAAATGGTACCTGCCACGGCTTCGTTCATGGCCTCTGTTTTCTCTTGGGTTATGGCATAGAGCCGAGCATATGGTTTGTTCACCATTGGCTTGTTTGGAGGGGCACTATTTCCTGAACTTGTCCTCATTTTCTCGACTTCAGGACAATCGACAATTCTATGTCCGAACTTCCCACATCGACAGCATGCTCCAGTCTTTCTATGACATTCACCGGTATGTACGAAGTCACAAGTCCGACATTTTGGAATCCTTTGATTGAATTGGGCGGATATGCGTCCCTCTTGCTGATTATTGGATTGGTTTGGTTGTTTGAAATCCTGACCATTGGCGGCGTGTTGGCTAAGGGGAGGTCGCTTGCGCTTAAATTCCTCTTCACGACGTCGTATATCCGCTTCAGCCCTGATGGCTGCTCCCATTAAGTCTCCAAAGTTTGTGGTTTCATAGATTGCGATGGCAGATTGGATACGACTATTTAACCCATTCATGAAGCGATGTAGTTTCAGGGTCTCATATGCCATGATGGTTGGTGCATAAGTTCCTAGAGAGTTGAACTTTGAGGTATATTCTACCACCGACATGTCAGTAGTCTGTATCAAGTGCTCGAACTCTCTCAGCTTCTGAATTTGTACGGCTGCTGGGAAATATTGCTTTAGGAATGTGTTTCGGAACCTTTGCCAAGTATTGGTCCCGTTTCCGCCATCAATGGTGACACGTTTTCCCACCATTTACCCGCCTGATCAATGAGAAATGATGTTGTGATTTCAACCTTGATGTTTTCAGGTACTTCCAGCAGTCTATGGTGATTTTCTATTTGCTAAAGCCAATTCTGAGCCATTTCGGGATCTGGGTTGCCATCAAATGTTGGAACCCTGTTCTTACGAAGAGACTCATAATGATACTTGACTCCTTGTGGAGGTGAGGCAGGATGCGGTTGTGGCTAGTTGTTAGCAGGGTTACCCATGCCTTGTAGTGTTGTAGTCACAATGGTGGCTATTGCCATCAAGTCTTCGCGGCTCAGACCCACCCTCGGGGGTTGTGGCGGTGGAGGTGGAGGATTCTGGTCTCCATCCGTTCTCTCCTCATTTGTGTTAGGAGGAACTGCGTAGCTGGGGTTCCGATTGTTACGAATAGGTCGACCGGCCATTTCCTACAAATTCTTAACTCTCTAAGATTGTTGCGCAATGGTATAACGAGCGTATGTTCGAGATAGACAAAATGGAGACAACTGTGAATAAAATAAAATAATTTTATTGATAGTTGAATAAGGTTTCCAATGAATTCAAATGAAATTAATAAAATACTAAGGATTCTTAATATTCTTAGTAAATTGCAATATATAATATTTTATTAACATACATCTTTTAAACTAATCGATAATGTCCCTATCTCTGAATTCCTCCTCATCATCTTATTCTACTGGGTCTATCTCGGGGTTTTCCTCCTCTTGCATGTTGTTGAGGATCCATGCAGCTCTTTGAGATCGTGCAACACCCATGGTTCATCTCGGTGAGCTCTTCGATTTGCATCTCGAGGGCCATAATCTTAGCCTCTCTTAGCACTCGACCGGTATTGTAATCCTGCTGGAGGATCTCACTTTGGTTTGCCATGGTTTGAATTCTACCAATATCAGCTCTACGGAGATCGGTGAGCCTCGTGATCTCCTATTTAGCTCTGTTGACATCTTCCTCAGTTTGGTTGTCATGATAGGCAAACCGTTGTACCTCTCCGTGCAAATGGTCCATAAACTCTAGAAGCTCTGATATGGACTCCTTGGATGGTTCCATCTCCTGCCCCAAACGATGGATCCTAGCGGTCGTGCTCGGTTCGACGTCACCTAATCTCAATTAGGGAGAGAGGTTTGTCCAATTAAAAACTTAAAGTAATAATTTATATATTTTTTTTTTGAAAAAAAAATTGTAAGGGTTAATAGTATGACGGAATCATAAAATTATTTTGATTTTTTTTTAAGGGTTCATAAGGCTGGAATTAGGGTTTTGAATTTCGTCATAAATCGTCGATTGGAATTTAAAATTAGAAGAGGGCTTTTATTTCTGGCATGATTTCGAGTGAGATCCTAAAATTAATTGGATTTTAGTGTTCGAACGATGGATAAAATCGGTAGTGAAATTTTTTGCCCATTAGGGTTCTTGGGGAGCAATTTCGATTCGAAATTACTCAATGTTCAATTATTGGAATTCAAAATTTTGATAGGGCTTTGGATTGAAATGCTAACGGGATTAATAACCCATAAGTAATTTGGAAATGGTGTTTGGATTGATTGAGAAATCAAATATGGGAATTTCGCAATTAAAGGGTTCTTACCAAAGGATATTAGATTTATAATTTGCAATAATTCCGCGGCTGGGGTTTGAATTTAGTTGAGGGCTTTTGTCAAGGATGATAATTGGATCACTAACCCGAAAGTAATTTGAATTTGGCGTTCGGATGATTGTGGAAATCGAGGATCGAATTTTGTGGGCAAGGTTAGGGTTTGAGGGCGTGAATCTAGGCTCAAAATTGGACAATTTCCTTGATTGAGAGACAAATATGATAGAGGGGTTTTATTAGCCACATAATTATGAGTAATAATCCGAAGTGAATTAGATTCTTGTGTTCGAATGCTCGATCAAATTAACAGCTGAAGTTTCGCCACTTAGGGTTCTTGAGGGCGAGAATTGGATCTGCAATTGTTCATCGACCAATGAACGGTTTTTGCAATTGACAGAGGGCTTTTTCTCGTCTGATGAATGTGGTCATGGTGGTGGGTCGAGATAGTCGATCGGTGGTCTGTGGTGCGAGATCGGAAAATGGACGGGTTTGGGGTGCGCGAGTTCCGATCGTAATTTAGGCATGAAAAGTCGTCCGTTTGATCAGAGATTTGGGTCGTGGCCTCGTCAGCAGTAGGCGGTCACAGTGGTGGATCAATTTACCGGTACCGAGCGGCGGTGGCGCGGCTGGAGGCGGCTGTGCTGGCGGTAGTTTTCTAGATCTAGGTTTTTTTTTAAAATAATATTATTTTCAGATTTTGGATTCCAACTGATTTTCGATTTTAATCAGTTGTCTATTAGATCCGGGATTCATAATTCGGTTGATTTATATCAACCAAAAATCTTTTCCCAGAGGGATCATGGAACCTGGTTTTGCTCTGATACCACTAAAATGTCACGCCCCGAAACCCGAGCGCGTGACACCGGCGTTGAATCCAAACATGATATTCAGATACAATAAGCCTCGTGTACAGATCTATGATAAAACCAGTCTATTTATTCCAAAATCAATAAATTGTCATTACAATTGCAAATACGAAATACAATTGTCTCGAATTTAATAAAAGTTGCGGAAGCGTAAATAAATATAGTAAATCTTCTTGAAGACTCCTCATGGATCACCATCCCCAGAATTGTTCTTCTCTTTCTTCCTCGATCTCTTCTCCTTCGACTTTGTCTGGGAGGGGAGGTAAGGGGGTGAGTGTTTGGGAAAAACACCCATCAAGCGGGGGCCAATCGATGTGATAATATAATACTTTTTTCATAATTTTTCAAAACATATATCATAGTCGGAGCATAAACTGATATGAATACTGAAACATAAACTTAACAGAATTGCTCTAATCAGAGTCAGAACGGAACATGTCATATCAGAAATATTTTTCATATACGTAAAGCACAGTAAATCCTCTAATTTCCTCCTAATACTGATATCAGTTCTCTAGACTTAACCCTCCTAGAGATAAGGTCAAAACATCGGATCACCCATGAATAAAGGGTCTGGACTTTCCAAAACAACGGTTAACCACCATATCAGGTCAGAATGTCGGTTATAATCCCACCGCATCAGGGTCAGAAACAGAAACAGAACTCGGAATTCCCACCAATTGGATTTCGAAATCTAAAGTGCTTCAAAAATATAATTTTCATCAAAACATCATAATTTCATAGTTTCAACATAATTCACATAATCGATTGAGGTTTCAAAACATACTTATGATTTTTCAAAAACGGAATGAATATATAACAAGAGCCCACTTACTGTCGAAGCACGTTGAGATGAGATTCGGGTTGAGAAAAAGGTGAAAATCTCCTCCTCTCTTCCTTGTAAGTTTTCGAAATATTTGTGTGTGTGTAGTGTATGATTCTTGAAAAATGCTAAGTGTAGAGTGATCTTTTCTTGGCAAGATGTAGTGTGATTTTAATATGGGGAGGTGTACTCCAATTTAGGTCATTTACTTTGGCTCCTAATGGAAAGATTTTAGTGGAATGATAAGTGGATGTTATTAATGTAATTGGGAGGCAATTAAGTGGGGAGGATTGAGGGGCATGAGTTGGGGTCATTAATGGAATGAACATATGGGGTCATCATCTTGAGTTTAGGAGCATGATTTAGAGACATTTAAGTTGATCATAAATCCTAGCCATTTTAGTTTATAATTTTAGCAAGGAGATGAATGACTAATCAAGATTGAAAAATGCACTTGAATAGGCAAATTGAGTGGTAATCACATTTCATGATTTGAGTAAGTAATGAATGTAGTAATCAATGGGTAATGTAGAAGAATTTATTGAAAATTACAAAACTTTGGCAGTCTTAATGTCATTGAATTACAAATGACTAGATTTGGGCAAGTCCATTAAATGGCTAACATGATTTGGGGCTAGGCAAAAATTTGGGGTCATCACACTCGATTCGTTTAAACCATAGTTTGTAACCTCGATGTGGTTAAGGGATATCAGGGTGCGGGTTTAGACCCATCGTATTTGGGGTAGGTTTGGGTTCATTAAATGGCTATTGGATTGGGTAACACGTATTGATTTTTAGGACACTTACAAGCCCGTACCACTTGGTCAATAATAATTCAACTTAGTCTACCAAAAAAAACAATTCGCTTAGGTCCATTTCCTATCAAAATGACATTAATAACCCTCGCGCGGTTACTGTAGCACGTGCATCCACATGCCAAAATAATCGTGTACCACAGGGAAAAAATGATCGTGCACCACAGGGAAAAAATGATCGTGCACCCGCAGGCCAAAAAACATTCGTGCACCCTCAAGCCAAAAAAATCGTGCATCCACGGGCAAAAAATGATCTTGCAACAACATGCCAAAAAAATCGTGCACAAAAGGTTAAAAATCCGTTCATTTAGAATTAAGTGAAAAAATTTCTAAAAATTCTCTCATACAAGAACATAAAACCCACAAAATCTGAGCTCAATGTGGCAAGGTGTTTGGAAATGAAAATTACTCAAAGTTAGCAATAAAATTGAATTTTTTTAAAAAAATTGAGCGTAAACAATCTAAAACAAGGAATTTCAAGTTCGTCAATGGTGCCAATAGCACTTTAGTCTATTGGGTTAAATGCGGCTCGAGAAGACGTTTCCGTGCATATGTCATAATAGGCAAAATTCCTCCTGGATCAAAAATTATGGGCGTTTTACTTTTGGCCGACGAACAACACAATTATATTCAAAAGTTGGTGCATCATTTTTGTACATTGATGCACGATTTTGGTACATTAAGGTGCAGTTGATTTTTAGCATGATGGTGTACTTGAATTTTTGTAATGTTGGTGCACGTTTTTTAATCTTTTGGTGCAAATTTTTTTAATATTGTGATGCACGATTGGACATTGATGCACTAACATTGAAAAATCGTGCACCATAATTGCATAAAAATCGTGCACCATAATTGCATAAGATTTTTTTACCCATGATATACTATTGAAGAATTTCAGAATTTTTACCTATGATGCACGATTGAAGAATTTTAAATTTTTTACCTATGATGCACGATTGGATTTTGATGCACTAACATTAAAAAATCCATTTAAATCCATTTTTTTTTCTTTTTGCATGCATTGTGACAATTTTATATGCAACATAACTTTTAGAAGAAAAATACATTTTTTATAAGTCAAACTTCAATGATATTTTTTACTATATCTTGTAAAAATATAAAAACACTGTTAAATTCCCTATTGCTCCTATGATATAAGCCAAATAATTGGTGGCAGCACATGGAATAACTTCTATTATGCTTGGAGTAATGCCTCTGTAGAACTCGGCAGCCACCTCCTCCGGTACACTTCTCTGAGAATGGTAAAGCAAGGCCAATGAAACTTGTTGGAAGTAAATAAATTAATGAATGACAAGAAAATGGAGTTCTCGTACCTGAACGGTTAATCAAGGTTTGAGCAGCTCGAGTGGATAAGTACATATGGTAGAGCTGATTCCAACTACAGCACTGGCAATTAGAGAAACGGGTACATGTATTTTGGACTCTTCTCCAGGTTTAGGAATTAGGAGTCAACTGGTTCTTTACCGTATCATACGCAAATAACTGCAGTTATCAAAGAGTGTCAAGAAAAAACCCCAAATACTCAGATACAATGCTACATGTCCCACATCCGCTCCATAACAATAATTTGCCGAGTGAAGTATATTTGATGTGCTCTCTGTTGAACGATGGCTCTTTCCAAGAAACACTGCTGCAATGGAGGGCTAGTGTTTGACCCATTGTTGGACGGTGGTATCCCAGAAGCACTGTAGGAATTGTGACTCATTTCCCGTAGCTTTGGGTGCTAGTCAACGATGGAAGAATACAACCGAGGATTTTAGCTTCTATATAAACCCAATCATCAATCCTCGCATATCTTACCCCTCACATGTTTAGTTTCTGATTTGTATACATGAGATGTTAGTGGATCCGAGATTTAGTGTAATTCTTGTCTGAAAATATCAGTAACTCTGTGTTTGCTCTCCTAGGCGATCGTCAAACCACGTAAATCTTGGTGTTCGTTTGGTGTGTATGATGTTTGCACTTTATTTTCTGGTGTTCTAGACACAACACTTTCCTACCTAATTAAATAGAAAAATCTATTAGGTTTGTGCTCTTCCTTATTATAGCCGATACTGCCACTCTCATTGAGAATAGACACAACTGTATGGGGCATATGAAAAAACTACCATTATGTCACCGCAGATCATGTTCACATCATGCACCATATATTGATGTACAAGTGCCGATTGCTTGTAGCTCATTTGATTTCGCACCGATCGTAATTGCGAGCTGGAGATCTCGTGTTCGAGTCCCCACCCTCAAGTAGTTGTAATAGTTGCTAAAATATTGATGTACAAGTGAAAGTTGTCTAAACTAAGCCATCGTGGGTGTCCTCTTCTCTACCACTAATATTCAGCAAATCTGTGACTTTCACATCACATTTCAAAACCGCAGAATAAAACACAGAAGATTGCTGCAGAAATCAAAATAAGTTTTCCCAAGAAAGTGCATCCTTTCTTTTCTTCACCAAGATTTTGGCATATCAATGAGCAAAGAAAGCTCGGCAAATCACAACACACAATAAGTTCAGATCTTTACCAGTAAACCAATTCAGGTGTAAATTCCAATTAGTACTTAACATCAATAGAACATCAACATTAAAAATAATAAACCACAAACAACATAACATTTTGAATGCCAATTCTTTAACGAGAACCTGCCAAAATAAAAAAAGATGATACGACATTTAAGATACTAAATTTGCTGTTCAAACTAACAAATTTAAGATAGTAAATGTGAAGTTTTTAAAAAAAAGGTGATTAATTTTAATTTTGCTACATAATATGATCCAATCTTAATTGTCACAAAGTTTAATCTATTCATCATTTGAGTTGTTCAAAACTATAATTTGAAAATTGATTAAATTTATCACCTGATCACATAAATTTAACATCAAATTTCAGAAAATGAATTAACAATAAGTAATAATCCCCATGAATGTAACAAAATCTATTAAAATTGACTTGAGCAGACAAAACTAAATTGGCAAAAACTACTAAGATGTGGTATCAACTCATAGTAGAATATCTAATCTAAAAAAAAATTTAAATCTTTATGATTTACCAATATATATAACATAATTTTTAAATGGCAAAATACTTTTAAAACACAACCAGCGAGATCTTGTAAAGCTCACGAAAGGGCAATATGGCCTGCCAAAATTTCAAATCCTGGGCCAGATCCCATTCACAGTAATATATTCTATAAAATTTTAATCTGGATTCCATGAAATCGCATCTTCTTTAGGAGCTAACAACTTCACTAAGTTACTATATAGTACAGATGAATAGCAGCATTGGTGTCTGGGATGAAGACGGGGAGTGACCGGGTTACAAGTTGGGCAGCAATGTTCTCACTTACAGAAAGACCTACATCTGGAAGGAGCGCAGCAGAAAGAGGTACTTGTTCCCCTCTCTACAATGCATGTTCTAAGACTAACAGAAGATATGAGACTAAACACAAACCACCAATTCCTTTGACCATTCGTTTTGATCCTCCAATTCTTTTTGAAGGGTTAGTATATTAGACTTAATACATACACACCGCGTATATCCAACCCTAACATAGACCAAACCTTCATCATACATTGGAGTCAAATCTTCAGGGAATTGTATCATACAAAAGGTAAGAACAGATTCATATACATTTCCATATTTGTAATCTAACACGAAAATGAGACCTTTTGAATAGCCTAATCTATCCATTTGAACATCATAATCCTAAAGCATTCAATGCATCTCAGAAACAATCTAATGAACATGGATAACGCACAGATACTCTGCAGGTACTTACTTTATAGCCATCGAGGAAAATTACACAGACATAACAAATGTTAAAAGCCAGCCACTTGAAGCATAAGGTTCACAACACAATCAAAATATGCTGCATAATTATCACCAGTCTGGTATAACTTCAATTCGACAAACATGCAAGAATTCAACTAGAACTCTATCCCCGTCATCGACCACATATAATTGTTACCAAGCAAGAATATTTATAAGAAATCAAGTATTTTCGGTATATTTGACACCCGAAAGCTTATGATCACCACAGAAATTAAAGGAAAAACGAATCCAAGAAACAGACTACAAATCTTCACTCCATTTCAGTGAAACTTTCCCACCTCCGAAGCCTTGCCAAACAAATGCCAAAATCAAGACCAAATCGGATTTATATGACATAGAAGCAAAATCTGGATTTCAATGTAATACCATGTGAAAATATAGAAACAAACGTGCGACGAAAGGTGGAAAAAAGAAGATAGAATTATACTTTCGAGCTCAAGAAGAGTATACGGAAACAAAAGCATTAAAGGGACAATGCAGCAAATTCTTCATAAGGTAATACGACAAAGATAGCATGAGCCAGCCACAGATCCATCTCCACTCGGAAATAGGATTTAGAAGGTTCTGATAACAAGTGCTTCAAATAAATACCAGAAAAAGGTAATGCTCATCAGTGATAGTCATGAAACAAGCTCCACTTCTTAGGCCATGAAATTTATAGTAGTTGGCAATTATGTAGTCTCAACATATCAGATGATTAGATCAAAACGGATGAGGAAAATATTATATAGTCATCATAACACATGAATATATATATGTGTGAAGTGAAGACAATAAGAATTGAACTTTTTCCAACGAAACTGAGCGCCGTTCATGAAAAAATCACATATGCTGAAACTCGACTTAAACATGAAGCAACAAGATACTGTTATTATTTACAAATCGACATCTTGTGACATTAAATGACAATGTCTTCAGTTCAATCTAAAGCTTATATCCATGGCATAATTCAATGCGCATAAAATGGCACACATTATGAAAATTGGAGGATTAGAAATCATTCCAGTGCATGACATGAATTAAGAAAACATTAGATGATTAAGCAAACCATACCTACATAAACATAGCCTTATGAGATTATACTAAAATGAGTTTCATAATAACAAGGAAAATGAGCTTGAACTCAAGTTGTTCCCCAGGACAAAACATAGTCTGGCAACATGAGCAACCTCGCATCCTCGGTAACACGACAAAAACTATTAAGTTTAACAGAAAATAAATACGACAAACACATAAAAGAAATTCCTAAAACTACATAACCCAAGTAGAACCACCTTAGTAAGCCACTCATCCACTCATCCTCAAAACCAGAATCCAATATTCGATTTTGTCCCCATTCGCAGCAAAACTTTTCATAGGCGATCACATACCAACCAATCAATCCTCCGGAACATCCCTCTTCGAATCACCACTATTCTCAGCTCCTCTTTCGTCAAGTAACCTTCCAGCCTCCTCATCAGTCTGTTGCGCCTTCTTCTGCGCTTCCTTGGCCTTCATGGCCTGCAATTTCGAGTGATTGTAATATGCGACGGCCAAGAAAGCCAATCCATAACCAAACAAATTTACAGGAGTCACGGTATCCTTAATCACCGACCAAGAGAAAGCAATCAGGAGCCAATCCTTCACCACACCAGCCACATTCATGGTCAACGCAGATGTCTTTCCAACAAGTAAAAATACAGCAAGATTCAGGGCAAAAGCGCAGACAGAATTAGAAGCAAAAATCGCATAATCAAAATGAAAGCTTGAATTCTCCTTCAATGACGGGAACTCAACAAGAACCCATGGAATGAACAAGAAAACCAAGCAACACGGTGCCACATAATAAAGAGAAGTAATGGGATTGAGTGTGATCCCTTTAGAAGTAAGCAAGATCTGAATCATAACAAGCCTAGTGGCCTCAAAAGCAACAGCACCCAATTGAAGCATAACTCCCCAAGAATCAAACTTGGCCTCACCAAAAGCAGCAATCGCCACCCCAACCGAGATCGAAACCATATTAGCCATCGTCTCCGACTTAAAAGTCTCCTTCTTGAACATAACACCAATTGAATACACAGCCACAGGCATAAGCGCCTTAAGCATCTGAATAAATGACACAGATAGAAAAATATAAGCAGAATTCGAGAGCCAGAGTGAGAGAGAGTACAAAAGGCCAATTGGGACCACAGATCTGAGGTAAAGATCCCATGACATGGTGACTGGCTCCACCGCCTTGAAGACTCGAACGAGTAAATACGCAAGAGAAGAGCAGAAGGTCATGTGAATCATCGTGAGCGATATGGGGTAAGGCCAATTGTACATCTTTCGATCCAGAATGTACTTGTTGTAGATGATGACAGTGAAAGAGAGGAAGATCCATATCGTCACGTATGTGTATGAGAGCACGATCTTCTTCACCACGCCTTCGCTCAAAGCACCATCTTTCCCCATCGATGATTTTCTTCTGCAACTCTTCGCCTCTGTCAATAGTGAAGAAATTTTATTACGGGAGAAATATATATAAATATTAATGGCGTTTGAGTCCGTGAAGGAAACTTCTCAGGGAAACCGGAAACGTAATGTAATTAATTTCAAACTAATGAAGGATTTAGAGGAGGATTAATATTATAAATTTTATTTCTATTCTATATTATTTTTAAAAGATACCAATTTCTCAAGAAAGTAATTAAATGTTGATTTGAAAATATACAACAACTAAAAGCATTATATAGAATCTTTACATATATTTAAATAAATTTTATCTTGTTATATCGTTGTTAATCAATTTTCTTTAAGGTTCCTCTCCCTCCCTCGGTTAATGTATATATCTGTGACGATCTCAAATCGTCTAAATGGGGTCATTCATTTATCTTGTCCATCTCCGAACATCCGCAACGTCCTTAAGTCGATAAACTCTTTTGCAAGAAGAAATAAAAAGATAAATAGATGATAAATTGTTCTATCGAATAGCTTGTCTTGTTGCTGTCAAAGTTAATTGGAATCGATGAGTAAAGTATGTGCGCGTGAACATTCTTGTCTGAATATAATGCCCCGATTTACTTCTTTATGCAAATTGCTTGCTCCATCATATTCTTGGTCCCAATATTTTTATTCCAAGATAGTGTTTGGAAAAGAAGTCGCATAAAAGGGATAATAATGGTGTCACGCACCGAGTCCGTGGTCGATACACCGGTATTGATTTTCAAATAACAACATGAAATCAATAAGTCTCATAATACTGAATTCAACGAAAACACAGTATATTATTCCATAAAAAATTAATAATTGTCTTTATAACTGAATTTAAAATTGCATCACCAATTCCTAAAAGGTTCTAAAACGAACTAAAACAATAAAAGTTTAATTAAACAAAAATAATGTTTTTAACTCATAGAAATGCAGCAGATCACTAACCCCAAAATTGGTGTTGTTCTTCGTCTTCGACTTCTTCCTCGTTATCTGGGGAGAGAGAGTAAGGGGCGGGCGTTTGAAAAAACATTCAGCAAGTGGGAGCCAATCGATGTGACAATATAATATTCACAATTTTTCCAAAAACATAGTCGGAGCATAAACTGATATGAGTACTACTTAACATAATTGTTCTAATCAGAGCCAGAACAAAACGTATCATATCAGAAACATTTTTGGTATAAGTTAAGCACGATAAATCCTCCAATTTTCTCTTGGCAGTTCTCTAGACTTAACTCTCTTAAAGATAAAAGGCAGAACTTCGGATACCAACAAATAAAAAGATTGGACTTTCCAAAACAAAATTTGGTGAAGGTGGTGAGAGTTTTCGAAAGACACAAGACAAAGGTAGACTCACTTATTTATAATTATTATTTGCTAAAGGCAGTGAGAGTTTCAAAAATTTAAGGGCTGAAATTCTCAAAATTGAAGAGGGTGAAGTTTTGGAATTTAGTGGCTAAAGCTTGCAAAAAGCACAATCTGAATGTATTTTGTAGTTTGAAGGTGCAACTAAATTATTTATTAATTATTTTGCTAACTATAAGCTTATCTTTTTTTTAACAAGTTATCCAGGCTTGCATCATCCTTGTGTGATGATCCCGACCCCTCAGGACCACCACTAGATCAATCGAGGGATGTTCATGGATGACGTCGGAGGATTTCTCCCCACATCAATCAATGGAGAATTTGTCAGAAATAGAATTCGGAATTCCCACCAATTGGTTTTCGAAATTTAAAGTGCTTCAAAAATATAATTTTCATCAAAACATCATAATTTCATATTTTCAACATAATTCACATAATTGATTGAAGTTTCAAAACTTACTTATGATTTTTCAAAAACAAAACGAATTTCATAACAAAAGCGCACTTACAATGATTGGAGATAATTAGAAACGAGATTAAGTAATTTTAGAGTGCGAGAACACGATGAAGTCCTTCATTCCTTGGCTTGAATGGATCGAAAAGTTTTTGTGTATTTTAGTGTGCAATTTTCGAAATATTGGTGCTGAAAACTTCAAAAGTGTTGCTGGAATTTAATGAAAGAATTCGAAAGGTACAAACTAAAGTTTAACAAAATTTGATGAAGGTAGTTAGAGTTTTCGAAATACAAAAGATAAGGTGGACTCAATTATTTATAATTATTTGCATGAAATGGTGAGATTTCGAAAATTTAAAGGCTGAAAGAAGAGGCTGAAGTTTTGGAATTTAGTGGCTGAAGCTTTCGAAAAGAACAGCCTGAATGTATTTTGTAGTTTGAAGGTGCAACTAAATTATTTATTAATTATTTTGCTAACTACAAGCTTATCTTGTTAAATGTTTTACTAGCTAAGATATTGATGTAATATCATTTATTATCCTTAGTAATTTCTAATTATCTACACACATTAAGTCTACAAGATTAAATAATATAAATTCAATATTATCTCTAGTACAAATTCTTAATTATCTAAATATTAGGTCATTGATTTAAATAAACAACTGTGAGTATTTTGATTGACTAAAACTTGAGGTGAAAAATCGGGTTTTCACAAATGGAATATATGTCAGGTCTCTTATTAAGTTAAATAAATAATACAAAACTTAATTTTTTTTTATAATTGAGAACGGAATTAACGGGTCTTGAACTTGAGACATGTACTGATTTTGGGATATAAGGTGATACAAAACTTAATTGTGTTAAAGTGTAAATATTATTATGTATAAAATTTCATTTAGTCAAGAATGATTTAAATATAATTATTTATTCTGAGAATTTATAATCTTTAAAACGTGTGTTAATTAAAAACTACTTTTTATGATGTTAAATTTATCAATGCGTTGATTAAAAAAAGGGAATTATAATTTGATAAATTTTTAAAAATTATAGTTGAAGTTATTAAACCATATTTGAGATATTTTAATTTATATTTAAAATCCTTAATTGGGAGAAATCTAATCTGGCATGCAATACATATGCTACGAAACTACCACTTCTCTAACTCAAATAACGCATAAATAAGTAAATAAAAAGTATAACTTGGTAAATTATGTCTCCCAACACTCTTCAGCACTTAGGAGTATGTTTATAATTGCTTGTTCATAATAATTTTATGTTTCTTTTTATTTAAAGTTAGAAAAAATTGATTTTATGAAGAAAAAAAAACTGTTTGCTGTTAAAATTAAAAGTAGCTTAATGAACTCCAATTAATACAAAATTATCATCGCTCAAATTAAAGCAGTCAAAAGTATCTCATGACTTGTTTTTCTACTTTTGTTTTTCATGTTTTTTTTAGAGAAGCAATAGTAGAAATAAGGAAATCAAAAACCAAAAATCTGTTTTTTTCCTTCTGAAAAACAGATAAGCAATTCTGAGAAGCATTTGCAAACACATCATTAATCAACAACAACTTTAAATTTGTACAAAATATACACAACTAATATCATTAATTGTGTAAAGTAAAGTATAATATTTACTTTAATAAACATCATTCAATTAAATGGTATCAAAACTAATTTATAATACAAAAAAATTATAAAAAATGGAATGTAAAATGTAAATTTCTCAAAAAGCTAAGCAATTGCATTATAATTATAAAACAATCTCACATTTTAATATGTTTTATTTTTCACTAATGATCATAAAACATTATTATTATTTTATCATATATCAAACCAAATTTTAAAACATGCCACTTACTCCGGTCAAAACGACACCGCAGCGCCATAGCAATGATCGAACCCATACCACACCCCATTTGGGAGAAAAGTATTGTAGTAATAAGTAGCTGCCTTACGATCACGACCGTACAGCTTGACACTCTCCGGTTTCCAACCGTCGGATCCTACTCTCAATAAATACGCATAACATATCCTATACGTACAAGACCCCTGTATCTCGAACGTATCCGTAGAGCATCTCTCGAAAGTCCCCGATCTCGGATCGTCTAATCTCCGTGCATACACCTACCAATCAAATCCAGAAACATCTACAGCAACCAATCCGAAGAAATCTGTTGTTCTATTGCAAAAGTATATTCCTAATCTAGTCGATTCACGTTTTTTTAGGTGTAGATTACGCAAATTAAAACGAAAATTGAATAGATAAAGAGAAATTAACAGTACCGGTACACAAAAATACGCACCTCGTTGCCATACGAATCGCCGAATGCAATGCTGACTCTATCTCTGGTGCGCGAAGTGGAGGAACAGCTGGTTTTGATAATCACAGAGTACGAACAAGTACTTCCCAGAGTCTGATCGATCGTCAGACATTCAGCGATTCTGTAGTGATTTAAAGGATACTGAGTGGAAGATGATGAAGAGAGATGCGGATGGTTACCTGGATGAATTTTGGGGTGAAGGATTGAAGCTTCTGAGGCTGCGTTTGGATCGGATCAACCGATGTTGCGACGGTTAGGATCATTAGCAGAGAGAGGAGAAATGAGAGTAGTTTCTCCATTATAGTGATTTATGATTTAAGTTGAGTTTGTAGAACTAATTGGTGCAAGTTTATCTTTGATATAAGGAGACTAGAGTCCTAGACTCAGGTTAATATCACGTTGTATGTTTCTAAACTTTGACTCAAACTTTGTCGCTAGGAGATCATGATATAATATTTTGGGGGGTAGTACATGATATGATCCATCTTGTTTGCACTCATTCCCGATTTAGTCAATATTATTTGCACTAAACCGATTTAGTCCCTTTAGTTTTCTAGTTTGTCCCAGATCAGTCCTAAACGTTAAATACACTGTTAAAACTAACAGAGAGGGTGCCCCTCGCGCGCCGTCTGTCCTTCAGCTCGGCCCGTCTCATCTCGACTCGACTCGCCTCGCCTCGTCTCGACTCGACTCGACTCACCGAGCCGCGCCGTGTCGCTTCGCGTCGCGCTTGTCGCTGCCGCGAAAGCAGCCCTATTTTTTTATTACTCGGATTTCTGAAATGACTTTTCATCTACCTGACTTTTAATATTCTGCTGAGTATTAAGTTTAAGACTTTTCACCTACCTGCAGAATTGATGTCAGTTTTAAGTGTGAGACTTATATCCATATTAATCTGATGTTAAGTGTTGAGACTTTTCATCCACCCCATTAAACTTTACACTTAATTTCTGAGACCTTTGGAGTAGTCGGCTGCTCAGCTATATAAGCTGCTTCAGCCATATGTTTTCATCATTCCGAAAATCTTCATACATACATATAACATTCTGCTTTGAGAGTACTGCACACTGTTAGTGTTCGAAGGAGTCTGCTCGTAGTTTTGCTTCAATCCGAACAGAGGTGATTGAACGTTGTACCTTGGAACTCACTTGTCCAGGAGGCCAGAAGCTAAGACGGGCAAATTTGAGTTTACGGGCACACGACTTGCTGTGGCATCGTCCAGAAGCTTTTCCAAATTCTTGTTGTGTTTTCTTTACAGTTCATAAACTGTTACTATAAGTTCTACTGTTTTTCCTTTATTTCAGTATAACTTATATCAACGATTGTTTAAACTGATTCTGTAGGCCCTCATTACCTTAATTGTAAAGACAGAATATAATATGAACATTTATGATATTTGCACGTCTAGAGTTACGTCGATTATGAACATAACTAGGTAATCATGAATTACATGTCATAGTGTAACTACATTCAAAATATACATGTCTTCTCTCTTCTCTAATCGACTACTCTATCAACAGTGATGCAGCAACAAGGACCCACAATCCTGGCTTCCCTCGCCCAAAATGTCCCTACAGAACAACCCACAAAAGATACATGAGCATCATTGTACTTGAAATCAACATAAATAAACAACAAATAAGTACAATTAAAAAACAATACAGTAGTTATAAAAACTCCATGTATCTCATTTGTATCTCGGGTTCCTTTAGTTGTTCTTGTAGCATACTCAAACATAATATAATGTCTACAAATGATATATCTTATGTAAATGTCTTGACATGTCATAATCCACTCAATCCAGTGAATACCCACTCCAAATTTTCAGGTTGCATATAATATTTATTCTTATATGGGTAGCACATATATCATTGCTATTACGTTCACTATGATCCCATCAGATTCAATCTTTCGATTTAAATAAACATTACCAACAAATTATACTTGTGAATTCAACACAGTTTATATAGCTATTGTAAGTTCTGAAGAAAAAGTGGAGAAACTCTGATGACATTAATCCTTAATTGTCAAATGACAAAGCAAGTACATATTGAAATTATTATTTGATTACATTATAAATACTCTTATATTTTATTTGTCTTTATATTTGAGTTTATATTTTTAGATTTAGTTTTGAAAAACTCTATAATTAAAAATTGTTTAAGGGACTCAAGTTTTTAAGTTCGATTCAAACTAAGAAAATCTCAAGCACAACCATTTTGATGGCTCACATTCACCTCAACATCTTGGAGAAAGTTAGAGTGGCTGACATGTAAGGAATGAGCATTATCAAATGAAGTTTTCTTTAGAATAGGAAGGGTGGGTGATGTTGTAACTTATCTATCACTTTAACACAATATGTAATCTTCTGTCCAGACACTCGAAAATAAAGTACAAACATCACACACATATAAATAACACCATATGTTTAAATTATATGCATTCCAAAACATGTAGAATACAACTTGTTCATTGACACCAGGGTTGTAGCCTACTGATCGACACCCCCTAAATTCTATGCATTTCAAAACATGTAGAATACAACTTGCCCATATATATATAGTTTAAAAAAATATGTTTTACTTTTATTTTTTTAAAAAAAGTTTCACCGCCTAAATTATAACAATGGCTCAGCTTTTGGCTCTAGCGATGATAGGAGAGTATGGGGCTCTTGGATGTTTTGTGATAAGAAATGTTGCGATGATTATGAATACTTTAATTTCTTTTAAATTTTTATTCCAAATGGTCAAATTTATTATCTCCGCAAAAGACTTCTAACAATTAGTGGATAAAAAGAATCTTGGGTTGATTTGACTTCAATCGACTACTATAGTATCATAGTTCGAAGATAACTAAATGAACAGATTGGACCGATGGCTGATAGACTCTTTTATGACTAAACAAACAAATTAATCAAGATAGATAGATTGGACCGAATAACCGTGGTGACAAAACAAATGAAGGTGAAAGGACATCAAGCTTATAGTTAATACAAACAATCTAAAGATATAACGTTTATTTAATGATGCATTAAATGATATAAACATAATCTTTGTCTAGGACTGATAGTCGTTGATTACTAAGACTCCGTTTACTTTGAGTGATGGGATTAGTAAACTTTACATTACTTATCACATCCCATGTTTACTTTGTTGTATAAAAACAATTTTATCCCACCCATTTATCACATTCTAATCCCACTTTATAATAAAAAGACATATTTACCCATTTCCCACATTTTTTACTATTTCAAAACTTGAAATTCCCGCCAAAAGTACAACTTATTTCCTACAACATTATTATTATTTATTGTATTTATATTATTTTAATTTATATTATTATTATTATATATATATAAATAATAATATTAATCGATATAAAATAAAAATAAAAATAATATATATATATATATATATAATATTATATTATGTTTATTATTATTATACATATATGTATATATATTATTTTATAATAAAAATAATTATTATTATATATTTATATCTATGTCTATTATCTTATTATTATTATATGTCTAAAACTGTTTATGTTCTTCTTTCTCTCTTCTCTCTCTCCTCTTCTTCTTTCTCTCTCTAAATCCTCCTCTTCCTTGCTCTCTCCTCCCCTCCTCTCTCTCTCTCCCTCTCTCTCTCTCTCTCTTCGTTCTCTTCTGGTTCTTCTTCTTCTCCCTCTCTCTCTCCCTCTCTTCTTTTCTCCCCCTGTTTCTGTTATTTCTTTCCTTCTTATCTCTTTTCTCTTCTTTCTTCTTCTCTCTGTCTTCTTCTTCTTCTTCTCTCTCTCTCTCTCCCTCCTCCTCTCCTCGCTCTCTCCTCCCCCTCCCTCTCCTCTCTCTCTCTCTCTTCTCTTCTGGTTCTCTTCTTCTTCTCTCTGTCTCTCTCTTCTTTTCTCCTCCCCCTCCCTCTCCTCCCTCTCTCTTCCTTCTCTTCTCGTTCTTCTTCTTCTCCCTCTCTGTCTCTCTCTCTTCTTTTCTCCTCCCCTCCTCCTCCTTCTTTCTCTCTCTCTCTGCCTCTTCTCTTCTTCTTCTTTTCTCTGTCTTCTTCTCTCTCTCTCCCTCTCTTTTTCTCTTCTCTCTCGTCTCTCTTCTCTCTCTCCCCTCTTCTCTTCTCTCTCTCCCCCTGTTCTCTCTCTCCCCTCTTCCTCTCGTCTCTCTTCTCTCTCTCCCCTCCTTCTTCTTCTCTCTCGTCTCTTCTCTCTCTCTTCTTCATCTCCTCCTTCTTTTCTCCCCTCCTCCTCTCTCCGTCTCTCTCCTCCTTTCTCTCCTCCTCTCTCCTTCTTCCTCTCTGTCTCCTCCTCTCTCTCTCTCTCTCTTCTCTCTTCTTCTTCTTCTTTCTTCTTCCTCTTTTGTCCTCTCCTCCTCCTCCTCCTTCTTCTTCTTTTCTTCTCCTTACCTCCTCTGCTCTGCTTCTTCCGCCTTCTTCTTCTTTTCTTCATCTTCTTCTCTCTCTCTCTCTCTCTTCTATCTTTCCTTCTCTCTCTTTCATCTCTGTCTATCTTCTCTGATTCATGTGTCTTCTTCATACATCATAAATCGTCTCATTGCTATTCTTATTATATTAATAAATAATAATAATAATAATAAAATATAGTTTAATTATTATTAGAATAACCGAGGGTATTTTAGACATTTTACCAAATAATAAATTTTATCAACCATCTTATCCTCAAACCAAACATCATATAACTTATCACATATTATTTTTACAATCATTTCATACTTTTAATCTTTACATTACTTATCACAGCCTTCAAACCAAACGGTACCTAAGAGTTTTGCCTCAAAAAAATAGTAGAAGACAAAAAAAAAAACAGTTCTTGAAACAGTACAACATAGAAAGGTGTAAAGACAAAAAAGTCTTTAGAAGTAACCAAAACTGAAGACCGCAGAATAAGAGTTGCATACTTTCGGAAATTGAAATTGACAGTGTAGAAGTTGCACATTTCGAAAATATTAAAGCGTCTATATAAGGAGGCAATTTTAGGATTCTAACTAACGTGAGAGACATATTTAAAAACTTTCTCATCACTCTATCTTTTATAACTGAGCGTAGATAGAAGATTGAATTATATTTTGTTGTGAAACTCGACGTCGATCGCACCGATTATCGATACATATCTATTTTCTTTGAACTTCAGAAAATACAGCAACTAATTTTACTTTATGTTCCAAGGCATGGATTTCTTATGGATTAATTCTTCTTATCGAGATTCTACTGAGCAACACCACTTGCAAGCAACACAATGATCTTTAATGAAATTGGCAATAACAGATTCAATTTCCCTTTTTCAAAATCAATGCCGAACAGCCAATAATCTAATTGCCGCAATTACCGTAAAGAGCCGATTAATTTCCGTTAAGCATGATGCCATTCACGGGAACCAATTTGATCTCTCATTCATGTTAATCCCTCACGCACATGATCCGCACAAGAAACAGCAATATACTCATGCACGCACGCAGAATGCATTCTTCACCAAGATCATGCACTCTTATCAGTATCATGCGATAAAACAGAACACAAAATTAAGCATAAGCAGTAAGAAAAAAAACAGGAATAGTAAGGAAGAAATATGACACCGGTTTTACGTGGTTCGGCCTTGACCTACATCCACGGGAGGGGGCGATTTCATTGCACCAAAACAAGAGATGTTTACAAGATTACAACACACTCCTCTTCTCTCTCAATTCTCTCTCTATCACTCCCGATAAAAGAGAATTCCCAAGAAAATGACCCTGTGTTTCTCTCCTCTCTATCTCTCTGTTTTGCCTCAGTGCTCGCACGATCTCCACCAAGAAACTCAGCTGCCAGTTCTTCTTCCTCCAGAATCTGGTCTGGCTCTTTTCTTCTCTCTCGGTAGAAACCGCTCCTCTGCTTTCTGTTTTGAAAGTCGCACACCCTCCCTCTCTTGCTGTGCTATCCGCCTCCTCTTTTATAATCCAAGAGGAAGGTTTTAATTCCCAGCCATTGGTTTGTTTGGTCCTTGGATGGTCACGATTATCCTGGGAAAATAAAACAAACACACAACAAAAAAAGGGCAAAAAAGGCAAAGTGCATTTTAATTAATTTCAAGTCAACAAGTAATATAACATATTTGTATATGACATATACATTGTATCTGAACATATCGAAAAGTTGTCGTGTATGCTAGGAATTTCAGATTGATAGTAAATTCAGCTGAATTGAGAGTACAACATGATTGTAGAGTTCAAATCTTTCTGGTAAAATCTTTCCTGAAGAAGGAAGAATGATAGACATAGAATAAATTGTCTTCAAACTTCAAGAAACAAATTGTGTATGTTACTCTAATGCACTTGTTTATTAGTTAGCTATCAGATCGATATCTTTAAGCAGAGAAGATTGATTCCACACTTTATAAAATACTTTCATAAGTAGTCTGTGGGGCTTACAATGTTGAAAATTTTGATCTCAACAGTTAACTCAGCTGAAATCGAGCTCATGATTGTTTAAAATAAACTATATAGTGTTTATTTAACCCCAACTAAACACTCGTAATTGATCGTAACACTAACAATCATTAATACATTTGATGCGCATTTATACAACATCAACTTAGCCCGATTTAAAAATATGCCCCGGTCGAATTGCCATTATCCCAATTTTCAAGACTCTTTATCGAGTATTCAAAATATTTCAACTCTTTTAACTTATTCGATCTTGTGGTGGACTTCTTATCTAACTTGCGGAAAATACTTGTATGGGCCGTGTGTTTGTAAAGAGCAAGATACATAAATATGTATGTATATATGTATATATTTGTATGTGTGTTGGTGTTTGTAAGACCGGATGTACATAAGTTGAGCCGCTAACTTGCTTCATTCGGTGTCTCTTCAGAGGTCTGATCAAATTCAAAAGAAGATAATGGAGAAGTGGTAGCCTCTTTCCAATCAGTTTCCCCTTGTCTTACATAGTGATAATTTGGGTTGACAGTATATACCACCACTACAAAAATCTAAAAAACATAAAACTCCTTGTATTAAATTAATAGTTGGTTTTTATACCCCCTTTGTTTTTTAAAATGAAACATAAAACCCTCGGCTAGACCGGACTTACTACTACAGGTCATAAATGACCCCGACTCGGTCGGAACCATCCTGTGGTCAACGAGTCTGTTAACTGGGTCAACTTTCGACGGGTTGGACCTGTAATCGGCCGTCTATAGGCATACTGGTTAAGGATCATAATTTTCGAACTCTTGAACTGTTGTTAACCAGAAGTTCAAGGGTTTATTTTAATTTTTTTTTACATTTTTATAAATTTAAATTATATGTTATGGTGTAGTTTTAAACGTATGGCTTCCAATTTGAATAATTAGATTCAACCACTAAGTTATAAGATCTTTTTTTTTATTTATCTAAATAGAGTTTTATAATTTATATTAATCAAACAAATATATCTTACATTTTGATTATTTGAGCTTAAATTGATTCCACATCATTTTAAGACATTCAAATACCTTTTACATTTTTTTCAGATTTTTATAATATTTTTATTTTTTTTAAAAATAAGGGTCAAACCGTAACTGGCAGTTCATAAACCGTAATCGGAACCGTCAAAGACGGTTAAGAGCCGAGGTTTTTTGAATCGTCTAACCAGTGTTTCTGAACCGTGATCAGGTCTATCCTCTGGTCTATTCAGTTATATTTAAATGCATTTTATATACTCTAAACACAAAAAAATTTGTATACAATATGCGTGTAAATACAACTATACTTTTTTTTCTTTTTTCTGATAAGACAATTATTATTGAATGTGACCACAAGGCGTGCTCATCTAATTACACATCCACAAACAAAATCATTCGAATACATCAAGAAGTACTAATTTTGAGGTCGATCTACTATTAGTATGCTACCTACCTTGGTACAATTTTACAAGTCTTAGATTAACACAGTCAACCATTGATATATGCCATTATCCGGTGATAATGGTTATCTGATTATATATTTTTGATTGAATATACGTTTTAATCAGGGTTTCTCTTCAGTTCTTATGCACTATCATTACCGTTATCTTTTTTTTCATAAATTTTTTAGTATGCCGATTTGTGGTTAAGAATTCTTCTGACCTATTTATTCGAAGCTTAATTCTGATTTTCAAAATCATTAAAAATAAAACATATTCGTAAAAAAAAAGAAGAAGTATAATTTCCATCTCCATTTGTTATTATATAATCAACCTTTGTTTAGTTTAATTTCCCAAACCCACTATCCATTTCACCAACCAAAAATAAATTTCTCATCATATTTTAAATATCTTTTTTGAACATTTTTTTGTTATCAATGTCTTCACTTCTCAACAACTTTTAACATATTTTTTTACTATTTTTAAATATAATATACTATTATGCTATATTTTAAACAATTACGAGTTCACCCTCTAGTTTAAATAATAACGTTTATCTCATATGTTATGTATTTTTATGTTAAATCGAGATACAAATGTAATTTTCCATCAATCCATTACAAATTAGATGTGGTGAATCCGCAATACAATTATGTTATATGGAGTATATCCGTATTGTTCAAAATAGAGATCAAAAGAAAACAGAACACATATTTTTATCTCCAGAATTTATTTTTTAAAAATATATTTGTAATATTTCGTCGAAAAAACTACAAAGAAAGCCACTGCTGGCACTGATTAAAAGACAATTCAGCATCACATGTATTTTGTTTCGACTCTCAAATTTCCGCAGCCCATGTTTTTTTTTTAATAATTTTATTCGGGGGGTGAGCCCCATATTGTACTGTATATACAAGATTCCAACTCATTAAAAATATGCAAAATGAGTGGGATCCAATACGCGTTGACCGTAGCGGCTAAGACATCCGATTAAATAAATATCAATCACAAACGTATTATATACTTACATAATTTATTATTATGTATACATACCAAATTCAATATACTATCAAATTATTATATTATGGAAAAAGAATGAAAAAAAGAATAATAATTAATATACGGACACGGATACGGATACGAGGACATTGGTACGATACGATACGGAAAGGGGACACGGATTTTCAAAAATTATAGAACACGACACACGTCTAGGATTCGACAATTACTTTTATTCTTTTATATATGTTTTTCATATATACTATGTTCTAATATACTAAAATTCAATAAAAAAAAGTAATTATCAAATATTTGAATAATCAAATAGAAAATTATGTAAACTTATAGACATGTCATTCACTGATTAAAGTGACAACAAAATACCACTCAAAATACATAAACATAAAAGAGTCAATCTTCTAGAAATTAAAAGAGTGTAGCCTAGTGGTCAATGGGCTAGAAATCCCACATTGAGATTTTAAACCCAATAAAGATTTGTTTATATTGAGAAACAAATTAAGAGGGTGTAGTCTAGTGGAAAGAGGGGTGCTCCTCGCGCACCGTCTGTCGCTCCGCTCCGCCCGGCTCATCGCGTCGCGCACGCGCGTGTCGCTGCCGCGAAGTCATTCTAGAAGATTGCCTTTTCACCTACTCATCGGTTTTGATATCCTACCTTGATTGCTGAGAGTTAATGGATTTTTTCCTAGAAGATTGACTCTTTTTGCTACACGTTTTTTTCTAGAAGATTGGCTTTTCACATACTCATTGGTTTTGATATCCTACCTTGATTGCTGAGAGTTAATGGATTTAAGTGAGACTTAAATCTGAGATTTATGTTGAGGCTTCTCAGCTACCCCACTATGCATTGTCATTTGGTAGGTCTGCTGTTGCAGCTATATAAGCTGCTCCAGCCTCATTCTTTAATTCATCCCGAAATTGCATTTCATATCATATCATCTTATCTTATTGAGAGTACTACACACTGCTAATTGTTCGAGTGAGTTTGTCTGGGTTTCTGCTTCAATCCAAACAGATGTGTTCGGGCGCTGTACCTTGGAACTCTCTTGTCCAGGAGGCCAAAAGTTGTAGGCGGGCAATACGTGCACACGGTTTACTGTGACCTCGTCCATTTCAGATACTACACAACAAAGCTTCTGTACAGTATATTTAAACTGTTGTTGTAAGTTTTTACTGTTTTCAAGCATTTTATTTATAAGAGAGTGTTTGTGATATTTTGATGTTTCGTCTACTTGAACAAAAGAAAAGAACCAACAGATATAGTGTAGATTTGAAAATATTCATTCGTTATTAGGAGAGAGAATTAAAATTAAAAAAAATGTTTTGAGCAAGACGACTTGGTTATTACAGGACAAATTATAAATTGATTTTTGATACTCTAATTGATAAATTTTTTACCTTAATGCGATAAATTGATATTTTTTGCACATTTAATTCGATTTTTACCATAGTATTCAATTTAAGCCATACACAGTATTGCATTAAGATCAAAACTCTAGTTAAGACCAAAAACATGGTTTTATTATAAGTATTCATATGGTAATAAGATAGTAAAGTAAGGACAATAGGAATTATACAATTACTTTACCAACTAAATACGCAAAAGTTAATGTCAACTTAAGTGTTTCCGACTAGGGGCGGAGTCAGTAAAAGTGCGGTCCCAAATGTTTTTCTAAAAAAAAATTTATAGATTTTTTTTAATAATTAATCTTTTATGGATAATATTTTTTTAAAAACTTTCGTCCCTTGAATTAAAATCCCGGCCCCACTTCTATTTTTCAAGCATGTTAAATAATTGTCTATTTTCATGGTTTCACACCGAATTCTCGGGTCAAATAATCACGTTCTCATATATATATATATATATACATTCAGAGAGAGAAACTGAAGAGGAGTTGAAGTAAAAGAGTTTGGGTTGATAATCGGCAGGAAATCGGAGGAAATAATGGAAAAAAAATTACTTCATGGAGATCTTCATGTAACTGTATATGAGATTGATAAGCTGCACAGTGGATTCCTTGCCGATTTAATTCATCAGGTATTTTTTTTTTCTAACCTAAACTTTTTTTCGTATTCATCGTATCGAATATGTGTATCGATGAATTTACAAATCCAGATCGGGGTTCGAGTTTTTTACCTATAAATGTTAAGTCGAAGCACTTCTGAGGATCGTTTTGTAGGATTTAAAATCGATGTTCGTTTCGATTTAACTCATTTTTGCAAGTATTTCATAATCCCTCTCAACCTGTGCTAAAGGAAACTCACAGGCAGGGGGCAGCTCCCGGTTACTGTTCTTGGGTATATCTTATCTGAGAATATTCCATTGTAGACGGAGAAATCCAGAATAATGCCCGAGGACCGTAGCTCTCATAGGGCGAAATATAATATTTTATTATTTTTAAGTTTTTAAACTAATATTTTTTTTTAAAATTTTAGACCGGACTGATATCTACTTTTGCCTAAGTGGGAGGGCTGCCTGCCTCTACATACAAGATATATGTATGGTTGGTTGTATTAAATCAATTATAATCTACATTTGAAAAATCTAAATAATGATTTAATAAGAAAATAGTTTTGATAAATTCGACTGGTGATATTCCAAATACTAATATGTATAGTATAAATATTAGTGAAGAAATAGAGAAATAGAAATAAAATTTTAAAAATTAATACTCGATAAATAATATCTCTAAAATAATATTAATATAGTAAATCTGTAAATGTTAGCATGATGTTTTTGGGTTTGGTTAATGCTGGCATCATTGGATTAGAATATTCTGATCCAACATAGATGTGAATATTCACTTCTTAGAAATAAATTTTCTAAATTTTGGATTTTTTAAAAGATAATCCGTGGCGTATAAATTATAGCCCTAGGAGTCACACTCGACTTGATGCCATCGGTCCCCAAGTTAAATTCTAGCCCTATTTAAACATATATATATTTTTTACCCCTCGATAAAAATCATAAAATTTTGCCCCGTCAATACCAAGTCTAGATTCGCGCATGTCGGTTGTTCCGATATTAGTTAAAACGAATTTTGACTACATTAACAGTCCAAATTTTAAAACCAATCAAGATGTCGACATTTTTTGTTGCATATATATATGGTTCAGCCTACCGGTTCAAGGATTGTGATTAGTGATAACCAAACCGTTGAACCGGGTATAATAATTTCGGGCGGGTTCCATCCATTGGTGAACTGTGGCCACCTCTTAAGTTACTATAACATGTCTGAAGAGATAGTTGTAAACGAAAATTATAACAATAAATTGAAAAAAAATAATTGAATATTTTTTGAACAATTGGACTAATAATGTGAAATATGTTATAAATTGATTGTTTCTAAATAGAAAAGTATGCCAAAGACTTCTTGGAAGATTCAGAGCATCTACCTATAAGCTTCTTGACTGAAAGTCAATTAAAGTGACCTATATAATAAGTGTGGTATTTCTACTATTTTGTTTTTTAAGAAGTTTGTTACAATCAGAAATTTAAAATATTATTTTTTTCTGTCAAATTATGAAAAACAGATCAATATGCTGGTATCTGACACCGTGCTTTGTGCGGTGCCAACAAAAACTAGTAAAACTATATTCACACAACAAAACTATTTGTAGCTTATATATATTGCTGAACATTGGTTATTCAAAGTATTTATATTATCTTATTAATTGAAAAATAATATAATAATTTAGTTTTATTTCAAAAATATTTTTTATCGTAAAAATAAAATTCAAATACTAAAGTTAATTGGAACGAATCAATTCAACATAATTATACTTATGTATAAATTGGGTTCGTTTGATGTTACTGTCCTTAGAGGCATCATCACACACATCAATAATGGATATGCGTGTACTTAAAAAAATGATAGATATATTTCAGAACAACATAACGAGGATAACATCAAAATTTTCTATAACTTTAATATTTATTAAAGTTTTAATATTACACACGCAAGACACGTCAAGAATAAATATATATTATTAAGATTGACCATAAAAAAATCAAGCTTATACAACCAATGGATTGGAGCTATAGGCGGAATAGTTATTTCCTTATAATTATCCCAATTTAGACCAGTTCAAATCGATTATTATATATTAGATTTTTTTTTTCTTCGAAAATCAAAGTTTAAAAGATCAAAGTCTTGTTAGATAAGCATGATTATCACAAACTGTCCATGTCCCACTTTGCTTGATTTCTTATTAACTCAAAAAATTTAGATTTAAATAAAAGATCAAAGCCTTGTGGCGATTATTTTCTTTGCTTATGAGCGAATCTAGAAGTTTTTTCAGGGGAGAAAAATAAATAATATAAAAAATATAGATAAAAAAATTTAAGGGGGACAATATATAATTATTTTATGAGGGATAAAATACAAAAAATTTAAATTTTTTTTAAGATAATTAAATTTTTTTTTAGGGGAGCTGCCCCCAACCCAATACATGGGTTCACCTGGTTATAAGTGCATCCTCTTTGAACAAAACTTCATTAGTGCTACACTATGAATCTAATTGTGGTATCGATAATGCAGATAAATTTCCAAAACCCTTATCTTTGACTCCATAAATGTGGGTTAGTTTGATGTTGTTTCTAAAGACAGTGTTTTTAAGGATATCATCATAATTGATTGAAGAATATTCAATGTGGAATATCTTTTCAATTTCAATCAATAATAGCATAAGGACATTGTCTTGAGGTAGCATCAAAATTTACATAAATGTGAAAGTAATCAGTCATATCATCAAAGTTGGGAACTTACATAGTAATTTTTCTCCAATGATAGACTAATTTTACAGCAATAGAAAGTTAATAAAATAAAATAAGATCTAACTAAAATAGTATGTAGCAGAATGGCAATAACAGCAGAATCGCTAAACACCTTGATCAAAAATCACTAATCCCAAAACCGAGTGTGCTTTTCTTCCTCAACCCTTTTCTCATCTCGAAGAGTTTTAAGGCATGAACATGGTTCACCGATAAGGTAGTGGAGGATGTCGTGGTTGCTGCTGTTCCAGTTACATTGACATTTAACGGAACGATCGCGGTTATTGCCATGAAGTTTTTTAAAATTAAAAATAAAAAAATTAGATAATTTAGACAAATTATTAATGAAAAAAATCAAAAAATGTTTAGCATCGGCTGTTCCGGGACGGAAATCCAAGCCACAAAATCATTGTTCCGTTCCGCGACGGCCGTGAAATGTCTTCCAAAAAATTATGCGTTTTAACATACAAGTGCATGCATCTCAATTCAAAACAAAATACAGAACTTTAAAGCAAACAATAGAATGCTGAGATGTTTAAATGCGAATAAGTGCGAGAATCCTTGAAAAATGGAGTTTTTCTTTGCATTTGCTGCCTTAGCCGGAAATGGCTTTGTCTTAAGCCGAAAATTGCATCAGTGACATTTTTTTCAGATTAATGTTTAGTGTAGATTTTCTGTGAACTTGTGATGAGGTATTTATAGGTGCTGAAATCGGTTGAAATTAGACTCAGTTTTATTTGCCCATTTAAAATAATCTATATCGAATCGATTAAATAAATATTTAACAAAATAAAAAGTTCTCGAATAAATTTGGTTTAATCGATATTTTGCTCATCCTCAAGCTCATTACTATGTTCTATCCCAGTTCTCATTTCATCATCTCCATCCATGCAACTGTTTCTAAATTTGATCACATTCAACACAGATAACAGGTTCAAAGCTCTATGCAACAATCGATTTAGATAAGGCTCGAGTTGGAAGAACAAGATTGCTCCAACATCAGCACTCACACCCTCAATGGAACGAGTCTTTCCACATATACTGCGCCCACATGGCCTCAAGAGTCGTGTTCACCATCAAACTCAACGACATCATCGGAGCAGATAATATCGGAACAGCCTCCATACCCGTCTCCGATTTAATCGAAGGTGAAGTAATCGATAAATGGCTTGAAATTCATTACACTAATCACAAACCTCGTGAGCAATCGAACATCCATGTTAAGCTGCAGTTCTACGACGTTACCCGGGAACGATGTTGGGCTAAAGGCATTAAAAGTCCTAACTTTCCTGGTGTTCCTTTCACGTTCTTTCCACAGAGAAAGGGATGCAAAGTTACACTTTATCAAGATGCTCATGTTCCTGATAATTTCATACCCAAGATTCCTCTAGCCGGTGGGAAATTTTACGAGCCAAACCGGTGCTGGGAAGACATTTTTGACGCCATTTGGAACGCGAAACATTTGATCTATATAACAGGCTGGTCTGTTTGTACAAGGATCAGATTGACACGTGATAATAGGAGGCCTAAACCAGAGGGTGACATGATTCTTGGCGAGCTTCTGAAGAAAAAAGCCAGTGAAGGCGTGAGAGTACTAATGCTCGTTTGGGACGATAGAACTTCGGTTGGAGGCCTAAAAGATGATGGATTAATGGCGACTCATGATGAAGATACAGGGAAATATTTTCGAAATAGTGATGTTCATTGCATCTTATGCCCTCGTAATCCTGATAATGGGCGTAGCATACTCCAGGGCATAGAAATCGGTGCAATGTTTACTCATCATCAAAAGACTGTGGTGGTGGATTCTGCCTTGCCTAACGGAGGAACAAATAAACGGAGGATTGTTAGTTTTATAGGCGGGATCGATATTTGTGATGGCAGATATGACACTCAGTTTCATTCCCTTTTCCGGACTTTAGACACAGCACATCGCGACGATTTTCATCAGGCAAATTACAAGGGTGCGACGATTCGAAGAGGTGGTCCAAGGGAGCCGTGGCACGATATTCATTGTCGATTAGAAGGACCCGTTTCTTGGGACGTTCTCTGCAATTTCGAACAACGATGGAGGAAACAAGGCATAACTGATGTACTATTAGAACTTCAAGAACTTGATGACATCATAATTCCCCCGTCTCCCGTTATGTTTCCTGATGATCACGAAACTTGGAACGTCCAAGTTTTTCGATCCATAGACGGTGGAGCGGCTTTCGGGTTCCCTGATTCACCCGTAGAAGCAGTTAAATCGGGGCTAGTGAGTGGAAAAGATAATATCATCGACCGAAGTATTCAAGACGCCTATATTCATGCTATTCGACGTGCAAATAATTTCATTTACATTGAGAATCAGTACTTTTTGGGAAGCTCGTTTTCTTGGTACTCAGATGACATCAAGGTCGAAAATATCGGTGCTTTACATCTCATTCCGAAGGAACTGTCGCTAAAGATTGTGGATAAGATTGTAAAGGGCCAGAGATTTACAGTTTATGTTGTGATTCCGATGTGGCCGGAAGGGTTTCCGAAATCTGCATCAGTCCAAGCTATATTAGATTGGCAAAAGAGGACAATGGAAATGATGTACACTGATATAGCTCAAGCCCTTACATCGAAAGGGATTGAGGCAAATCCTAAGGATTATTTAACATTCTTTTGTTTAGGTAACAGAGAAACAAAGAAAAGTGGAGAATATGAGCCTTCAGAAAAGCCAGATCTTGATACAGATCACAGTAGAGCTCAGCAGGCCAGGAGAGGAATGATCTATGTTCATGCCAAGATGATGATTGGTAAATTATTTCTTTCTTCAAAAAATATATATATACTTACAGCAATAAATATTGAAATTCTGCTTTTTCAAAAGTATTTAGCTTGAAAATCCTAAGAGCCATTCGTCCGTATTTGCAGTTGACGACGAGTACATAATCATAGGATCCGCGAATATCAACCAAAGATCCATGGATGGGGCAAGGGATTCAGAGATAGCAATGGGAGCATACCAGCCATACCAGTTATCATGTAAACTGCCTGCAAGAGGTCAAGTGCATGGCTTTCGGATGGCATTGTGGTACGAGCATATGGGACTTCTGGATAACTGTTTTTGCCATCCACAAAGTTTGGAATGCATTCAGAAAGTGAACCAATTGGCTGAAAGAAACTGGGAGCAATACGCGGCGGATACCATGGAGGGTGATTTGCCTGGACATTTGATGACTTACCCGATTGAGGTGTTGTCGGATGGAAAGCTTACCGAGCGTCCCGGGACCAAGAATTTCCCCGATACGAAGGCTCCAGTTCTCGGTACTAAAGAGCTGCATCTTCCAATACTCACAACATGAGAATATTGTCCTCCTGATTAAGTGTTAATATCATGTGTTCATATATTTGAATACTTGTACATTCAAGATACTAATAAAAGTGTGGTGTTGTATTTTCTGTAATGAAATAATGTTTCCGTGGCAATCTAACTAGCTTAATCAAGAAGCGTCACAGACGATTTCTCGTGGTAAGATCTCTGTGGAACCATAACCGTTATATAAAATATTAAGATGTTATAGTATGCATAGATACCTTGAATTATGTAATTAAACTAATTGATCGTGTATAATTACTATAAATACAAATATTTCAATTATTTATTCAATAATTAAAGTAATAAATTAAATATTTATAAGAAATTAATAAAAGAATAAATAATGAAAATAAAACCGTAGGTGGAACGGAGGTGGTCTTAGATCTTACGCTAGGCATGACCACGGTTCGTGAACCGCCGGTTGACGGTTCGGAACTGCCGGTTCAATGGTTCATAAGAGCTCGACCCCTTAACATTAACCTTCGCAGACGGTTTCGGTTACGGTTCGTGAACCGCCGGTTACGGTTCAGGTTACGGTTAACCACCGTTACGGTTACGGTTCGACCCTTATATTTTTAAAATAAAAAAAGTAAAATTTTATTTAAAATAATTTAAAAATTACTATAAAAAAACAAAGGAAATGTAAGGTGGATGGGAGGGCTTGAACTTTTTAAGTTGCCTACGTATCCTCTTAGGGTGTAGAGGAATCAAAGCCCACATAGTTCTCTTACCTTTTAACCCTTCTTACCTTTGGAAGTGGCGTAGCTCAATCACTTCCGTTACCTGTCCCCGTAGTAGTAGTTCCTTCGGTGTCAAATTCATCTTGGTCCGAGCTTGATTCCATTCATTGTTTTCGTTTTGCCGCCCTCGCCCAATCGTCCATTAGTGCTTGGGCCTCTAAAGAATCTGGACTCATTTTTGATCGTCTTACATCCAAAATATTTTCGCCTACGCTAAAAGCTTGTTCCACAGCAACAGTTGACACGGGGCAAGCTAAGATTTCATTTGCTATGATTGATAAAATCGGGAAAATTTGTGTCTTTTGTGACCACCACCGCAATATATCAAATTGTTGCTCGTTATCTGCTTCACTGAAATCAAAAAGAAGTCGTAAAATAATTATCAAGTTCCTGACTGGAACTTGATGATCCTCTGGGGCGTTTAGTGCGTTCTTTTAACAGAAGTTGTGCTTTGGTGAGTTTAATACCACTAGAATGACTTTGAGCACTAACTTGTAGTTGTGATTCATTTTTTGTACACCATATTTTAAACTATATTATCTATAAATCTCATGCAAATAATTTCTAACACGATTTACTACCATAGAAGAATCAATTGGGGAAATATCATCCGGGGGGATAATGCCTCGTAATACATCACTAACATTTCATGCAAAACATCCAATTTAAGTTGAGGATCTAAAGCAAAAGCAACTAGAAACAGTTCAGGAATATTATAAAAATATTTTTCCCATTTAACCTTCATTGCTACCATAGAAGAGGTTAACAGATAATTAGAGAAATTTTCATTTAAGGTAAGTGTCACATTACAACAGTTCATCAAAACTAAATGAGATGTAGGATAATAAACTCCAGATAATTGTTCAGTTGCATCATAAAATACCTTCAGCATTTCACAGATACTTTTACATACATTCCTTTGGTGCGAAAATACATAAATATTAGAGTTTCCAGCATGTTGTGCAAAAAATGAACACAATAACTCTCTATATTCATACGAGTCATTTAGCAATTTACATGTTGAGTTCCAACGTGTGGGTATATCTCGTGAAAATTTTCTAGGTCGCATGCCATTAACCTTACAAAACTTACCCCATTGTTTCATCAAACTCGGATGGGACCACAAATAAGATAATGTCATTTTAATTGGTTGAATCTGATTATCTAACGATCTTAATCCATCTTGCACACATAAGTTCAAATATGGCAAATACATCGAATATGGAAAAATAAACCACCAATAGCAGGTTGACAAACACGTTTAAGATCTCCAATACTCAATGTGTTCGAACTAGCATTATCAAATGACACAGAAAAAACTTTGGAAGTTAAACCATATTCTTCTAAAATTACACAAATCAGTTGAGAAATATTTTGTGCGGTGTGTGATTCATTGAACACTCGACCATGAATTATCTATCCAATGACAAGTAATACACATGTACACGAATTAGTTTGCCAATGATCACTCCAAATATCAGAGCATATAGAAACTTTATTCGTCAAATTACTAAATAATGTAACTAATTCTTTCTTTTGTTAACGAACTAATTTTTTAAGTGTTCGTGTGACTGTGGTCCTAAGAACACGTTTAGCAGCAGGTTGTAGAGATTCATGACACAGATCTTCAAAACCAAATCTAGATGCAATACTAAAAGAAAAATGTTCTATAGAGATAAATTTTGCCACCGATTCTCTTAATTGTGCATCAATGTATTTGAAAAGTGGAGAGTCGTACCTTCATCCGAGGAATGAAATCTAGACAATTGAGTTTGAGAAGAATCATTACCAAACTCCACTGGATGCTTTGTTTCGATATGACGCTTAAAAGATCCATAGCCACCACCACTTTGAAACTTATACGTACTGGTACAATATTTGCATTTGGCACGCATCTCTCCGGATGGAAGAGTCACCTTCTCAAAATATTTAGTAAAAATCGATGATTTAAGTGGAGGCATAGATCTTACCTTTGAATGCGCACTTTCTTGGGTATCATGTGTAGCAAAAAGGATCATCGTCGGTGAATTCAATATCATCAATATCAATATCAACATCGGGTTCGGCCCTTTCGGGATATGTCACCTTGCCTTTGCCTTTGCCTTTATGTGGATCACTAGGACCTTCCATTGAGTAATTCGAAAATAATACAAGTAAATGATGTATCGAAAACTTAGAGTTGTGTTAAGATTGATGAAAAATGAAATGGGTGTGGAGGATATTTATAAGCATAAAAAATAACGGTCACTTAAACCTAGCCGTCGATCTATAACGGTCAAATAATCCTAGCCAGCGAATTATAAAAATATATATATATATATTTTTACCGTCGAACCGGCGGTTCATCCTGTTGCAACGGTCAGGAGATCCGGACCGTTGATATACAACGGTCAGGAGATCCTGGCCGTTCAATATATATATTTTTTAAATATTATGGGGTGAACCGCCAGTTACAAACCGCCGGTTCGCCTGTTACAACGGTGAGAAGATCTTGACCGTTGATATTCAACGGTCAGAAGATCCTGGCTGTTCAAATTTTTCTTAAAAATATATATATATATCTTACTATATTATAATGCATAAGCCCCTTATAATAACTACCTTGGTATGGCAAATTTGAATTTACCAAACTACCCCCTCCAATGGTTTATTGTGGTTTTTTGTTGCATCTTTTGAATTGTAATATTAACCAATGTATATGTCTCATTTATTCATTACACGAATCAATTCATATGCATTATATATTACGTTACACACGCAATGCGTGTGCGTCGTCTACTAGTATATATTAAGGTTTGGTTCCACGGTTATTTTGGGCCCTGAACCGTAACCAATCCGTACAATAACGGGCCGGTTACGATTCTTAACCGCGTAACCGGGTCAACGGTTAACCGGCCCGTCGACACAGTTACGGGCCATGTCTATCTTACGCTCCCAAACATACACCCGAGAGGATATTCGACTCAAAATTTGTCCTTTTTCTCGCTCAGTCGGAGGCAGATCCACTGGCCTTTGTCCTTTGAAATTTGTAAATCTCCTTTGTGTTCTGATTCGCCAATCTCTACAAATTTTCGTTCTCCAGGTAAATTTGTATCCAATTGAGCTGATTAACATTATTATTTCTTTGTTGAAACCAATGATATCGGTCATCTTCTAAATAGTCCACGCTTTCATGTACTGTTAAATTGATTTTGGGGTGTAAACTTTTCCGTTTTCATCATCATCTTTTCTCAAACTAGGCAGCGGATTCTCAATAATGATAACCTTTTCTTGTATGCTGCTGTTTGTTTTTCCTTAAATTTAATTAACCCGGCCTGGGCTTGAAATTTGAATCGAATGAATATATTATTATCGACTACGCTTTCATGTACTGCTAAATTGATTTTGGGTTGTAAGGTTTTTCGTTTTCATCATCACTTTTCTCAAACTAGGGAGCGGATTCTCAATAATGATAACCTTTTCTTGTATGCTGCTGATTGGTTTTTCCTTGGATTTAATTAACCCGGCCTGGGTTTGAAATTTGAATCAAACGAACATATTATGATTGACTGTATCTGGATTAATTGCATTTGAAGCTACGCATATTGTGTTTGCAGATAAGTTGCAGTTTTATTTATTGGAAGGACAATGAGTTTTACAGGCCCTTCCATTGGTTCTGGTTAGTGTTAATTGTCTTGTAGTTGTTTTCCACTGTGCAGAACTAGTTTTTTGACTCCCAGTTATCTTGGGGTTCTATCTATTAAGTCTTAATTCTTAAATTTGATGTTATCAACAGAAATACCCTCTACTTTTTTTCCTGTCACTCTTTGGGAATTTTGCAATATAGTTTATAGGAAATAAAATGTATCTGTTTTGGGGAGATACAGTTATAAATGCATATGCCATATCACGTCAGAAATTGTTAGATAAAATTATTTTTAAATTTTAGAATAGTATATGTTGGTTAGAATTTAATATATAATAATAATTTGTTTTGGAAGTAATGAATTTTTTTGTTAAAAGCAATAACTATGTTAGGGGATGGAAAAAGGAGAAAAAATGTATCTTGTATTGGGGAAAGAATAAAGAATTATAGTGTATGTTTTTGTTTTACGAAATGGAAAAATGTTGCCGGAAAGCCTACTTTGTTCTCCCAGAAAGTGTCAGACTAATTTAATATTTTGTGTTACTTTTTAAATTTATCTGATAGAATATAACTGATTTTAACCATCATTAACAAACTAGAAAATAAATTAGGCAACATAATTTTGAATGATTCACTACCATTTTGATAGAATGGGATAATGAAACTATAGAGGATCATTAGTAAACATTAGTGTTATCAGAAAATCTTGTGAGGGCTGGGTTATGCCCGTTTTTCAGAGTCCTTTCTTTTTGCCCCTCATTTTTCCTTATATACTCCTTCTCTTTTAATTATTATTATATAATCATTGTACCCTCAGGTAATCATCTTCTCCAAACCCTGGAAAACACTATTCATACGTCATTATTATAATGATGATAGTGGGTCCCCTTGTTCCTAACCTCTTAAATTCGGGCACCTCTCGCTTGTTCTCCCGATGTGTTATCATTACTTCTACAGGAGACGTAATCTCCCATACTGTCTGTCAATCATTTAATCATTCCATTATCTTATGACCCCTTCCGTGATCCCAGGTTCTTAGGGATCTTGTTGTTTATGCTTTCATACCCGAACATTCCTTCATTCTCAGGATATGCCCTTCTCGGGCCATGCCCTTATCGGATATTTCCCTCTCAGGATATGCCATTCTCGGGCCACGCCCTTCTTAGGAAGTACCCTCCTCGGGATATTCCCTTCTCGAGATACGCCCTTCTCGGGCCATGTCCTTCTTAGGAAGTACCCTTTCCTGGGTCATGCCCTTCTCGGGATATTCCCTTCTCAGGATACGCCCTTCTCAGGAAGTACCCTTATTGGGTCATGCCCTTCTCGGGATACGCCCTTCTCGGGAAGTACCTTTCCCTTCTCGGGATACGTGTTTCTCAGGAAGTACCCTTATTGGATCATGCCATTCTCGGGATATTATCTTCTCGGGATACACCCTTCTCTGGAAGTACCCTTATTGGGTCATGCCCTTCTCAGGTTATTCTATTCCCTTCTCGGGATACGCCCTGCTCTTTTAATAAAGACTATAATTCAATTCCAGTGTTATTCCTGAATTTATTCCGGGCATAACAATTAGGGAAGGATAATTTGGTCATTAGATAAAATTTAACGGTAAAATGGATGAAACTTCTATAAAAGGGCAAACATAAAGACTATGCTTGCTTTTATTTCGAATGATAGGGTAATATTGATAAGTTTTATTGTAATTATTAGTGTGATTAATAAGATATGAAATTCTGTTAGATAAATACTAATAAGTTTACTTTAAATAATTGAGATTGAAATTGTAATTATTGTATATGATATATTACTTTTTTGCCCTAATGTACTTATTATTAATATTATGTTTGGTTTGGTTTCGTGTAATAAAATTGCGATTGTAAGTATCATATAAAAATAAGATTCATTTTTCTGTTTATTGTTTTTACTTGTTTAAATAATCTTTTTTATTTACTTTTCAAATATTTCATCAAAATTTCACCATTTTCATAATTTTTATGTATTTCATTTCTATTCTTCTTCTTTTACTATCAAAATAAATATTGCATAATTTTATTATTTTAAGTATTTATTTGTATTAAAAAAATTATATTAATTTAGTAAATAAAGTATAAATTTGCACAATTTTTTTATAAATATTTATTAATCATATTATTCATTGCATTATTTTTACCTATATATATTTTATATATTTCCAATTAAATATGTATAATATAATTTTTTAAATTTTAATTATTAAAGGTTTTTCTAATTATTTTTATTTAATTTTAAATAATAACGTAAAATAGAGAAGGGTTTTCATCTTCCCACTACTTAATCAACCCTTAACGATTAACTATCCCTTCATTTTTATGAGAGTATTTATCATTTGAAAACAATATTTTATGCCATGATTAAATTGAGCCTTTTTAAGTAAACAATGGATAGGCTTGATTAATAATCACATCCCATGTTTATCCAGGGTAAGTAAACACAGCCTATATGTTTAGGTTTTTAGGAATGTTTTCATTCCCGAGAAACATAAGCAAACAACCTTATTATTTTTAAATTCTTTAGTCGAAAATGTAGACTTCCACATTCCAATATACCATCACTAATTTTTTTCCATTTTTCAGTAGTTACCTATTGTTTTGTTTTAATATTCTAACATATTTTAAAAAAATCCACTTATTATTGAATAATTATATAAATAATCTAACAAATTTTGATATGACCTGCAGGAAAAAAATTCTCCTCGAAAAAACATAATCAAACATACATCAAATTTTCCAATTCAATTTCTGAAAATACATTTCCAGGAAATAATTTCTAGAAATACTGAATTCATAACCAAATATACCCAAAAAGTTTGGTGGCAAAGTGGTGCAAGCAAATAATTCAGGATGGGCATCCGTCAAATACCAGCTTTTACATGTTTATTCATGTTGTCCTTTTTGTTCCAATATCGTTTCTCACCTTACAAAACATTACATTGTTATGATTCTTTCTAGTTTAGAATCCTTAAGTTGGTATTTTCCTCCTAACTGTATCTTTTATAGATTTGGCAATTCAACAGGGAATAAAGAGGGCAAGGAAAACAATTTATTTGTAGTTTCTAGAAAATAAAATGCATTTCACTGTTTTGGTCCTGAGATTGACTTTACCGGCTTCAACTTATTAAAAAATTGAATTTTTTTATGAATCTTTTACTTCGTAGGTGCATTTAGTAACTGAGTAAACCTGTAACTTTAAATTGTTCTTGATCCTTTTTTTTTGTTTGCATCTTCTCTTTCTAGAAGGTAGGGATACTATTCCAATAGATTTGGTGTCTATGAGGGTTATCTTTCTGTCGGCTAGCTTATAGCTAATTCAATGCAGCTGCAGCTGGTAGAGCTGTTAGGAGAACATTTGAGTTTGGGCGAACCTATGTAGTGAGACCGAAAGGCAAACACCAGGCTACTATTGTCTGGCTACATGGCCTTGGAGACAATGGCAATAGGTAATTTATGGCTATCCCTTATTAAAGTGATAAATCTGTCCACTATAGTCACTATCTTTTATTGATTTTTTGTTTAGACCTTATCTTGTTTCCACTTCTGACTAATAGAAAATATGTACCTATGTTGTGTTTTTTGTTCGAACAATAATCATTATGTCGAAGATCGTAGAACTCAGTTATGGAATGCTGAAATTCTATCCTTATTATAGTGCTTTGAGTACAAATGAGGAAGATGAACTTGACGTAGATGATAGAATTGTTAGAAAGAAAATTCTTAGGAGATTGTGTAAAGGATGGGTCTATAGTCAGTGAATGATGATAGAACACCATCTGTAAATGGAGCAAAACTATGAGGTAAAAAGGAGTCCGATAATTGAGAAACTTGACTTTCAATGTTAATACGACAAATCAGCCTCTAATAGTAATGTTGATGAAAAACAGGATTACCACTTTTCTTCCTTCCAATGCTCAAGGTGATGGTAAAGCTGTGAGATGCGACTTGATGGTGGTCTGAAATCACAAAAGAATCATGAGAAGGGCCAAATGGTTTTTCCAGCGTATCCCCTCCGATGCTCAAGTCAGTTATGAAAGTAGGAAAATATATGTGATGTAATTAAGCATATGTGAATCCATAAAAGTGACAACCAAACATGGTATTTATAGAGAAATTAGTTACCATATCTCGGACTCCTTTCCTTAGTAGAGTTATTTCCATGTAGTACTCTAAAGAATCTGACTTAGATCCTGAAGATCTCTGATAAGGTCAACCAAATCTCAAATATCTCGCTTCTACCAATCCCGGAGATATCGCTTCCATAAATAGGATATTCTACCGTTTATAATACGGGTCCATCTAATAGAAGAGCTGTGCGCGTATGTGCTCGGCTAGCAATCTCTTCAGAGACAATTAGCTCGGGAGGTCGGCTGTCCCTTTGGACTCAACCCGCCCCTCGGTGTGTCACTGAAAAGTACGGGAGGTCGCCATCATATTGGGAGGTCGGCCAAAATAGAAGGTTGTCGATCCTGCAGGAATGGAAGGTCAGTAGGTCGGCCAAAATAGCCAGCTAGCTTGGGTGTATGAGAATGGGAAGGTGGGGAGGTCGGCCCTTTCATGCACGCTGACCTCCCGATAGACATTCTCTTGAACCTAACGGAGTTGGGCCAGTAAACGGGCTTTAGTTGAGCTGTACGAGAATAGGCCGAGCTCCTACTCCTAGGGATGTCAAATAAGATAATCAAATAGTTCAATGGTGATACTTGCATGGAATGTTAGAGAGGGACATGTTCATCCCGTGAACATGGAAGCATTAAGGAAATTATGTGCAAAGAAAATTCAGAATTTATGGCTTTGCTGGAAATTATGAAAGATGAGATGAGACGAATTTTATTGGTAGCATTAGAAATTCTTCCATTCAGATGAAGAATCTTATAAGTGAATGATGTCTAATTTTCAAGAAGGAAAAAGGTATCCTGACCTGCAGATTGAGCCAAAATGTTTTGAATGTGATGAAACCTACATAGTGAATAACAATGAATGTTATGTTTGTGCCTTGCTAAGTTGATTGTCTGGTACATGCTTTGCATGTTTGTCTTTCAGTTGCTTTATGCCGCTTGGTGAATTTATGACCATCCTTTCCTGTGATTTCTCTGAATTCATCCTCATCAGCTTCATGTTTCTTTGCAGCTGGTCCACTCTCTTGGAAACCCTTCCGCTTCCAAATGTAATGCTAATCTAAATTTGAACTATTGTGTTTGAAGCACTCAACTTCATCAACCTTAGACATTATTGCTTTTGAGTTTGTGATTATCGACATTCCTTTTTTCCCCTTATAGATCAGCATTTTGTGATGATTTAAATGTATGTGCAGATAAAATGGATCTGCCCAACCGCTCCTCAACAGCCAATAACTTTGTTTGGCGGTTTTCCTTCAACTGCTTGTAAGTTTGTTTGGATAATATGGAATTGTACCATTTTTGTGATGCACAACGTAGATAGAATGTCATGGTGTAAGCAAGAGAAATTCGTTGCTTTGCTTGGACATTTATCTAGTTTGTTCTTCAATGTTATATTCGCCATTAAACTTGATAGAGTCACGCCTTTAGCAGATGGAATTAAAAAAAAAAACAGTGAACAAATAATCTGTCAAAGGTGTGAACAGTGTGATCTGTGTTTTAATGGCTTTATAAATTGCAAAGCTTATTTTCAGAAGGAAAAACATACTGATCTAAATACTCTGTTTATGAAGATTAAGACAATCTTATTCGGCTTAAGGATGGTCACCATTGGAAATTTGGCATGCTAATTAATCTAGTGGTAGAACAATTGGTTTTCCAGTATTCAGGTTTTTTGTTGGAGCCACAAGTACTCTGGGCGTGGGAAAAAAATGAAGTTGGCTTTTTGGGAAAAATTTAAGGTACAAGGCAAAGCAGAGCCAAACCTAAAATTTATTCTAGGCCTTCAGGCATCACATTAACTATGGTGAATTGTGTTAAACTTATATTAGAAAGCTTCAATAATCTGAATCTGAATAATTTGGCTGACCTATAATGTGACCTATGCATTGCACACGTTTTTATTGGATCTTAGGGTTCTCTTCTTGAAATAAACTTTAATCGGGAAACATGACAATACTCTTTCTAAGACCTGAGTTCGGAATCCTGGCATGGCTCCAAAACATTGATGTGACCTTATAAACATTCCCAACTATTAAATTAAGTTTATAATATTATAAGTTATCCAAGTACCCCTGGCAAATAGTGGGAGCTTGGGTTTAAGGTTTTTCAGAGTAATCCTTGTTTATCTTATTCCTCACCTTAATTTTCTTTTTTTCCTACAATGGCCAAAACAATTCTCACACAAGGTGTCTGTCCTCTAAGCCTGAATCAAAGCTGGTAGCACTTGTCTTCTTCTTTCGATGATAATGACCCCTGGAAGGAAGGCTATTGGAGATACTATACTAACATACAAGCATGCATTTAAATCAATTTATATGATAGCAGTTAATATAACATATCAATATTGGAGTCAATAATCATCGAAACACATTATGTTGAAAAATTTATATTCAAAACCAAAATAGTTTATGTTCTTTCATAAGCTACCGTACCCTTGCGATTTGAGTAAATCATCATTGAAACTCATTATGGTGAAAAAATTATATTCAAAACCAAAATAGTTTGTTCTTTCATAGGCTAGCGTACCCTTGTTATTTTTCTGTCTTTATCATATGCATTGTCAGATTTATGGATTTTTATTACTGGAATTACGGTTGCTGGTCTCCCTTATAGGGTTTGACGTGAATGATCTTTCGGAAAATGCTAGTGATGATTTGGAGGGTTTGGATGCTTCAGCTGCATATGTTGCGAGCTTAGTGGCTAATGAGCCCCCTAACAGTGAGTATTCTACTGTGATTTTTTATGGTATTGTAATTTCCACACGTGTTTCTATTTCAGTTTGTAAAATGCTATAACCTTATACCGCTGCCAAAAAAGAAAAGAAAAGAAAAAAGAAGCTTTGAAGTGCAGAATACCAGAAGTATACAAATGCTTTCCTCAAATCTTATTCTTTTGCCTGCCTAATCATTGTATTGTTGAACTGACACTTGGCTTATTCAGATGACAAATTTAGGTATTTCTATCAGTAAGTTTATGCCAAATCTGTTTTTTTCATTTTGATTTGATGCACATTAGATTTAACTCGAATCAGGATCTAAGTTTTAGGGAACAAACTGTGCCACTGCTGTGCTGATTGGTATGCCAGATTGTGTAATCTGTGAAACTTCATTCTCTCCACTGATGCTTGAAATAACCATTTTGGAAACTTATGGAAGTTAAGTTTTGAGATCACATTTTTATGGCAGCAAAATGGCCATAGAAAATTAAATTGTCTGCAGTTTGCTTGAATCGTTGTTTATCTACGATCTCATGAACTTTTCAGTTGAAATAACAAGTTAGCGATCCTTTTATTTTAACAATTGGTATTTGCTAAAGTCAAGCTGGGTGTTGGAGGCTTCAGTATGGGTGCAGCAACCTCTCTCTACTCTGCAACTTGCTTTACTCATGGAAAATATGGGAATGGCAACCAGTACTCAGCGAATTTGAGCGCAGTTGTTGGATTAAGTGGATGGCTTCCCTGTGCAAAGTATGACTCTTGACAATGCTTCAAAATAGTTCTGTTTAGATGTATCGGACATAAATAATCTATGACCATTTTTTTCAGGAATCTGAGTAATAAAATTGAAGGTGTGGAAGAGGCTGCAGGGCGTGCTGCCTCATTGCCTATTTTGCTTTGTCATGGTAGAGGTATGACCTCAGGGATAATTGTTTTTACTAGACACGGTCAACTCTTGAAGGCTTTCTTTAATACTTTTAGTCTTTTTAGTTCTGATATGTAGGATAATATTCACAATTTTTAATAAATAGCGCACATGCCTCTAGTTCAAAAAAGTAATCAGATCCTCAAATTTTTAGAAAAAAGGAAACCACCTCTTCCCTAAACCTCAGAAAGCTAACATCATCAACTTTGACCATGGCTTCGCGGATGGGACGAGGGCGATAGCTGAGCACGCACGCTCTATGCTTTTCCCCAGCTTTCTGTCACACGCACAGAGCATGAAGATCCAAGGGATCCAACAAAGAATCATGCACAGATTGGGGATGGGATTTATCAAAGATTTACTCATGGGAAATTTAAGAAGATATGATCAAGCCAATCTTTTATTTATCTACAACTCTATCTATTTTAGTTTTAAGTTTCAGATTTACGCTATCTAGGAATTGGTTTATTAGGTTTGGTTTAATTATTTATTTGGAGTTATCTAGTAGGAGTTTTGATTTAAAAGAACTAGGATTCTTATTTGTTTATTAATAGGGCTTGTCCCGGATGAATGAAGTTAAGTTTTATCTAAATTGTTACAAATCCAGTTTGGACCCATCCTTGCTGTTCGTTTCCCAGCCCCCTTCCCTTGCATATTCCTCCCTACAAATCATAGGGAATTCAAAGAAACACACTAATAGGTTACTCGAGATTTCAGATATTTCCAATCGACCCATAACCAGATCCCACGCACGTAACAAATTGGTATCACAGCCAGGGGTTATGGCGGATATTCAAGCACTCCAACGCCAATTCACGGAATTCATCGCGACGTACAGAGCAGACAAAAGACCTTTCCGTGTAGATCTCCGCCGCACAATCTGAACCCAAAGGCGATAACAATGTTGTTCATACAACCTCTGATGCGAACAACCGTGAGCAACACACAAACGGGTAAAATCGTGGGCAACACTATCACCACGCTAGGCTTTTGCGTTTGGATTTCCCGCGATTTGATGGTCTTTCAGATCCTCTTGGTTGGCTCACCCACTGTGAGCACTTTTTCAGACACCAACAGACGCCTTTTTCGGAGTTTATTGAATTGGCTTCTTTTCACTTGGATGGCGACGCGCAACTATGGTTTCTAAAATTAGAGACCGACATGCCGGATTTAACGTGGGAAGAATTTAAACACCATTGCCACCTGCGTTTTGGCCCACCACTCAGTTGCAACCATCTTGGAGAGTTGGCAAAACTACGTCAAACAGGTTCAGTAGACGAGTACCAGCGCCGCTTCGAACAACTATCGACGCGCGCCACCATTGACCCGCAAGCAGGAGGTGAATCTCTTCCTCAGTGGGCTACAGGATCACATAGCCATGGGTGTCTCGATCCACCAACCTTCCACTCTTACTGGTGCAATGAGCCTCGCCAGGCTATATGAAGGGTTACATGTTCAAAAGAGGTCCGAGCCACATCGTCGGATACAACCCTTTATGGCCCCGCGTAATCCGATCATTAAACGCCTTAATAGGTCGGAAATGGAGGAGCGACGCCGTCGCGGTCTTTGCTATAATTGTGACGAAGAATATACGCCTCGACATCAATGCAAACGAATTTTTTTGATAGAAGGCGTGGATGATACATCCTCGGAGGTGGAGTCTCCTTCTCTGGACGACGAAGCGGTTGAGATTTCATTGCATGCTATCACCGAACCAGGAAAAACCCAAACAATGCAAGTGTTGGGTAAGGTGCACCACACCACACTCCGTGTTTTAATTGATTCCGGCAGCACACATTGTTTCCTTAACACTGATCTCGCCAATGCCATGGGCCTGCCATTCCATACGAAAACTGGCCTACGCGTGAAGGTGGCCAACGGCCAACCCCTGGACTGTGCCGGGGTCTGTCCGGCCGTCGCAATAAACCTTGGGGGCGTCCAATTTTCTGTGCAATTCTTCCTCCTCCAACTCGGCTAGTTTGGGGCTGTATTAGGCGTAAATTGGTTACACACACTTGGATCGATACAATAGGATTTCACACAGATGTGCATGCAATTTCACATGGGGTGGCGGGGGGGGCATTCAATCACCCTACAGGGCCTTCGATCCGAGCCCGCTTCTTCGTCGACTTGCAACACGATACTATTACCAAATACCGAACAATGTCGCCTCCAACAGTTACTATACCAATTCTCCGATTTATTTTCGGAGCCTAGGGCCTACCACCCAAACGGGAGTTCTGCCACCACATTACACTTCAACAAGGAACCGATCCTATTGTAGTCCGGCCGTATCGGTATCCACACGGACAAAAGGATGAAATTGAACGTCAATGCAATGCAATGTTGCATCAGGGCCTTATTCGCCCAAGCGTTTCCCCTTTCTCAGCCCCTGTTTTACTGGTGAAGAAATCAGACAACTCTTGGCGTTTTTGCATTGACTACCTCTCCTTGAATGCAAAAACAATCAAGGAAATTCCCAATCCCCGTCATCGACGAACTATTGGATGAATTACATGGGGCACAATATTTCTCGAAGCTGGACTTACGCGCCGGATACCATCAAATCTTGATGAATGTGGACAACATCCCTCTCACAGCGTTTAGGACGCACCACGGGCATTTTGAGTTCCTCGTCATGCCATTCGGTCTCACCAATGCACCTTCAACCTTTCAGGCCCTAATGAATTCTATTTTTCACAAATTTCTACGGAAATTTGTCCTCGTCTTCTTTGACGACATCTTGGTGTACAGCCACACATTGGATGACCACCTTTTCCACCTTGCGTTGGTTATGGAGGTACTCAAACAGCAACAGTTATTTCTGAAACGATCAAAATGTTCGTTTGGACAACCTCAAGTGGCATACTTGGGACATGTTGTCTCTTGCAAAGGCGTTGCCGTTGACGACAACAAAATCTCGGCAATAACTAATTGGCCGCAGCCATCTACAACACGCGCGTTACGAGGATTTTTGGGTATTACGGGGTATTACCGGAAGTTTGTACGCAATTACGGGATACTGGCAGCTCTCCTTACATCATTATTACGTAAGAACGCTTTCTCTTGGAATCCTGCAGCAACCGAAGCTTTTGACTCTCTTAAGCTCGCACTCACATCCACACCGATCTTGGGCTTAGCCGACTTCTCCTTACCATTCGTTATTGAATGTGATGCCTCAGATTTTGGGATTGGCGCCGTACTACAGCAGCATGACCATCCAATTGCTTTCTTCAGCCATGCACTTGCCCTACGACACCGATCTCTACCGGCATATGACAAGGAACTCATTGGGCTCGCCAAGGCTGTGCGCCATTGGCATCCCTACCTATGGGGCAATTCCTTTGTGGTTAAAACTGATCATTATAGTCTCAAGTTCTTATTAGAACAGCGCATTACAACTTCGCCACAACAACGATGGATTAGTAAGCTCCTGGGGTATGACTTCCGAGTCGAATACAAAACAGGGAAGACGAACGTCGTGGCCGACTCTCTATCTCGGCAATTCGACGATGTCCCGTTGGTGGCTGCCATCTCCGTACCTACATGGGATTTTCTGGCTCCAATTCGGGCAGAACATGCGTCGGCCCCAGAAATTCAAGAGTTAATCAAGCAGGTTCCCGAACACGACCCATCGAAACTCTGGGCCATTCAGGATGATCTTTTGCTCTACAAGGGCCGTATTTACCTTCATACAGGATCCACCATGATTCAGCCACTCCTCCAACTATTCCATGACACTCACCACGAAGGTTATCAAAAGACCCTCCACCGACTCACCCGTGAATTCTTTTGGCCAAAAATGCGTCAGGATGTGCAAGCATATGTGGCCGCTTGTCTTATTTGCCAACGCAACAAAGTGTAGTCATTGAAACCAGCCGGGTTACTCCAGCCTCTTCCCATACCTCATCAGATTTGGGCGGACATCTCCATGGATTGCATTGATGGACTTCCTCGGTCGAATGGGAAAACAGTTCTCCTTGTAGTGGTGGATCGCTTCTCTAAATATGTGCATTTCCTACCCCTATCTCACCCATACTCGGCCAGTTCAGTAGCCCGCACGTTCTTCGACAATATTGTCAAGCTTCATGGCATTCCCGAATCTATCGTCAGTGACAGAGATGCGGCATTCACCAGCTCCTTTTGGAGGGAATTATTTCACCTCCACGGCACCAAGCTCTGTTTTAGCTCCGCTTACCATCCACAATCAGATGGTCAAACGGAAGCTGTCAATAAAGTTATCCAAACATACCTACGTTGTTTTACGGGGGACAACCCACGGAGATGGGGTCAATGGCTATCATGGGCGGAGTTTTGCTATAACACTAGTTTCCACACTGCCCTCCGCTCCACCCCTTTTCAGGTTGTCTATGGCCGCCCGCCACCTCGCCTACGGGATTACTGCCCGGGAATCTCACACTTCGCCGCCATTGACGTGGAGCTCCAAGAGAGGGACACTATCCTGGCCGACCTAAGGGCACGTCTGCAAAGTGCTCAGAACACTATGAAACAACGCTTTGATTCATCCCACCGTGACGTACATTTCAGTGAAGGCGATATGGTACTCCTTCGCCTCCAGCCTTACCGACAACTCAGCTTGGCTTCACGAAAATCCAAGAAATTAGCCCCTAAGTACTTCGGACCATTCAAAGTAATAGCTGCATTGGCTCTAACGCCTACAAAATCGAGCTGCCTGAATCTGCTAAATTACATCCGGTGTTTCATGTCTCGGTCTTGAAGAAATTTCATGGCAAATGCCCCAGCTCACCTACCCTTCCTCCCATCAATCAGGTGGAATTCTCCCCATTGCCACAAGCAGTACTCGATCAGCGCACTAAGCATGGGCGTAGGTACTGATCCATTGGCTCGGGCTATCACCAGCCGAAGATTCGTGGGAAGACGCAGCTACTTTATCCCTCAAATATCCATCCTTCGTGTTTGCGGACAAACACGATTCTCAACGGGGATGTGATGTCACACGCACAGAGCATGAAGATCCAAGGGATTCAACAAAGAATCATGCACAGATTGGGGATAGGATTTATCAGAGATTTACTCATGGGAAATTTAAGAAGATATGATCAAGCCAATCTTTTATTTATCTACAACTCTATCTATTTTAGTTTTAAGTTTCAGATTTATGCTATCTAGGAATTGGTTTATTAGGTTTGGTTTAATTATTTATTTGAGTTATCTAGTAGGAGTTTTGATTTAAAAGAACTAGGATTCTTATTTGTTTATTTATAGGGCTTGTCCCGGATGAATGAAGTTAAGTTTTATCTAAATTGTTACAAGTCCAGTTTGGACCCATCCTTGCTGTTCGTTTCCCACCCCCTTCCCTTGCATATTCCTCCCTACAAATCATAGGGAATTCAAAGAAACACACGAATAGGTTACTCGAGATTTCAGATATTTCCAATCGACCCATATCGAGAGAAGACAAAAAAGTGACAACCAAGGATCACCCTAAGTGGTCAGAATGAGGAAACAATGAAACTATGAGTTTTAATTTTTACAAGATTTAAATGCTCAATTGAGCGATCTTCATGATAAAAAACCTTCCTATTCCTTGCTATCCAAATATGATGGAACAGTACTCGATAAAATGAAAGGGATCTTTCTTTTCTGATGCGAGAAGAGCAAGAGAATTCTTTCTTGTCAAGTACATAAGGCTGCCTGTATATTAGGAGTTATCATTACTTTACCATCATTGACAAGGTGAAGCCTGTTGTATGCTTTCCATTTTCTGAAGAAGCATTCTAAACATGTGTGAGGGTGCTTTCATTTAAACCGATAGTACTGGGTGCAAGGATACTTGAACACTGTCCTGGTTTCACCAATACGTGCAACTTACAATAATTACTTGGCTAAACTGGCTTACACTCTTTTTTTTTTTTTTATTGTTTGCTACTTTCTGACTGAAGGAAAAGCAAGTGTTCTGTAACAGTTCTGGTTAACTATAATGCAGGAGATGATGTAGTTTCTCATAAGTTCGGTGAGAAGTCTTCAGAGAAGTTGTCTTCTTCTGGATTTCAAAATGTGATATTTAAATCATATCCTGGGTAAGTAATTCTTGTTGTCATATAGCTATTCTGCATTGGTAATTTTGCAGTCTATTAATTATTCCCTTTGACAGGCTTGGTCACTACACTATCCCGGAGGAAATGAATGAAGTTTGTGCATGGCTAACATCAAAACTCGGACTGGAGGGACAATAATGATGAAAATGCACGAAGTGCAAGGTGGATGGGGCAGTAAAATGACAGATGCGGTCGTTATTGTTTCTGTGTTCAACGAGTGTACTGCAATTTTTAAGATAGTGTATAATATAGCCCACATATTTGTGCACATTCGTACATCCCATGTTTGGTATCGTTTCTTCTATGATTTGAAGTTTATGGTATCCCTCCATTACATGAACAAATGGTGCTTGAAACTGTTGGATTTCCGGCTTAGTATTGAGACATATTGCCTGCATTTATTTAATTCAGAAGCTTCAAATTTTTGGTGTTCAAAACCTGCTGTTTTTCGGTCAATTTTTCCACAAAAGATGAATTGTTCTCAAACTCTTGACGTTCATAAACTTTTTGAAGTAGATCGTAGTGACGGAGCATTTTAATCAGTGAGCAACATTTTGCCCATCAAATTCTTGAAACATGGTGTCTATACTTTTAAGGGTTTCTGGCTACTTGCACTATGCAAGTTGCCTGAATATCTGGAAAAGTTTTAGGCAAGATTCAATAATCTTAGGCGAACTGATTGTCGCAGCATAGCCATATTGGGCTACTGCACCCCTTATAGGATCCAACCACTACATGAGATGAATTCCATCAATTATAGCATAGGAAAAACTGCCATATTGAATATTTTTATCTTTGATTGCCTGAAAGATTAAACCCATCAATCAACAGATCCAATCTGTTCCTCTTATTCTCTATTACAAGATGCATTCATATGTAGCAAAGACGTCTACCAAAATACACCTATAGGTACGATCGGTGTATTTACCATAATAATTGGTTACTAAAAAGAAAAAGAGGGCCCCATTATCAAGATAGAGAGGCCCCAAAACAAGATGCCAAATTGTTCATATAAATATAACAACCTTAATCACAAATTTGGATCATAAGTGGAGCTATCACATCAGCTCCTTGTTGGTGGCTATAATTTCCGAAGTGTCATTGAAATTTTTTGCCACCCTTACTAACTAATATCTGATAATATGACTCATTAGCTTAGTCAACATTATCTTGGTTATTGCCCCCAGATTAAAAACTTGCTTGGCTTTGTAGGCAGTCTCATTAGACAAAAACATCTCTATTACCCCAGCCACCTATAACCTACAAATACGAGGTCAAACTGGGTTCACGCTGATGCTTGACAAATAAGGAAATTCCCAAAGACAGACGTTATCGATCACCATTAGGTGCATAGTAAAAAAAAAAAGTGTCAATCACCAAAGTGGAGCTACGCATAAATGTTTACAATCTTTCACTATCACCAAATTAGAAGTTGCACATGAATGGTTACAATCTAATAATATCACGAAGTTGAGTTATGCATGAATGGTTGCATTACTACTCCAAATTAGAATAATGTATGAATGAAGACAATCTCATACTATTATAAGGTCTAAGGCTTGTGGAACATGCAAACTATGAACTACCTCTCTGGATCCATTTAATCTTATCACTTATCTTCCTTTCAGGGCAGCAAACCGCTCAGCCAGATCATCATAATCAGGTAGTTTTGGATGCACATGTCGGGCCTGATTATCTGGCTGGAAAGTATTTGAACGATTAAATGCCTTTTTCGGCTCCTGGAAAGCGTCTGGTTCATGAGGTAGGGAAATAGATCTGGTGGGCACTGGTGCCATTTTAGAAGCATCATGCGCATCATGAGCAATTTGATGTGAAGATTGAGCCTGAACCTTTTTCTTCAACTTTCCCCCATTGTATCTGGATGGTTTCTTGCAGTAATGAATTAACAGTTCGTCTATAAGCATCTCCTCCTCATTGTTCCTATGGTGCTCCTCATCGAAAATCATCTGCAAGCCTTTTCTTGAATGGTCTTTTCTTCTACTACTTGATCTCCTCTTGACATCACCATCTTTACCACTAACCACAATATCATTGCCCGATGATGACCTATGGTGCTTCATCCGAGTTGATCTTGGTTTTGGTATGGAAACTTTATCATCCTGATGACCAATCCCATTTTCATGCCGATAACTCTTCACTTTGGGGTGTTCAATGAATTGTTCATGAACATTTTCATCGAGTGCAATACGGGTCTGGCCTGCTGCATCACTTCTGTTGCAGGAGGATAAGTCAACTGAATGCTCACTATCAGAACCCACATGATCAGAGACTATGGTGGATCCGCGTTTATCTACTTTTGGTTTAGTATATGGAGGAGGGAGACCAATGACGCCTTTCGGTTTGACATATGGTGGAAGGAGAGCATAATTACTGCAAGATTTCAATCTATCAGATTCTTCCTCCAGTCCTTTTTTTATTGATGTCAATGCTTTGGTTTGATTGAGACAACCATCGAAAGTAAAGACGCCATCATTTTTTCCCAGTTTTTCTCCAAAACTCGAGTCATTTTCACCTTTTTCACGAGAAAATGCTTCTGAGTTTTCTCCTTCTCCAGAGTTGCAGATTCCATTATTGTGTCTCATGTATCCAATGTGACCATTATACAGGTCTTTTCTGTGGGATGAATTGCTTATTCTTATTTTCACGACTTCTGCATCATTTTTCACAGCAGGGAAAGAATGCTTATTTCCAGTCAATGCTCCACAATTTTCTCCTTGCCTTGAATTAGTGACGCCATTACTTTGTCTCACGCTTCCAACATCAATGTTATTATGCATTTTCCTACGGAATGAATTTTCTGTTTTTACTTGCTTCAGTTCTTCACTGTATCTCTTGACAGTATAAGAATGCTGGTCGCCAGTCGATGTTTGTCTTTCATGAAATAAAAAATCACCTCCTTGTGAACGTTCTCCCTTCTTCAATGGAGACTTATGTGCCTGCTTAACCATTTCCTGACTATGGTCATTTGAGTTGTCTCTTCTCATGACATTGCATTCTGCAGAGCTCTGTACTCCGCCTTTAGCATCAAGAAGTTCATGCCTTTGTTTAACGTCAGCTTTTTGTACATCAACCTGGCGATCAAGTGTTTTGAGATCATCAGAGGTCACACAAGAGTCCATGCTAGTCAAGCAGGCAATCAAATGTTCACCAATAGTAACAAGTGGTTAATCAAATATGTGCAGCATGGAAAAGGGAAGAGGGACGACAATGATGAAACATCTGATTTCAGCTATAAGCTCTATCCACCCAAAAGGCTAAAACCTTTGTTCTCTTTTAACGCAGAACAGTCACCTCCTTTACACCGGAGGAAAACTATTAGGGATACAATAAGGCTCTCGATAATAATCAAAATCAAATCACAGATTTAGCACCATCTCGACGATATAAATGTGATTCCGACAATTCAAACTGATCCGCTTCCACTCAGGATGAACACATATATTGAGTGTTTAACATGAAACAAAAGGCTCCGCACTTCAAAATGTGGAAAGTCACTCAGTGGCATACACCAAGTAGAAAAAGAAACGAAGTTACACATCATTGACAGTAACATGGTGCATGCCGCACAACTTATTTTATCATGCAATTTGCACAAATCATAACATATCTTCTCACTTGGGCTTCAGGATGATAACATGGTGAATATTCACTAGTTTTTGCCCCCAGAAGTTAAGTATCTATGAAAAATATAGGTCACAGGAATTATCACATTTCTAATCTGGCACAAAATCATAAGTGATTCAAAGTTGTACCTGCACAAGTACAGAAGGGGAACCCAATCTCTGTTCAAACCCCTTCGAATCCCACTTTATTGAAAATTCTGAAGTTATATCATGCAATACCTGGAGCCTCTTCGCTCGTGCAGGATGTACCACAGCTAGTTTCTCACAGAACTGACAACCACAAATTCAAGAGAGTTTAAACAAGCTGCAACCATTATTATAACCTTTTGTATGGTTAGTCTAGGATAAATAGGGACATCACCTTCCGATTAACAAAAGCCTCTAAACTATTTCCATATCTCTGTTGAAATATATTCCTCAGGTCTCGCAGTTCAGGCAAATCAGAAAACCTCGCAGCAGCAAACATCAGCGAAGCAACAGCCTCCTTACATTCTTCTGGGCATTCCCTATAAAGAAACCATTAGATAGAAGAGACGTCAATGTCATACTCCAATTAAACAGCTTGAAGGTTATAATCTTAGATACTGTGCCAACATGACAAAAAGCATTTAGATTCCCCAAAAACCATGCAGGTACAAAGTCCATCACTTGTAAAACTGCCACCCGAACCAATTCATTTTCTACCAGTTTCATGATTTGGTAATTATCAAACTGGGACCAGTCTTTTTTACACTTCTGCTATCCCCCATTCATATATATTCTAATTCAAATTTGCCTCACATAGACAGCCAATACCAGGTGTTGTGCTTTTGGCATATAACAAATATTTTATTTCAATTGTCTACAATAACAAAAGATTTTATATTTCTTAATTCCTATGCTAATATTTATTACGTATAGAAAGTCCCGATGCACAGACATGGATGTGGAAGCACATACATGGACATGAAATTCGATGATTTTCTGAAAAGTCAGAATATGGCTTTAGAGTAGTCAGCAATTATCGCACATGTATTTGTGCACACGTTGTGCTCCAACAACAAACGAGCAAGCACATTAAATCAAGGAAATGGTAACAGCAAATATGACACATATTTATACATATATCACGAGAAGAAAGCAATATGGTAACAGGAATTACACCACTAGTTGGTGCATGTAATGCAATTACCTTGTGCTTGCTGAAAATGAAATGATATAAAAAAAGAAAACAGCCTTTTGGACATATGATTGGATCGTACCCTTGTTTCTCGATTCTGGAAAGTTGCTTTACTATATACTCACAAGTTTGCTCAATAAAATCATAGCCCGACAAGAGTTTCAACCCAGCAAGGAATTCTTCTGTCTGTCTTCCACATGAAAACAGAAAGAGCACATGTTAGAACTTCACGCGTGCAGTATAAAATTTGTGGCTCTGGCATATCTAATAAAGAGAGTAAAAAAATTTGTTTCCATCCATGGCTTTAAACTAGATTAAAAATCTTAAATTTCTACCAAAACATAGAATTATCTGACAACAAAAAAAAAATGGTATCTACTATGCGTTAACATGGAGTCATCACAATTGCAAGTCATGTCCCTATTCTATCGTATGATTCAGTGCCGAAAGTAACTAGCATCAGGACTTCAATGTATAAGAGAATTTTCTCTTCTTACTGGTGAAGAAGAGGAAAAACCCAACCTTGAATAAACTAATGAACATACAAATCTGAAACTTTAAGATATAATGATGCTTATAATTGAGGAAGAAAAAGATAAGTTTGGTCATTCAACATAATGAAATAAATATTTAATCCACATCATTTGCACCAGGTTTGCCCTTTTTTTTATTTAATCTACATCAATGTTTAGTAGTTTATAAAATATATATGGGGTGTAATGCTGTGGTAAAATCCACTTTCATATATGCATTTAAAAAAATTCATGTCTAGTATGTATTACTTCAGACCCAAAGGTAATTGCACATTAAATCGAGTGCAAATCAATATTATTTTTGACTTACGATCAACCATGAAAAAATCCAAAATCATGGTGTTCGAAAATTGGTTTTAAGACTATTCATCACATGTGTGACCATGATCTCGTACTATAGAATCTCAGGACATGCATAATACATGGCACAGTATGGCAAGTGCAGACGAGTTCCATACCATATTGAATATTCAAATACTACGTTGGCAAAGGTCTGATAAAACCAGCAATTCCAGAGCCCTACATTAACACTAATATCTTCGAAGTCGTGGTCCCAATATTCTTAATGATGTTGCAATATGCAAATAATACTTTTCATCTATCTTGATAGTGTTATACTTGGATTCCACCTGTCCAATATTTCCACTAAATTTGATATATTTAACCAAATTTTAATTTGTATTGTGTGATTCAAACTCTTTCTTGCTGCAAAGCTTCGTCTTAGCAATTTTAAGAACCTCGAATATTATCACTCCAGTACAAAATATTCTAGTTCACTGAAGTTTAGAAATATTGCTGGATTCATCACAGAAAAATACTATTAAGTTCAATTAGCTATATAAAGAGGAATTCCCAGGAAACAGCTTCAACCAATCCTTAGATCAACCAAAAATGCTTCAAATCAGCTCGCTACAAGACAGCTAAAGAAACCATAAAAAGAGTGAAGTACACACCCTTCCAAAGGCGTTAATATCAAGCCCATTTGCAAGCAGCTTAGCCAGATCTTCTTTGAGGAACCTCTGCTTCGCCTCCGCTCTCCTCCTCACAACCTCGATCCTCGCCCGTGTCGCTTTTATCAGCGATTTGCTGCACACTCGTCAAAGACTCAAAACATATTCAAATTCAAAATAAACTAAACGGACATATACTTAATCACAAACTGTGAGATATAAACAAGAGATCCGACCATTTGGAGCTGAATCCACGACCCAGTAAACCGTCAAGCATTTTGAATCTGTGGGTTCTCTCGACAAGAAAGATTCTAGATTTGAAAATAAACTGAAGGGATTTAACTGAATCTGGAAAAGTTAATCTTTTACAATTAATTAACGAGAGAGAGAGAGAGAGAGTGGTATGCAAATGGGTCCGCCCCTCAACAAGAGAGCGGTAGAGCACTGAAGAATTTGTAATATGTACGTTACTCACAGTGAATGTATTTGATCTGTGTATTCCACCTGTCCACGGACACTATGTGTGAATTTATTTATTTATTATTATTATCAAATTTAGTTAGTCAGATATTATTTTTTAATAAAAATATCTTATAATTGGATAAAAAGTTTTGAGAACAAAAATTTCAAACTAGTATTAATTAAAACAAATGTTTGGGATTCTTTTTTATCAAAAATAATATTTGATTAATTCTAAAAGTTTGGAATTAGTATCATAAAGATACATATTAGATGATTTTAAATTTACCCTATTTTTAATCTCATGTGCCAATAGATTCAAAAATAATATTCACCTCTTTTTGTATTTTTAGGTTTTTTTGTGTTAAATTATTTTATACAAGCTAGTAGGTTCAAGATTATAATTTTATTACATAGCACCCTTTTTGAAGAAAGCTCTTAAAACAACGATGACATTGAATATTTTTTTTTGTTGAGTTGTGAGAAAACCACAACAGACGTTCTTACTATGTTGAGAAAAATCAAAGATACAGATTCAATTGACATCAATTTCAAATTTTCAACAAGAAACAAATTATAATTGAATCATTTTTTATGAAGGTCAATAATAAATATATTATTATTGTTAAGGAGATACTATTTCATATATTGAATTGGTATATATAAATTTCTGTATATGTAATATCTTATAAATTTAAAAAAATATTAATTAATACATTACCACAAATTGGGATGGACAAAATATATTATTCAAACTATGTTATTAATAAATTGAATATTTGTTCCAAAAAAATTAATTAAATATTAAATTATTGATGTTCTACGTATATTTTTGTGTGATCTAAGATATGGGTGCAATATGGCTTCTTGGTAGAATTTAAAATAGTGAACTAAAAGCATATGATGGACGAGATTTGCTATAAAATAAACTAATTTTGAACACAACATTATGGCTCGTTTTCCTTCTAAATCAGTTGCTGTTCAGAGAGACCTGTTTCATCTAAACATTTCATCTCACCCAACATGGAACGTTATCTCAGATTTTGTAGTCCTTGATACTGAAAACAAAATAAAAAAAAATACATATGATCAATACCTCAAGGAACTCGGGTTTTCTGATGTCGAAATGGTCCAGAACACACCAAAATGATTTCATCTTCATGCCGCATCATCGCCAAAACTCTGGAAATGAAATAATCAGGGACTGGTAAAATTATCCCTCTGCTTTAGGCATCAAATGAAGAAGATATTATCGCGAAAAACGCCTCTATGCAAATATCTGGTAGTCAACTTGCTGAATATTTGGAAATGCTCGTCTCAAAGCTGAAACATAGTTAGCAAATTCGCCTGCAAAACCAATTGTAAAACGTTGTTAACTGGGAGAGAATGAGAAAAAGAAGGCATATAGACACTAAACTACCAGCATTCGGACAGAGTATCAAGATTTAACCACACCAGCAGATGCCTCTTCAACTGTAAATTTGTAACGATTGAGAGAACATATTCTATGAAATTTAAACCACTGGATGCAACTTTTACAGTCAATGCTGAATCTACGTCAATGCATCTTTCCATTTCAAAGTTAATTTCACAGGAATGTACTCTTGTTAAATCTTTAAATGCAATCTGTCCAGTAGTTCGACTTCAAATAATTTCATAAAGCTCCATTATATGCTAAAACAAATTGTGCAAAAGCAAGAGGAAATTACAGATCAGTTTCTTCCTTCGGATAACAAACTAATCCCTCTTCTGGCTAGCAATAGTTGGTGCACACAACAATTGAGAATCAGAGGATGGACAGAGTACAAGTCGGTGATCAATGGCTTGAAATAGGATAAAAAATGCATACAACAGTCAGACGGAAAAAAGTACTTTATATCAGTCTTACAAGAATCTCAACAGAGAAGTGTCTTCTAACATGGAGAAAAACTTTGAGTTCGTGGAAGAAAAAAGCAGGGATAGCATCCCATAAAGCCCACTCTATAATACAACCTTTGTTGCTCAACATGTTGAATATGGAATATCAAAATCTAGTGAGGGACCACAGTAAACAACTGGTAGGCAAGGAGAATGTGAGAAAGGTCAGTTCATGGACCTAGAGCTAACTGTTAGAAACCAGCTTAGGAACTTATTGCAGGATAAAGATGTCACACCCTGAGACCAGAGCCAATAACATCAGTGTTGCTTTCAAATATAAATTTGATAACAATAAACCTCGTAGACACATATGCATAGAACCAGTCTTTTATTCCAACAAAACATATATATTCTTACAATTTGAAACAGGTACAAAATAAGTCTGTTTTCAAAAAGAAATAAATCAGTTCCAGTCTCGGGGGTGTGACATAAAGAACAAATTAGGCTTGCATTAATGGAGCAAGGAGCAGCAGTAACTATTTGCAGTTAAAAAACAGTTTGCGAACAAGAGGATCTCGAACCAAAATGGGTCGTAGCCAAAGTTGTATTGTTAATCAAGGTTGGCAAGAGATAGATGTACATACACATGGATTGCGCTCAAGGTATATTGTTGTGAGATTCTCTTTGGGCCCACCAACCGCAACAGCTATGTTATCCAGGGATTTTATTTGGTTGTCAGTAAGCCACAAATCTTCTAACCTGAAATTAAACACCCACAAATAAGAAGGCAACAAATTTGACGCATAAAAATTACATATTACTGTTGCAGTACTTTGTGAAATATTCGTACTTTGCCAACTTCTCGATTTCGTTAACTTCTGTAAGCTTATTTGATGACAGGTCCAAGACTCGAAGGTTCGATAGATTTGAGAGGCCTTCCATTTTTGAAATACCATTATGGCTCAAGTATAATTCTTCAAGTGCAACACATTCCTAGATATCCCAGAAAATCAAGACATAAAATACCGTGTCATTAATTAGGGACCTCGTTTTGGGACTGGAGACATGAGCCTAGAATTTGTTTATTAGCTCTGCGTAGTTCTGCTCCAGGATAGGCTGTGTGGTTTTGTTTTAAGTTATTTGTATGACTCTATTTAGTACCTCTGGTACTTATTTATATTTTATTACGTTTTCTCTGAAAAAAAAAAATTAATTAGGGAGAGAAAATTTAGATAGGATTTGAAATTTGAAATCTCAAGTCTTCAACCATTACATCATATGAAGCTAATAAAAGTAACCTCAATTCCTGTCATCGAAGTTAATCGATTACTCTGAAGGCTAAGCTTCTTAATGCATTTTAATCCACAGAGATTAATAGCACGAATTCGATTGTGCCCTAGCCAAAGCTCTTGCAAAGTAGACGAGTTCTGTAGATTCTCCATTACCTGACAATAGAACATAGTTCATAAGCAGCTATATAATTTTGAAAAACAAATAAAGAACAGGTACTCTTCCTTTGTTAATTTAACATAGCCTAGGTAGAGAATACCCAAGAGGGTATGACTGTTCATATAGAAAAGACAAATAACTAGCAAATTGCTATAGGAAAGTATGAATTGCTAAATCTATCTTCCAGGCTTTGAATTCATTACATTCCTATCCCATTCCCTGTTCCTCTTATTTTGTAATCAGTTCACTAGGGATAGTTATCGAGGTGTCTATGGAGTCAAGAGGTTTCTCCCTTTGAGATACGTGTAATAGTATACCTGGAAAAAGGATCTCAAAAAGCTTTTTTTAGTAATCCTATTGCTCGTGCTGCTCCTATAGTTCAAGAGTTAAGCTAGCTTTAAATTTCAGAAACTTAAACATAACCCCAAAGCGTGTTTGTTTGGAATTCAAACAAAAGATTCACTTAAAAAACAAAGGTGAACTTTTTCTCACCATATAAATCTTTATTCCTGTAAATTGAGGGAAAAAATATCCATTTACTCAACCCCAAGCGATTTGGGTTAAAGGTTCTCATATCTGTTGAAGATGATGATGTTTTAGGTCCAATGAAAGAGCTTTTAAGAGCCAAAAAAAACAATACTGGAAATGGTGATACTTTATGATTTAGAGGACTTGGAGCTTCACTTAAAATATCTAGCACGCTGTTGGAGGGAAATTAGGTAACAAGTTTTAAGAGAGAGCTTAGAATGTTCTTAAAAACTGATGAAGCCCCAACTTATTTTTAAGATCAAACAATTTATTTAGTTCAACCAACACTTACTGACATATCCACATACTCTTGGAAATTAAAGGTCACCTAACCCATAATTTGTCGGATCCAAGCTCAAGAATTTGCAGCTCATGGAAGTGCTCAATCTCATCCATACTAGTAACTTCATTTTTAGAAACATAAAGTTCTTTGAGTGTGTTAAAGGAAACATCATAGACCAGAAGCATTCTGAATATGCTAACATCTGGTATTCGCTTCAGCTGATTATCTCTCAACACTAGCTCCTGACAAAAGGAAATATTATTTTAAAATAAGAAACAAGCTTTGGACGAAAAAAGAACCTATAATCTAGTAATATAATAGCATAAGTAGCTCCAGACAATCTCAAAAAGCGAGCAAAGTGGGGATTTTAGTAAATAATATTACGGGAACATCTATTGAGCAAAAACTATTGGACTAAAGAGATCATGCCTAACTTTATTTGGCGGTCCTTGTTTATCACACATCACCTTACTTCAGTTTTTTACTCCACCCATCATATTTTGCTGTTAGAGGCTCAACATTCCCATTCACGTACTGCAGCAACCATCAACCCAATATACACCAGAGAAGTTGCATTATCTATCTTTGTTATTTAGATAATGAAGTAAAATCTTTCAAATAATTGATTATGATATTTCATGGCCCTAAAGAACATTTTCTTTGTATTACCGTATATAAAGTAAAAAATGGAACTATGAAAGTGCTTTGGAACTGCCTTCATTGGTATGTAGCAGCTACCATAGAATGCGTTGGACATGGGCATTCAAAAGAATATTTGAAGCGGTACCATATAAGATCTTAATCTAAATTGATCTCTAATTGTCATGCTTTCTGGACAAAGTTATACACTTCAATCTTCAAGCTAACTTAATATTAAGCACTTGAAAGCATGTACTTAATTCATTGATTTTCGGAGTCGAATGACCTTAATTTCTAGAATCCCTTAGATATATCACTTAAGACAAGGAAGATATATATATATATATATATATATATATATATATATATATATATATATATATATAGAGAGAGAGAGAGAGAGAGAGAGAGAGAGAGGATCATACGATTTTAAAAATAAGCTGCGGCATCTTAAAAATGAGAAAAAATGATCAGCACAGCTCAAGTCGTCAAAAACACCAACAAAAAACAGAATTTGGATAGTTTAACCTTTACTCCACACTATCACCAAATCTAAACAAGCCAGTAATAACAAACTTAGCAACACGAAATGTAATTTTCTGATAATACATCAGACATGCATTCAATCATTCGCTAAATAACGAAATTTGAATACCTTTGGGGTAAATGAAGATAATATATCCTTAACCTGGAGGCTAGAAATGGCGTGCCACGTGGAAAGAGGAAGGATACCATCATCGTTAAAAAGGTTCTGGCGAAGAGAGAGCTTCTGGAGGCTGGAGAGATTCGAAATGCGGGAGTCTAACGCCGACAAGCGGTTCGCTGTGAGGTCTAATTCGATCAGACTCGGTGGCAGCTCGACGGAGTCCAGATCGCGGAGCTGACAGCTCGTAAGGTCAAGTGCAAGACTGTTTGATGGCGATTTGCTGCCGTGATCCGCCGTCTCGTCCGGTGGCGGATTTTTGGACTCCGTAACAAGTGAGGTTTGGTTGATCGATCGACGAAAAGTGAAAAGGAACCCAAGTTGGTGCTTCGTAGTGGTACAATTTGAAACCAAATTATTTGGACACCGTCTGCGTCACTTTCGATTGTTATTCCAATTGACCTCGTATGATTTTAGGTATTTTACCCCCATTTGATTGCAAAATAGGCAGCTTTACCCCATGTCATTTGAAAACAAGCATTTTACTCCCTTGTGGTATATAAAAATATGCATTTTACACACTGTGGTTTACAAAATAGACAATTTACCCCTATGTATAGGGTGTATTTCACATCTATTCACAAATTATAAGGGGGTAAAATGCATATTTTCGCAAACCATAGGGAGGTAACATACCTATTTTCAAACATGGGTAAACTATCTATTTAATAAACCACATGGGGTAAAATGCTTATTTGCAAACTATAGGGAGATAATTTGCCTATTTGACAAACCACAAGGGGGTTATATGTCACTATCTCTATAATATGATTATGATTTCGATTGAGTTCATATTACCTATTTTTAGATAAAAAATTTGAACCTGAATCACCAATTATGGAATTGAATCAAAATAATTCGGAATCGAAACCGAAGAATATATATTTATATAAATGTTTTTAACAATTGTTCGACACTTAACATTATGATATGTGAGTGCAAAACATTTTATCGAACAAATGAATCTTAATGATTCGCTAGTTTGGGATTGCGAGATGGCAAGGAAATTTATTATCCATCTAATATATTAATGGCACATTATCAAGCGAATATAAGGTGTTTATCTATAAAGCTATGTGTTCGTGATCAATCATCAATAACAAACGAATATTTATTCACTTTTTCTTTATCTCAATACGTGAGATCGGCTATAATGATCCTCCTACAATATTATGTTTTACCCCTACTAACTCATGATTTATATTTAACTGATTTTATCATGTTTTCATTATCAACAAAATATTTTTTAAAGCGATCGTAATACCCCGCTGAAATTGAAGGGAAAGTTTGTAGAACCGTCGTTAGACCTGCAATGTTGTTTGGGATGGAATGCTGACATCCAAGAGGAATCACATCCAAAAGATGAGTATGACAGATATGCGTATGCTTTGTTGGATGTGTGGTAAAAGAACGAAGATATTCGAGCTGAAGTGGGTGTAAATTGAATAGAAGAGAAGATGTTAGAAAGCCGATTACGTTGGTTTGGTCAGGTATAACGTAGGCCCAGCAATGCACATGTGCGTCGAGTGAAGTACATGAATTTCGGTCATTTCACGAGAGCGAGAGGACGAGCGAAGAAGAGATGACTCGAAATTATACACAAACACTTGGAGTTCAAGGGGATTAAAGAGGATATTCTGACCGATAGAAGCTCTTGGAGAGGATTGACGCACGTGTCGACCCGACTTGATTCTCTCTATTGTTCATGAAGTCTACCACAGTGTATTGAAATTAAAAGCTTAGTTGTTGTAACCAAGTATTTTTTTGGCCTATCTCGTACTCGGTTAATGTGTATATTCGGCATGGTCTCATATTGTCTAACCGGTGCATTTATTGGTGGCATAAGTATATGTGATTCTTGAAATTTCAAGTTCCTAAATACAGAGATACATTATTTCCTCATTTATAGGTATCAAAACCATGCAACACATTATCAGATATGTTTGATTCTCACAACTTCTCACGTTTCCTGCATATGAACAATAATGTGCTACTACTATTACCACAAACTTAGTAAAGTCGGACACACATAAATAGAGAAGGTATGACATGGATGTAAGAGACAAACAGCTCAACAAGGTAGCTCAGATAGAGAGCATCTTGTTTCTCAATGTATCTGCATTTTCAGCAAGTAAAGGTTACCCCCCACTTATAGGAGGAATGATGGCCAATTCATCTCTATTTTTAACGACAGCGGACTCAGGGGTATATTCTTCATTTAATGCAAGGACCATACAGCTTCGAATTTCTTCCAGGCTCGGATACTTAACAATAAGCTTGTTCAAGCAATCATGAGCAGTGCTACCAGCTGAAACAGCCAGCTGCATCTCCGACACTCCAGTTAGATCTCTTGCTCGTGCAAAGAACAAAACCTTGATCTCCACAGAATTATTACCCTTTTCCTCTTCTTCACCAACAATGTTCTCAGCGATATCTTCCCTCTCCATACACTGCCAAGTGGCAATAACATTCATTAGATCTTACGGAAAAGACAATATGTGAGTGGCACAATAAGGTATTTAAGAATTTTCTGGGCTATGACAAGTTCATGGGATTGCAAGTCTCCAAGGTTTTTCCTTTATAGGTAACTCCTCAAAACCTTCTCCACGAGGGGAGAGCTTAACGTATTGATATATGAGAGATCCGGCTAGGTAACGGTCTTCACATAGTCTAGCAGAAAATAAAAGTTCACAAGTATTTATGTGATTCAAAAGTAAGAGTGCAAATGAATCAAAACATACTGCGTATCATTTAAAGGCAAGCACTTTCTCCAGTACTCACCAATCAGTATTCTGCATCAGTACAATCATATGCTTACACTGTCTATTAATCTTCATCGTGTCTCTTCCCACGAGATATAATGAGCAAATTCTTAGAATGAATTAGTACACAATTTTCAATAAACCCACAACATTAAGCAAATAAATGATCATGCACACAATACATCAAACAGATGGTAAGCATTCCGCGTAAAAGCGTAGGGAAGGTGTTACAAGCAAATACCAAAATTTCCATATACTGGACTCTTTACGTCTACATAACAAAAATCAATTACCTCGGAATACAAGGGTGAACGTATTTCTTGAAACCGATTTCTGATTTCAAAATTTTTCGGATTCACCCTTCGTTTGAAGATCAAAGAACTACAAACTTGGGAGAAGGGAAAGAACCCAGAGAGAAAGTTGGCAGAAGATGCGGAGAGAACCAGGGGAATACACACCAGAGAATCACATAAGGATGGAGGTGTGCGAGAAGGGAAGACGAATCTTGGTGAGGATGAGCTTCATCAACAACTATACCGGTTCAAATGAAAAATTTCAAGATGTTCGGTTTGACTATTATTTTTTTATGAATAATTAATTTTAATAAATAGAAATAAGATTTAATATTATGATATATTAAAATGATAAAATTAATGTAAACATTGGAAATTTACATTCGATACACAAAACTGTTATATTTAAATGTTTGGTTTAATTATGATATTTGTATAAATTTATTTGAAAGAATTAATTTAAATAAATGAGGTATAAGATTTAGCATTATGATATTTTAAAATTATGAAATAAACATAAATTTTGATATTTAATCCCACTAAAAAATAAGATAAAATGGACAACCAAAAAACCAACTAACCCAATAAATCTATCTGATTGGCGGAGCTTTTTGAGTTTTGAAGGTTTTGTGTTGCGGTCATATTTCTATACACCCGATCTTATAAGCAAAAACACAATTACAAACATATATAAAAAAAAACACACGCGCGCGCACACACACACAGATATATATATATATATATATATATATATATATTATCTTTACAAAAACTCGATCCATATAAATATTTCCCTGTGGTGTGAGGTTTGAACGTTCAAGAAATTAGAAGGAAATACGTAGCGAAAATACCTGAAAACTACATGGATCTCCTATGGCAATCCAAATCCAATATTTTTTAGGTTATATTGGATTGGTATTTGATTTGGAAGAAGCGATTTGAAACTAATCATTTATAATTCATATACTTGAAAAGACATTTAATACATTGTCATTTCAAATCCTTCCAAAATACAAGGAAAGATGTATTGAAAAAGAATGTAAAATTTGAAATACCTAGTTCAATTTATCATCTAAATATAAATAATGGACTTGTGTAGAAAATTTGAAATTTATTCATTTCAAATCGTTCAAATCAAACACAACCTTCCATTTCAGAATTCCATTTTGAAATCATATTCCATTAAAAAGTAAAATGATTTTTCAAATCCAAATTTTTATCGTATCCGGCAATTTGGGGTTTTGCCAAGCAAGTGGTTAATTACTAGCTTGTGGTTTTGTTAGTCTTACGCCAACGATCATCCTCAAGGAAAGTCGAGGGAAAATTTGTGGCGTATTGATTAACACTTGAAAATATATATTATCATATGTTTGGTTCATATTTCATACACTACTGATTCGGTCAAAAGCCCATTCCACTCTAATATTGTACGATTATTTGTGTGATAGTTTGAGAAATGATATTAATCGAACATTTTTTTTTAAATATGTAATTTTTTTAAAAAAATGTTTTCCAATTTTACCTTAACACAGATACAAAAAGTTATGTTGCACGGATACGGATACGGGGACGTGTACGACACGACACGGACATGGGGATACGAATTTTCAAAAATTACAGTATACTATACTTCTATGATACGTCAATAATTTTTTATATTCTACATATCTATTATGTTCTAATTTCTTAAAATTCAAGAAAAAAATTAATTATCAAATATTTGAATAATAAAATTGAAAATGATGTCAAGTTGCAGACACGTCATTCGCAAATTAAAACATACAAAAATGTATAACTTTTTTAACATTTTTCTAAAAAAAATTATTGTTTTAAAAAAAATTAAAAAATTCATTTTCATGTGTCCTGCCGTGCCCATGCCGTGTCCGAAACGTGTCAGAATTTTTTTTAAAAAAACAGGTCTATACATGCCATGTGGCGTGTCCGACACCATGTCGCACCCGTATCCTGTTGTGCCCGTGTCAGCGGAGTGTTCAGACACTGTATGGGGTGATTTTTTGGAGTGTCGGTGCTAAACAAAAAGTGAAAAAACAAATACCGACAAATATTAGAAATTAAAAATGTTATATATCAAAATCTTTTCAGAATTGTCAGATAGACACGACTGAGACATGTCTGTATATTTTATATATACTATACATGTATTATATTACAAAAATACTAAAATTCACATTTTTTTTACTTCTAAAATCGTGTCACTGAAATCATCATATTATCACTTATATTAACACCAAAATTTACTTCAATTAACATAAGCTTAACGAATACGTCCAAATAAAATATAACAGCAAAAATATTTTTACCAAATTTAAGAAGCTTATAAATAAATGTATGTAACTGATATCATCATAATATCACACATACTAAAACCAAAATGCATATTAATTCAATTAAAATAAAGTTTGACACTAAAACTTTGGCATGGTGGGTGTCATGTATTCCCTTTTGTAAAGAGGTCTCGATTTTGAGTCATCTCCCTTCCCCTAAATAACAAAAAGAAAAAATTAAAATACATAAAGTTTAACAAACAAATCCAAATTTCATTTTAATCAAAAACTTTTAAAATTATATAATTAATCTCCCAAAAATGTCATTATTGTAAAAAGCATAAAAAAAAAAGTAACATAAAAATGTGTTCTTGTCGTGTCGGACTCTCCTCTCAGTCGTGTCCGACTTCCATGTCAAATTTTTTTTTTTTTGAAAATTATGGGCATGCTGGTGTCCGAGTCGTGTAGGTATGTCAGTGTCTTAGAAGTGTTTTATACTGCACCAAATGATGTTTACGAGTATCCATACATCACAATTTTAAGATAATTAAAGCCAATATTAAAAGTGATGTAATTATTTAAAATTCAAAGTTTTATATTTAAAATGATATTATTATCCTTGGACATTTGGGGGGGACAACTATACCAATTTACAATTGGAAAACTTGGCTATGTTCCACATTTGTACTTGTAAAACATTTGTATATTTTTAGTCATTCTTAATAATTTAAGCCTTAATCAATTGCAAAAGATTCGCAAGGACGGTCAAGGAATTTCATGGAACTAATTCATATCCTTATCACACATTCACGATCCAACACCTCCCCTAGTAAACATCTAACGAACCTCATTTACCAAAAAATATCCCTGTGACAGTCCCAAACTGTCAGTTTGATGATGTCATTGAGCCAATATTTTGGTCTAACATCATCGTTGATTTGAAATATTTTATATGAATGATAAATATATACACGACATAGACCACCAAGGTTCATAGGGTCATAGATAACCCTAAACTAGCCCGTGGTCAAAGAGTCGGTTAACCGGATCAACGGTTTGATTGGTTGGATCCGTAACCAGCCTGTTTATAGGCGAGCCTCTTGAACCATCGGTTAACCTGCTGTTCACGGGTTTATTTTAATTTTGTTTATATTTTTAATTTAATTTATGTTGTAGATTTAAATTCAAGACATCCAACTTGAATAATTAGCTTCAATTACTAAGCTATAAAAGCTATGTTGATCTACACAGAGTGCTATAACTTATACGTATTAATCAAACAAATATGTATTACACATTTTGATTATTTGAGCTTGAATTTATTTCATGTTATTTTATGATTAATCCATGGAGAAAAACACATTCAAATACTTTTTACACTTTTTTTTTCCAAATTTTAATAATATTTTTAATTTTAAAAAAAATAAGTGTCAAACCATAATCGCTGGTTAACCAAAACCATTACCAGAACCGTTAAGAAAGTTAAGGTTAAGGATCGAGGTTTTTTGAATCGTCTAACCGACAGTTGTAAACCGTGGTCAAATCTAATATCACTCCTATCCTCGGTCACCAGCAGTTGGTTGGTTGATAACTGTATGGCCCTGATATTCTTATCCTTTGACGGGATTAAACATGTGGACGGGACCAGTCAATTAATGCGAGGGACCCGACAAGAGGCAGCACCATAACGTCTGATTCTTGGGATGCAACAATTTTTTTCTGGAACCTGCGTTAGGGTTTGTTAGTTAGTGACATATCCTCATTCACTATTATAATAATAAGAATACTAGCTGGCGATGCAGTAGGATTTTAGTTGAGAGAATTGTTGTCAAACAAGAAAAGAAACATATATTTTATATACATGGAGTCAACATCTAAGGTAGAGATAGCAAAACAAGCCATCAAAGAGATATTGGAGCAGGATCAGGTTTCCGAACACAAACCCTCTGCCAAACACCTCCTCCTTGAACTGCTTTCTCAGGTTCCGACTCTATATGTCCATATTTTCTGTTCTATATCGTTATCTTTGTAAGACATTTATGGATTTTACAAGGACTCGAATACTATCTGTTGAAGAATTTTTCCTTTTAGTGAACTTGTTGTTTCCAACAAAAAAAAAACAGCTTTCATTGCAAGAAGAAGATGTTGGGAAATTGTGTCCAGAAGTGGATATAACAGAAGAGAAGCCAAAAAGAGAATTGGATTCCTTGCAAGAAGATTCTGAGAAATTGTGTCCAGATGTGGATAAAATAGAAGAGAAGCCAAAAAAACAGTTGGATTCATTGGAAGAAGAAGATGATGATAAACTTTGTCCACATGTGGATAGAACAGAAGAGATAATCAAAGAGGTGAAGAGTTTAAAGAGGCAGAATTTGGTCACTCAGTGCCTTGTGTCGACCACGATACTACTAACTTTAGCTTGGCAAATATCAGAGGTGACTCTGTTTTTCAAAGTTAAAAATGGATTGAAAAACCCTTTTAATTTCTTTGGTGGAATCGTAAAAGGATTAATTTGGAAAGGAGACAGACCTGAAGTCGACACCGAACAGTCATCTGCCAAGGAAAAACCTGTTAGCCAACCCCCTTTGATCAAGATGCCTGATCTTCCCCTCTTGGATTGGCCAATTTTTGGTTCCAGTGATGACGAATAAGGTCATTCCACTGTTATCCAACCACAAGTATACACACATACAGGAACAAAAAAAATCTCCCATGGGTTCGAGAGACCGGTTTCTGTAAGGCTCTATGTCTTTGGCTTGTAATTTTTGGACAAAACAATCTCTAAGTAGTATTCTCTAGATGCCTTTTGGTCAGTTTATCATGTGTTTAAAGAGAATTTGTGCAGGTCTAATCGATAACTTCAAATCAGCAGGAGAAGGATATTGGGAGATTTGTTGCACAATTTCTTGAATGAAGTTTGTTCAAGATAAGTTCTTATTGCTTTTGGAAAAGATTTGCTTGATTTTCAAATTCTTATTTGGAATAAGTGAAATATTGTAAATCAAAAAAGGTGGATTTGGAGGAAAGCTTATAGAAGAAAATTTGTAAAAAATGGAAAATACTACAAATCAAGTGAGTGTAATTCGAGTGATACATGATTTGAATTTTATTTAGACTCTGATTATTGTTAAGATTGCCATCGGTTCGAGATAGACGAATTTATTTCAGAAGTATTTGATTAGATTTGGGTGGTTACAGATTCAAATCTTTAGCAGATTCTGTTGCATGGGATAAAGTTACAGAATTGGAACTTCAATCTGTTTGAAAAGAGAATTGTTATACTTAAAAGTGTAGGATTTTAAGTATAGAGCTGTTGGAATATTCAATGCACTAGGTATTGAGAGTTCATCTATATATTTTTCTGGAGAAGAAAAGTAAGTTTTGAAAATATTCAATGCACTATATAGGCTTGTTTTACACAGTGAATTTGTCCGGATCAGTTGTTACTGCCCTCCTTCCTGGGGCAGTGCTATGAACATATCAACCATGGAATATTCTCTAAGTATGGTTGAGATGCTCCCAGGGATAACATTAACCTAACCGTCCAATACCTGTACCCTTAAAGACAACATCAACCTAATGTTCTGATACCTAAACCTAGTCCCATATGCTTAGGTCGTTGGATTGAACAATGCTAAATGTTTGTGTTCTTATTACATACTATGCTAAATGTATGTGTTCTTATTATTATTTACTTTATGTTTTTCTATAAATAGATCCACTAATAGAACTGGACAAATTATATAAAACTGGAACTTACCATCTCTTTACAAGTTTTCACATAATCAGTGCTCATTCTACTAATTACTTAGAACAATAAAGCATGGAGCGAATTCTGGAGAAGATACATATTTTACTATGATTATGATTGTTTTTAATTCACTATAATATTTGAACAAGAAAGCAGGGAGAGAATTCTGGAGGAGAGACATTTTTTTCTATGACTGTTGCTATTTTCCATTCACTATAATATTAGCACAAGTAGTTTGGAGGCAAACTACATCGATACGTAGCATATCCAATCTATCGGGATTAAAAGTTTAGTAGTTGTTATATATATATATACTGCTTGGTAACTAACTGGTCGTTATGTTAAAAAACTCAAATCTCTATGTTTTGTAAACATAAGACTCCCATCAACTGAACGCCAAAAGTTACTCGTATTCACGGCAAAGTAGCGTCCATGGGTTGGCGTAGCTGCAAACTCTTGGAATGAAACATGTACCGAAGGACGGCCAAACTACTAGCATTCATCGAGAACTCTTCCTTTACTTGCTCAGTACTCCACCCAGAGGCGTAACTTATGCAAGGGCTTGGGGGGGCTTATAAATTTTTTTTTATTTTTTTAGGGTTCTACAATGGGCAGAGGCATAACTTATACAAGGAGCCCACCCAAGCCAGATTTTTTTTATAGTTTTAAGTGGTCTATAAATTGAGGTTAAATATAACGCTCAGCCAAAAAATTTTATTTTTGAGTGCTTTTCAAAACCCTACAAGGACAAACTCAAAACTCACTCATCATCCTTCACGGCTTCACCATCGGTTCTTCACTCATTTTCGTCGGCTCTCCATCATCCATCTAATAATCGGCGAGTTAAGTAAGATTTCTTCAACTTCAAGATAAGATTGCCCAAAAAAATATTTGATTTTAAAAATTATAAAATTATTTGCCAGATAATTCAGCGGAAGATTGAAATATCTATATTTTGATCCGTCGATTTTTATCAACGATTTTTTTAGGTCAATTAATCAGAAGTTTGGTGAACCCATTTTTTTTATTTTCCACAGTAGGAAATGAAGGGGCTGTATGGGCTACGTGCAATGAATCTCCAAAAATTTTGTTCAGAGACTTCAACCCCGAAGCGCATTCGCCTGCAGCCCCCTTTGTAAAATTCATAGCTACGTCGCTTCATCCACCTCGCTTCATCCACCTCGATTCATCGATTTCTCAATGCTTGCTAACCTATCAATTAGTGAGTTCATAATCGACATATTAGGCACTCAATCTTCCGACATGCACTCATCACACACTCATCGGGAAAACAAATTTGCCAATATATTACTGTCTATAATTAATAAAGAATTTGTGGCCTTTTTGGAATTGGTTGGGGGCCTAAACCAATTGTTTTAGCTCATTTAGATGTTGAGCCGCCCACGTTATACCATGAAAGACAGAATAATCATTGAGAGCAAAAGCACAACATGACAGCACTGGTCGATCTTCGAACCCATGCATCTTACCTCGAATCCAATAAGTGCCTGATCTTCTCTCTGTTGCGTCGTGATCCCTGAGCCTGCTTCCTCTCATCTTCATATGATGACTCTAAAGCTCCGGCAGCTTGAGCATGACTTTCTTGAATACCACCACCATTAACAGGGCTTCCTCCTGCATCTGAGAAGATTAGTTTAATAGATACCGGGGAACTGTCATCAGCCTCATAGACAATAGTGCATCCTCTAAAAGGTAATCCACCAGTATCCAGAAAGCTCCTTGTCCCATGGACTAGTCGATTATAAGGTATTCCTGATGAGAAAGCAAAATGTCACAATTTTCTCCAATGTTTTTTTGTTTTTGTTTTTTTTTTTAAATTTTTAGGGGAGGGGGGAAGACTGAACCCGAGATCTCTTATATTGGGTCGGGAAATAAATGACAACCACTACGATAAAGCCTTGTTGTCCAATTTTCTCCAAGGTGAAATCACACCAAATAATATATTGTTCATTTTTTTATATATCCAATCATCCATAATAGTTGAATAACAGATTTGTATGCGGTAATTAAAATTTAGTTTAAAATAGAGTACATAGATGAAATTTCCTGAAAATCCAGAAAACTTATTGTGATATCACATGGTCCAAATAGGTAAGAATATGCTCGGAGATCACGATATATCGTACATACTTTTTCTGAAATTACTGTCAATTTTGCATACATGCGAAGCTGGTGGAGTAATTTTTTTTTGAAAGGATTTAAAAACACGAATGCGAATGCTATATTATGTTAAAATGCTGTCATAATGTAAAGATTAAAGTAGAACAAAATGGAATGTCAAATGGGACAGCACAGAAATAAAACTTTAGTTACGGTACTAATGCAAAGAACGCATATACACGATCAGACTTGATTCCTTTTATGTTTCATATAGTTTATCCAAATTCATTTGGATTAAAAACTTGGTAGTTGTTATGTGGTATTAATGCAGAGAACGCATTCCAAAAATCTGAAGAATTGATTACTACAGTATCGTCAAACAATAAAGTCGCAAGCATGGCAAATAAGCTACTTAAGCAGAAACGTAGACAAACATTTCTTGCCATCTATATATTTCCAAATTTTTTTTCATAAACTTTACATAAAGGAAATATATGGAAGACCTTCAACTCCTCAGAAATACTTGAATCTAATAATAACAAACTATATACTGTGCCTGATCCAACACAGAGCGACTCAAATCTGGCAGCGTCCGAGGATCTTCTTGCAGTTCCACCCACGCAAGTAACATAAATCTTTGCTGCATAGCAATCGAAGCAGGGATATTTTCAACTCTTCTAATGGCTAATATAGGAGAAAGTTGGGTTCTGTTGCACAGATATAACAGGTTTCGGCAAATTTTATCACTGAAATTTCAAGAGATCAAGAACATGGTTCATAAGCACCACTGGCAAATCATTTCAATATGATATCTGACGTCCATCATGTGGGTTTCAACGGGATTCACATGACGTTCGAACAGAAATAATTTCTTCTTCATTGTTCACAAGTCATTTGAACAGAAGGAATCGCTTCTTCATTGTTCACAATGCTGCTCAGACAAGATGGTTTGGCAGCTCCAAAATAGAAGAATGCCATTATCTTTGATAACTCATCAGCTGTTCGGATTGCTGTAGCAAAAAATGTAAGATTAACTAACGTTCAGGCAATGGCAAAAAGCAAGTGGTTGAATACGGAAAATTTACCCTTCTCACGGTATAATATTTTTCCTGCTTTAGTGAAAATGAGTTCTGGGAAGACAGAGACTTGCAATGCAGAGACCAAATCAAGTTCCATAACTGCATCGACTGCAACACACTATTTTCTAATGCCGATTAGTAGTTGGCAGAGAGTAAGATGAAAGCGTTGATAAGTGAAAAAGCTAACTTACCCTGGGTGACGGTAGCCGGCAGTTCCATATGATGTGCACTGCTTTTTCTAATTCATCTCGGGTCCTTTCGTTTTCCTTTGGTCTGCAGATTTTTTTTACAAGAATTAGTAAATATAGAAATGCACAAGGATTAAAATTATTCAACTGCAAGTCATTTCAAATCAATTGATTTCAAATATATGAATTTCAAAATTTCTTTCAAATCCAATATACATGCTTCCAATGCAGCCTTAAGGTCTTTGCCATGTTGTCAGACTGCAACTCAACACAACACTTAATATTGTCTCATGGTTGCATTTACTTCCTCTTATTCCTTTGAAGATACATTTCTTCCTTCTTTCAAAGCTTTCAAATAATTGCTAAAACCACTTTCATACTTTTCTAAAGTTTTATCTCTTTGACAATCACGTATCCAGTTTCCATAAATTTTACATTTTTTAAGATACACACCGCGAAAGCCATAGTCAAATATACTTTCGCACGACTGGACGTTTCAAAATATCTTAAATATATTTTTGCATGACATCTAACTTCTCTTTTGAGGATAAAGTTTCACTCAACTAATTTTGGATCTCAGCTTTTCTTGTGCATCCTTAAAATCAGTTCCACTAAAATATCCAAAAGAAGAAAGCAAGACCAAACATTTTCTAGGAAAAGTTCAAATCGATAAGAGAACTTGAGAGCAAACCTTTTGTATCGATTATGGACAAGAACGACTAAAGGACTGATGTCCTTGAAAACAGATTCTTCCCATTCTGAAGTGGTAATGTCTTTTATGGGACGAATATAATCATCATCTTGCCACACTATTTCGTTTTCACTATCATACTTCTCATCATCATCCTTTTTGACATTCTTGATGCTGATCTTGTTGAAGAACTGATTCAAATTAAAGCCCCACCCATCATCGTCCTCTGGCCAATCTGGATCATCCTCCTCAACAAGAAGTGGATATTCAGCCAAAAGTTTTTGCATCTTCTTCCTCTTCTCAACAAGATCCGTCTCTTCTTCCACATCAGGAATCCTACTGATGACTTCTCTAATCTTTCTCCTCCATTCTTTACGCTCTTCCTCATCCATAGCTAAGGAATCATAATTTCCATCCTCCTCGCTCGCACTAGATTCTTCCCCTTCCTCTTCCTGCCCTCCACCAAGCCTAAGCAATTCTTCTATTTTCGAAACTTGAATGCCACTTCTTTTTATGGCACCTGTCTTCACAATCCAAAACAGAGTCCATGAATGTTTATACGTAGAATAGAGTGGAAAATAAAGAGGAAAAGGGATATGAAAAAAGATACCCCTCGAGGTGAACACAGAAGTTTTTGTGCAAATAAGCCTCCAAAAGGTTTCGTCCTATAGTAGGAAACTACATTGTTTATTTGCCTCGTCCTCGACCTAAGAGGAGCACGGAAAACTGAACGTGAATTCATCCCACGCACTTCTTCCATGGTAGTGAAGAGAGATTGTGGCCTTGAAGCATATTGAAGCAATTCCATTTCCTAATTATCAAATCAAACTGAAACACTATGGTCCCAATACATCATGAATTATTCTGGAAAATAATTGTATCAAGCATGTATGCAATCTAAAAGAAAACAGACCTCAGGATTCCCAGCAATTATGTTTCTAATATTTCCAATTTCCTTTATTTTTTAGTATCATAATAGTCAGTGATGCTCCATCAATTATTCCTTATCACAAACGCAACAGCCAACGCAAGCATAAAACATTAGCAAACAATAATATCATAAGTGACATCCATTACACAAGAGTTTATTGTTAAAACGAAATATCCAATTGAGAAACTAACAGAAAGAACAAAACCCATTCTCAGACATGAAAGATTCATCAATAACAATAAACATAGAACGAATCAGTAAATACACATAGAATAGAGGTGTTTAGATTACTGACCCGCCTTAACTCGTATGGATTTGCGCAAGAACTCCACCTCCCTTCCGCAAGTATCAGAAGTTCACTTCGTCAAGAAGAGGAAGTGCGGAATGTGGATAAGGTTTCAACTAAAATTGAGCCGAATTTCCATATTTACCCCATCATTACACACTCTAGTCTAATTCTGGCTTGTAGGTTTTGTACGAGGATATAAATGACATTTCGGTTTTAAACATTATTTATGTGATATATATTTTTTGAAATGGAAAACTATAATTTTTTTTAATTATCATATTTTATTTCTAAATTTAAAATATCCTAGAAACCTCTAAGAAACTCAACCATAGGATATTTGCCATAATATCATATCCAATGGGCCATTATCTCCATAATATTGTTTGTAATAACTAGTTATATGCTGTGCTGAGATAATTTTGCAAAACTTTGAAAATTATGAGTTTTAAATTATGAATTCCAGCATAATTATAAATAGTAAAAAATTGAGTCGGTAAATTCCCGATAACGATTCCTCCATAAATTTTGTTAATGTCCAAAATTGTAGCTATAATGGCTGTTTTAGTAAGGTAGATGTGTGGTCTTCCCAGATATAGGAAATCTATTAAAAACGAAGGCGATTTTTCCCTTGCACAAAAAGGTGTTAGTAGGGGCCGAAAAAAGGGTTTTTTTTTTCTGCGTGACCCCCCGACGATTAAGTCTGATAAGAAAAATCTAATGTTTGGAAGAATTTTGTAAGATAATATATTGGTGAATGAATTTTTAAAGCAAACCTGTCATGCATACTTATAGGTGGACTTTTCTAGGGTTGATCCGATGGAGAAAAGGGGGTCCTATTGGAATCCACGGTCTTTATCCAGGGAAAACAGGGCTTATCTGAGCCTCACCCCCGATCCATATGTTTTTACTCAAGATGCGACGGGACCATAAGTGTGGTTTAACAGGTTAATGATGGTGATAAACCTAATCAAACAGCCTACTGATGGCAATCCACTTAAAGCTACACACTAAACCTGACAATGACGTTAGAGATTAACTCCAGACCTTAGAGCTTAGCTCGAGACAGAGTCATGGTAAGGTGTTCCAAGAGCTCGGTCTCTACTCTCCGGATGCACCATTATTTGTCCGAGCTTCCCAATGAGGTAGCGTCTGGGGCATCTCTAGACTAGTCTTGCACATTTTTCCCAACCTAGGTTGGGCTGGGATCCTTGGGCGTTCAAGTCTGGGCCGTACTCAGGTCCTTACCCGGGTAACAATGGCAAACATTATTTTATGGGCGGCTCAAGTGGTAAAGCCGCTAAAATATTTGCTTTAGGCCCCCTTATTTAAATAATGTCCCTCATTTCTAGGTTTATTAGTACATACTATATTTGAATTATTTTCAAAATAGTATGATACATTTGGGTTTTTGTTTGGTATTGACAGATTAAATTCATATTTTGATTGTTATTTGGAAAAAAAAATACATTGTGCTTTCTAATATTGATGATTTAGATTTATTTTCAAAGTTAAAAACTTTATAAGATGTTGCAAATTTAGGAATTAAAGACAGTTGAAATACTAAATTTAGTAAACTTGATTATTTTTGTAATTATTTTTATAGTATATAGAATATTACTTACTATAACAGTTACAGTTGCATCTGAATAAAGAAAGTTTTTCAAAGTAAAAGATTATAAAAAAATTATTTACGAATAACTATATCTCAAGATCGATTAAATGGATTGAAAGTCAAGCAATAAAAAATGGCTTATTGCCTAAACTTGAATATAAAAGTTTAGGAGCAGCGAAGAAACTACGTGAGAGGTAATGTGGGTATAGATCTGGCAAGAAGAAACCTCCGGAGCTGTTGCTATGACTGTAGATATTCTTCCATTGCTGCGATTGTAGATCTGGTTGAGGGCTTGAGGCTAAGGATTTGAAACCCAAATAAGCCCAAATCTCTTGTCCCCAACGTACCCTTATAGATAACAATATTTCTTAATATTTGTTGTCAATGGAAGAAATTTGTTCAACCAATTTATGTTCTATAAATATACCAAATTAAAAATTAATATCACTCGTATTTTATTTCATATTATTTATATTTTATTTGTGCTGGAAACTCAAATATTCTCTTTACAAGTTGGAATAAGAGCTCAATGGATTCAAATTTGAATTTAATTATAATAGATAAAATTAATTTGCTTAAATAAGAATACAACTTAAATTTAAAACTTTTCAAAATTGTTATTTAACTTGTAACCTCCTAGCAATAATAAATAATAAATTTATAATTTCTATGGTTTCAAATGCTCAAATATAATAATAGTTATTATTTTATGCATCTAATTCAAATAATATATTTATGTAGGTATTTTTTGATAATTTAAAAAATTATTTTCTCCCCAAAGCCATTTTTCTAGCTCTGTCCTTGGTTTAGCTAGGCACCCACTTATCTTAAATACAAAATAGAAAATGAAATTATTAGCAAAAAACATTGAAGGAAAATTTCAAAGGGAACAAGTTGAAAAAAATTAAAATAAACTAGCTGATGCTTGTTAAAATGAGATGACTTCTTCTGATGGACGATTAACACTGGTTGAGCTCCCTCCGATAGCTTGGGCTAGCTTAGGTAGTGTCTTCGGAGGGTAAGTAGGCATGAAATCACGAGCAAACGTAAGAAGTGAGCCGGAAGGTTATTTCGGTAGGCCCCCTCCGACGCTCAAGTCACAAGTTTGAATAAGTGGTGGAAGAGGTTTTTGAGAGAAAATGAATATATCATGCCTTCTTACCACCAACGAACCTGTATTTATAGGGGGCGGAGGGGGATAGTTGTCGCTGCTAGTAACTTGTAGGATTCTCGTTGTCAGGTGACTCGTCACATCAACTACTATACCCTTGGTTGAAGCAACTCCACCCATTGGTCAGTGTAGGTTTAAGTCCACCAATTGAAGTCAAGGAAAGTCATGCGGAGGAAGTCAATCCCACCCAAGATGGTTGGGACTCGGAAATGCACCAAAGAATGGATGATATGTGGAATGAAATCCAAGAGTTGAGACAACACATCGGAGAAAAGGCTATCATCCCCGAAAAAGAAAGCCCCTTCTCCCAAGCAATCTTAGAGGAGGAGCTACCACTTAACCTCTGGCAGCCTAACATGGGAGAGTACGATGGGAACACCGACCCCGGGGACCATTTGGGAAGATTTGATAATGCGGCTTTCTAGCATCGGTACTCCGACGGAGTCAAATGTCCCGTATTTCTGAATACGTTAGTAAGGTCTCTCAACAATGGTTCAACATGTTGAAGCCTAACTCAATAAAGTCTTTCCATGACTTTAGCTCAGCTTTCTTGCATCAATTCATAAGTAGCAAGAAATATCAAAAGACCTCACTCAGTTTGTTTGTCATGAAGCAACAAGATCAGGAATCCTTACGGGAGTTTACCCAACGCTTCAACAGTGCTGCCTTGGAGGTTCCCTCAGCCACGCCTGATGTCCTTCTTAACGCTTTCACGCAAGGGCTCAGGAGTGGTGAAGTCTTCAAATCCTTGGTAAAGAAACCAATGCAAATTTATGATGAGCTCCTTCAAGGGCAGAGAAATATGTGAATTTAAAATATGCGCAGAGGCAAAAGAGGTTCGAGCAAAGGCCTGCTGAGAATAGCCGAGAGAGGCTGGACAAGGGCGGAAGGAAGAGAAATATGACGGAGAGGATGGAGGATCGAAACTTTTTCAAGGGCCGTCCTCCACATATTCCCCTTGTCATGAGCCTAGACAGAGCCATGGGTGTATGTGATAATAAGGGTAGATTGATCAGGCCAAAGAAAGCAGAGAGAGGTCAAAGATTGCCCCCATCGGATAAGTATTGTGGGTATCATCGAGAATATGGACACTTTACAAATGTCTGTCAACAATTGGGAGAAGAGATTCAAACGATCCTTCATAGGGATGCGTAAATAAAAGCTATGTTGACAAGATCCAGGGAGCCCTACTGACCGGGCGAGCTACGGGCTCCAGTTCGGGCCCATCCCAGAAGAAGAGAGCCAAGGTGGGAGCAACATGGGCAGAATGCTCCTCGCGGCATGTGGGAAGAAATGGTGGGAACAATGATCCAAACCGAGGGATGATAGATATGATCTCTGGATGAGCCACCGATGGGGATTCTAGCCGAGCTCCCAAAGCATACGGGATGAGGATGAAAAATTTTGAGGTATCCATGGAAGCAAGCTCTGCACTCGATCCCATAATCAGTTTTGGTCCCGACGACTTACGAGACATTGTTACTCCACATAATGATGCCTTGGTAGTCACGGTTCTATTGCCACTTATGACGTAGCAAGGATCTTCATGGATACGGGGAGCTCTGTCAATATCTTGTTCAAAGCAACCATGGACCAAATGCAAGTGGACGGATTTCACTTGGACCTAATCTCAACCCCTCTTTATGGGTTCATTGGACATGTGATCCAGCCTCTAGGACATATTGTCCTTCCCTTATCAATGGGGAGTGGCTCTAGCCGAGTAACTTAGATGGTGAATTTTACAGTGGTAGACGCCCCTCTTCTTACAATAGGATCATTGGGCGGCCCACCATGAATGACTTCAGGGCCATAGCTTCTACCTATTACCAAAAGTTAAAGTTCTCAGCAGGAAAGAAAGTTGGAGTACTTGGACAGGACCAGAGAGCAGCCTGTCGTTGTTATGAAACTGTTGTAAAAGAAGCAGGGAAAAGGGCCCGGCGGGAGGTCGGAGTGATAGGGAGTGGAAGGTCGTTAGCTCAGCATGCCCCAAAAGAGGTTCATGCTGTGATTGAGGAAGAACCCGAGATGGTGGAGCTTGGATCTGCTGAAAGAGTGATCAAAATAGCTGCTGAGATGGATCCGCAAGAGAAAAGTGAAATCATTGCTTGTCTCTTAAAGAATCATGATATGTTCGCCTGGTCTACTCGAGATCTTAAAGGTATAAGTCTGAATGTCATGCAGCACCACCTAAATGTGTTGGATGGAGCACGACCAGTAAAGCAAAAGAAAAGACACTTTGGGCCAGAAAAGGATAAGGTGATCAAAGAGGAGGTCCAAGAGCTGCTTATGGCGGGAAACATTAGAGAGGTTCAGTTCCCCATTTGACTCTCGAATGTGGTGTTGGTGCCTAAGAGCTCTGGAAAATGGAGAATGTGCATTGACTTTTGAGATCTTAACAAAGCTTGCCCCAAGGACTATTACCCGTTGCGTCGCATATATCAACTGGTGGACTCTACTGCCGGCCACCAATACCTATGCTTACTGGATAATTACCAAGAATACCATCATATCCCTATTGCAATGGAGGATCAGGCCAATGTAAGTTTCATCACCTCAGATAGAACTTTTTGTTTTGTGGTTATGTCGTTTGGACTTAAAAATGGAGGGGCAACATACCAAAGGTTAATGGACAAAGTTTTCTCAAAACAAATTGGGAGAAATGTAGAGGTGTACGTGGACGACATCTTGATAAAATCAAAGGAACAGGCTCACCTCATGAACGACCTTGGAGAGACTTTCTCCACCTTGAGGTCTTATGGGCTGAAGCTTAGCCCTCAAAAATGTGTATTCGAGGTAAAAGGTGGAAAGTTCATGTGACACATAGTGACGGAGAGAGGTATTGAAGCCAATCCGACAAGGTCAAGGCGATCCAGACTATGACGCCCCCACTAATCTACAAGAGGTACAACAGTTAGCAGTAATGATTGATGCACTCTCGAGGTTCGTGTCCCGATCGGCTCATTGGAGTGTGCCCCTTCTTTCACGCTCTCCGGAAAGCTCAAAAATTTCAATGGGAGGCTGATTATGAGAAGGCTTTTGAAGAATTGAAATAGTATCTAACCGAGCTCCTATTTTAGCTAAGCCAGGATTGGGGGAAAGCTTATGGGTATACCTCACTGCAACTGAGGAGGCAGTGAGCTCGGTACTAATCAAACAAGAAGGTTCGGCCCAACATCCCGTTTACTATGTTTCACATGCTCTGAAAGGAGCTGAGCTGAGATACTCTGGCTTGGAAAAGTTGGCATTAACATTGGTAATTACTACAAGGAAGCTAAGGCCGTATTTCTTATCTCATCCGATCACGGTCTTTACCAACAGCTCTTTGGGAAAAGATCCTAACTCATCCGAACGTATCGGGTCGGTTGGTTTAGTGGACAACAGAGCTTGGGGAGTATGACAATCAATATGAGCCAAGAACGACTATCAGAGCTCAAGCTCTAGCTGATTTCTTGGCAAAAACCATACATCAAGATACCGATGATCCATGGAAAATATACGTTGATGGTTCTGCAACCATCAACCATGGTATAGTCACTTCAGCATGTGATAATGATTACTATTAGAAGACTGATGGTGTTTTCTGCAAATTGAGGCATACACGCAATTAAACCTCCAACATTGACCAATGGTTGTAGTTGCTTCAACCAAGGGTATAGTAGTTGATGTGGCGTGTCACCTGACAATGGAAATCCTACAAGTTACTTGTTAGGATCGGTCCGGAGTGTTTAGAGGGGGGGTGAATGAACACTCCTTCTAAAAATTAATCCTTCGTGATTTCTTTCGGATTAGTGAAAGAAATCTGTTTCTTAATCAATTCTTGTACAAAACAGACCACTGAAAATATAAGTGCGGAACGGTCTGTTCTTGTATGTAAGAACGGCTCGATGGCTAGTGAGAAAGAACGAGTGCAGAAATAAGATACACAGGATATGTTTCTGGAAGTTCGAAGGTGGTGTAATCCTTCTACGTCTCCCCTTCTTCCAATTAAGGAAGGTTTATACTAGAAGACTTTGATTTATACAGTCCTGTTGTACAAACCCGATTCAGACTGGATTTACCTCACTACCAATCTGAAACTCCTAGTCACTCAATCTGCTCAGACACACTCTGTCTGACAGTTACAATATGTTTCTCACTTTCTGATTTTCAATATGGAAAACACAAGATGCGCACAGTGATCCTAAATGATCAAATGTTACAAATAAGACGTGCTTAAGAATGATTTCAGCTCGAGAGCTTCTGAACTTGTAAGCTTGTGCTGATTTTTGCTTTCTTGTGCGTTTTTCAATTGAACAGCAAGAGTCAGTAGCCAGCCTCTATAAGTTCCTTTTGTTGCATCCTTTTATAGTTGAATGTACCAACGACATTATTTCCTTTAATATGCAACTTTGACTCTGCTTAAACACTGAGTAGGCTTCAGTCTTCTTCTTCAGGAAACTTGCCGTTCTGGTTCATACTTTCGGCGACTGTCAGGTAAGCTACTCTTTGTCTTCTTACCTATTATGGCAATCTTCAGTCTTTGGTCCTTTGTAGCATTAATTACAACATTAAATGCTACAATAAATAGCCGTTAATGATTCGGACTGAGGAGCCATTCTGTATGTATCCTAAGCTGTTCTGTTCTGATAAAGATAGAGATCGATCTGAAGCCACGGTTGAGTCAGTCTGATATTCATCGATCCGGTCTGATAAGTAATGTGACTTATCAGCTTGTTCTGTTGTTGAGCTATCGATCTGGTCAGTCTGATTTCTCTCGATCCGGTCTGATTTGTTTTGTCATCTTTAAAATCTCATCGATAAGATCCGGGACTAACAAATTCACCCTTTTTGATGATGACAAAACCTAGCTTCTAAGTCTTTTTAATCAGTTTGAAGAGAACTCTGAAGCGAAAACTTTCGGATCGATTACTTCTTCTTGTTCAAAATAAATGAACATCATTGATTTGGATCGATTAAACTTTTATTATTAAGCCTTATGTTGAAGTTCAAAATAAATGAACACAGACTTAATCAAAAGAGGATTTTATTGATCACCAAGAAAATCCTAAATACACAGTCCGAAAAAAAATTATTTTCTAGAAGACTGAGACGGAGGCGGCCTGAAGTCTTTCTTCTTTTCCCCCTTTTTGTCAGCAGCAATCTCTTGAAGAAAGTCGACAACCTAAGCTAGCTGCGCGCTGATAGCGTCAAGACGAACGTCTTGAGCGCGGAGGGAATTGGCAACAGATGCTCTGACTTCAGTGGCTAGCTCGATCTGCTCTTTTCTCAGACTGTTCTTGTAAGAGGCTTGTTGAGAAAACAGATCGTTTATGCCTCGCTGAAGACTTCCGATACTGGCAGTCATCTTCTCTTTGAAAGAATCAAAGTCCAAAGCTGTAAGCCTCTGACCTTGATGAACTTCGAGAACGCGTTGAGAAAGAGACAGGCAGTTGTCGGAGAGATGCTGAAGAGTCCTTGCCAGAAATGGAGGTGCATTAGAGTGTTGGCTGGGAGAGCGATCTGATGAGGACAAAGCCTGTTCATCGTCTTCAGCAACCGGGACAAGTGAAGATACAGCAGCTTGGTGACTTTCGGACCGGATCAAGATGACAAGATCCGAAGAAAATGTTTGAATAAAAGCCATATCTTCATCGGATTGGACTGGAGGAGTGCTAGGTCTGGAAGGCTCCTCAGTCTGGAGAGCTGCAACAATGGTGGACACCACCAGATCCGGATCGACGAAGTCTGAAGCGCCAACTGGTGCCAGTTCTACTGTTGGACTGATTTGAGTACGGGAGGCTGAGGACCCCAAAGGAATGGAGGTTGTTGGAGAGTCCAACAACACATTCAATGGTTCATCATCGGGCACAGACGGAGCATTAGGTAATGGCTGCTCCGCTGTCTGGTCTGGTAGTGGCTCTGCAGGCTGATCCGGTATTTGCTCTGCAGTCTGATCTGCTACAACAGAAGGAATAACCTCAATGAAGGGTTCTGCCATAGTCTTGCTTGCAGAGAGATGATCCAGGCTGGTTGTGGGAGTGGATATACTAAGCTTCTGTCGTTGAAAACGGACAGCTAAGTGAAGAGCATGAACATCCATCTCTAATTGAGCAATTACAGCCCCATCATCTCTGGCAGTTGGAGCAAGCGGATCGAAGTTCTTTTTCTTGGCAGCTAGAAGCAGATTGGCCAGTCTGAATCTGTGAATAGCCGTAAATAAGTCTTTGCGCTGCACGGCAAGCCGAACATCATCAGTCTCTGTGCCTTTCAGAACTTCCTCTTCCATCTTCTTCAGTCTGCTCAACTTTCCGAAGAATAACTCAATGTGGTTGATAGTCCGGTACTGGACATATTTATCAAAGACCACAGTGAGTTCCTTCAGCCTCTCATCAACATCCTCCATAGCGATGTCGATGGCTGTCTGTGCTGCAGATTTTGGTTTAGAGGAGAGGGGTTCGGAGATAATGGCTTTTCCCTTGCCGGTGGAGGAAGGAGACTTGATCCCTGATTGGGTATAATCACCCAATTCAGTGATAACTATTCCTTTGACCGTGGGAGAGGCAGAGGGGACTCGGATAGTGACTTTGGGTGCAAGAGTTGGAGCCTGTGAAGGTTGGATGGAAGGTTGTGGTGCGGGGGTGGCTGTAGGTGGAGGCAATATGGGTAATGCTCTCAGGGTAAAGGCTTGCTGGGCTTGGTAATCTGGGTTCTTGGCTTTTTGGGAGGTGGCTTTGTTGGTGGCGAGGGAGCAGACTGAGTTTCTTCCGAATCAGTCTGGATGGTCAGTTTGCGCTTGACGCGAGGTTTGCGCGCAGCAGCCTGTTCTTCGCCCTTCTCAATCTTGACAGCAGCCAGAGTAGCGGGAGTGGGCGGAGCACTCTTGGACTTCAGCAAAGCAAGTCCTTTGGAGTTTAAAATCTTGAAAGGGCTGAGAACGGACTGCTTTCCCAGCTCGATTTCCAAGGACTCCAGTAGTTTACTGAGGGGAACAGCAAAGCAGACAGCTTGTTTCGAGGCAATCACTGTTTCCAGCAGAACTCCAAACAGAATCACGGACCAGTTCATCTTCTGTCCGGATACGATAGCCGCCATAGCTCTGAACTTCTCTGCGGTCACTGCGTCAAAACTTCCTGCTTTCCCCAACAGAGGCTTGCCCACTATCTCGCACAGCACCTGGAAATGAAAGTGCATTTCCTTCTTCTTGAACGATGGTTGCAGGCGGGAGCCAAGAATAGATATCTTCTTTTGAAGATCCGAGAGTGACGCCTGAGGAATCTGTCCAAATTCCGTCAGTCCGGAATTGGGGAGACCAAAGGTTTTGGCCAGCGTCAACAGCGAGATCTCAAAAGTTGTGCCCTTGACGGTAGTAGATATTGATGTCTTCTGGGAGACGGCATTGGCGAACAGTTCGCGGATTTCTGATTCATAAACACCGGTGCCGCATTCCAGAAAGTTTCTCAGACCAGAAGATTCCAAAGCTCTGAAGATGGATACCATCTCTGCATCTTCTGTCCTGTAGATTTCATTAAACTCAACAGAGAGAGAGTTGTGAGTAATGGTAGCCATTTGAGAGAAAGTAAAAGGGTGCAAGGATGAAGGAGAGTGAGAGAGTAAGAAAACAGATAGCGGTAATATGTAAAAAGTGAAATAAAATGAGATGTTTCAGCCCGCTAAATATGAGAGAGAAGACACGTGTCTTTATCTCGATGACTGATGAAAAGAAATTCAAAAATAAACGGTCAGGATAACATATAGTTAAGGCGGTTAAAATGCGATCAGTCCGGGCTGTTTTTGTAAAAAAAAATGTATTGTTCAAACAGATTATGGGATAACATCAGATTGACATAGATCGGTCTGAAAGTTCGGACCGGTCTGTGTCTTTCTGAACATTGTATTATCAATCTGTGGTAACAAGATTCTTTAAACGCGAAAGAAAACATAGCTAAACTATTAAGATAAGTCAATTAATCCAAGAATTTGACGAAAATAATTAAACTTAGCCTCTGGGAGCGGTTTGGTGAAGATGTTTGCTGCTTGCTGCTCTGTTGAGATGTGTTCGATCCGAATTTCCTTTTTGCCAACATGATCCCGAATAAAGTGATGACGTATATCAATGTGCTTTGTTCGAGAGTGCAAAACTGGATTATACGTTATAGCGATTGCACTTGTGTTGTCGCAGAATATAGGAGAGTCAACAGCTTGGATGCCATAGTCTTTGAGCTGGTGTTGAATCCAGAGCATTTGAGCGCAACAGCTTCCAGCAGCTAGATATTCTGCCTCAGCTGTGGACGTGGCAATCGATGTCTGCTTTTTGCTGAACCAAGAGATCAATCTTTCACCTAGAAATTGACATGTTCCACTGGTGCTTTTACGATCAATCTTACAACCAGCGTAGTCTGCGTCTGAATATCCGATCAGGCTGAAGTTTGAATCTTTGGAGTACCAAAGACCAACGTTCTGAGATCCTTTTAAGTATTTCAGAATACGCTTGGCAGCAATAAAATGTGATTGCTTTGGTTCTGACTGAAATCTGGCGCACATACAGACTGAAAACATAATATCAGGCCGGCTCGCTGTAAGATACAATAGCGATCCGATTAGTCCTCTATACATGGTTACTTCAACTGCTGTTCCCCCTTCATCTTTGTCTAACTTGATTGAGGGACTCATAGGAGTTGATGCAGTTGAGCATGTTTCCATTCCAAATCTCTTGAGGAGCTCTTTGGTATACTTGGTCTGATTGATGAATATGCCATTGCTGAGCTGTTTTACTTGGAGACCCAAAAAGAATGAAAGTTCTCCCATCATGCTCATCTCAAACTGTCCCTGCATTAGCTTAGAGAATTTCTCGCACAATTTGGGGTTAGTTGACCCAAAGATTATGTCATCAACATAAATCTGAACTAATAGGGTATGTTCCCCCTTAATAAATTTAAATAGAGTTTTATCTACTGAGCCGATCTGGAAATCATGGTTCAGCAGAAATTGAGATAGAGTATCATACCAGGCTCTTGGAGCTTGTTTCAGACCATACACTGCTTTATTCAGTAGATATACATGATTTTGATACAAATGGTTCTGAAATCCAGGTGGTTGCTCAATGTAGACTTCTTCCTGAAGCTTTCCATTAAGAAAGGCGCTTTTGACGTCCATCTGATATACTTTGAAGTCTTTAAAAGCAGCATATGCAAGAAATATTCGGATAGCTTCAAGTCTGGCGACTGGTGCAAATGATTCATCGAAGTCGATTCCTTCTTCTTGTCTGAATCCCTGTGCCACCAGTCTGGCTTTGTTTCTAACCACAGTTCCATCTGCGTCTAGCTTATTTCTGAAGACCCATCTGGTTCCAATAACAGGCAGATCGCTTGGTCTGGGGGTCAGACTCCAAACTTGATTTTGTTCGAATTGATTAAGCTCTTCTTGCATTGCTTTAATCCAATTGAAGTCAGTCAACGCTTCATCGATCTTCTTGGGTTCCAGAGTTGAGATGAAGGCAGCATGAGTGAACTCATCCATCATCTGTCCTCTGGTTCTGATCGGTGCAGAGGGACTACCAATCACTAGATTAGGTGGATGCTTCTTAGTCCATCGATAGCTTGACTCTGGATTGTCTGGTCCGGTCGGATGAATGGTAGCAGCATGATCAGTATCTGCTTTAACATTTGAGTGAGGAACATCCGGATCAGCTCGATCTGGGGAAGCTTCAATGGCTTGATCCGGTCTGTCTGGTACTTCTGGTTCTGGTGGATTGTCTCTTGACCTGTTAGCTACAATCTCATCATCACTGTTAGCTTCGAGATGGATATTTTCCATCTGATTTTGAATTGAATCTTTGTTGCTCTCAACACATAATGATTCATCAAAAACTACATGAACAGATTCTTCTACAGTTAAGGTTCGATTATTGAAAATTAGATAAGCTTTGCTAGTTGATGAATATCCTAAGAATATTCCATTATCTGACTTAGCTTCAAATGCTGTAAGATGATTCTTACCATTGTTATGAACGAAGCATTTGCAGCCAAACACATGAAGGTGAGAAATAGACGGTCTGTTACCAGTCCATATTTCATAAGGGGTGAGATTCAGCTTCTTGTTAATCATAGATCGATTTTGAGTGTAGCAAGCAGTGTTTACAGCTTCTGCCCAGAACTTTTGCGAGATGCCAGAATCAGCAAGCATCGTTCTTGCTGCTTCCTTGAGCGTTCTGTTTCTTCGTTCTGCAACTCCGTTCTGTTGAGGAGTTCGAGCGGCTGAAAACTCATGCTTGATTCCATGATCTTCTAGAAATGATTCAAGATTCTGATTTGAAAACTCAGTGCCTTTGTCACTACGAATCCTGTCTCTACTGGATGATTTCTCGTTCTGAGTTCGTTTCAGCAGCTTGATCAACTTCGGACCGGTCTGATCTTTACTGCTCAAAAATATAGTCCATGTAAAGCGTGAGTAATCATCAATAACAACAAGAGTATACCGCATTCCCCCTAAACTTTTTATTGGTATAGGACCAAACAAGTCCATATGCAGTAATTCTAAACATCGGGAGGAGGATTTGGCATTCTTGTTCTTGAAGGATGATCTAATCTGTTTGCCCATTTGGCAAGCTTCGCAGATCTTATCCTTAGCAAAATCGATCTTGGGCAGACCGATAACTAAATCATGTTTACACAGGCTGGAAATGGTCTTAAAGTTTATATGATTCAATAGTTTATGCCACAGCCAATGTTTATTATCATTGTTAGCGATGAAGCAAGTAGGATTATCAGGTTGAGCATGATTCCAGTTAATCTTATATGTATTTCCATTCCTGATTCCTACGAGCATGGTTATACCGTCCGATGATTTAACAGTGCAAGTGAGTTTGTGAAATTCTACAGCATAACCATTATCACAGAGTTGACTTATGCTGATCAGATTATAGCACAGATTTTCAACTAACAGCACATCATTGATAATAATGTTACCATGGACAATCTTACCCTTGCCCACGGTCTTACCCTTTGAGTTATCTCCGAAGATGATCTTGGGTCCAGTACATTCTGTGACTTCAGACAGCAGCTCGATGTTTCCAGTCATGTGACGGGAACACCTGCTGTCCAAATACCAGTCTGATGCGAGTTTCTTCGGTACCTGTCATCAAATATAATTATTGTTGGTACCCAATCCTATTTGGGTCCAGAACGGATTAGCCCTTTGGGAACCCACACCTGTATCAACTTCAATGGCTTGTGTGTGTAGGGTGTGCTGTGTGCTGGTCTGTTTCGATGTTGTGTGTGATAATGTGTGCGCTGTGAAAACCTTTGATTTTCATAAGGTAGTCTATATCTTCGTTGAATCGGTTTTGAGTTATCGTAATTGTATTGTCTTCCTTGCCTTCGATCTTGCACCTTTGGATTTGGTCTGATAGACGCAAATCTTGCTGGTGCCTTTTCTTTGGCTTGGTCAACATAACCAATTCCTTTTCTCAGATTTTGATTCACGTAAGAGACTCCTGTTTGAATCTTAGGTGCTTCAGTTGCATATACTGTGCTGGATTTAACAAATGTCATTTGTTTGACTTGATTCTTTACCAGCAACAGCTCAGATTCATCTTTGGTGCATTCTTTGGTGTCAAAGCCTATGCCGGTGAAATCACCGACGTTTCTTTGAACCTCTTGTAATTCTTCCAAGGATGTTCTGGATTTTGTCCATGTTTTGAATATATGTGAGAGCTTTTTGTGTGCTAATTCTCTTATTTTCTTCATGGAGCTGATCATAAGAGATTTTCAGCTTATTCAGCTCGATCTGGAGATTTTTGCACTCACCCTGCTCAGAGCAGCTTGGTTTGTTGTGCTCATCCATTTGATCACTGACTTTAACTTTATTCTTCTCAAATGATTCAGCTAAGATTCTATAATCATTAGCCATGTCTTGTAGTGCGGACATGAGCTCTTCTCGTGTAAATTCATTTGAGTTAATATCATATACCTCGTCTGTCTGACTCATCTCTTCGTCTGCCATAAGACATTGAATATCTTCTTCGCTTTCGCTGGAAGAGTATTCATAGCTTTCCGAGTCTGAGTCTGTCTGAGCCCATTTGCTGTTTCCTTCTTCAGCTACTAGGACTTTTTGGGATTTTCCATGATTCTTGCGGTCTTTGTAGTGCTTCTTCTTTCTATCATCACGATGCTTCTCTTTCCGTTCTTCTTTCTTCGGTCTGGTGCAATCTGCAATAAAGTGTCCGGTCTTACCACAATTGTAGCAAGCCTGATCATTAACAGTATCATCTTTTCTTGATTTATAATGATGAGAGGGTTTGAAGTTCCTCTTATTCTTAGACATAAATTTACCAAATTTCTTGATAAATAATGACATAGCATCGTTACTTATCTGTTCAGCAGATCGGTCTGATGTTGAAGCGATCTGGTCTGGAATGGCTGCCAGGGCCTTATTTGGTTGAGAGATGAATGGCTCTGCTTCACCTCTGCTTATCAGTTCAAACTCATAGGCCTTAAGATCTGCAAACAGATCATGAATTTCAACCTTGTTAAGATCTTTTGATTCCCTCATGGCAATGGTCTTAACATCCCATTCCTTTGGCAGAGCTCTCATCACTTTCAGAGCGATCTCTCTGTTAGAATATTCCTTCCCCAGACCATTCAGTTCATTTATGATGCCGGTGACTCTTTCATCAAACTCATTTAGAGTTTCTCCACTTTTCATCTTTATGCTCTCAAATTTTTGAAGAGCAACAGTTAACTTGTTTTCTTTGGTCTGGTCGTTGCCTTCACATAGCTGTGCTATCTTCTCCCAAATTTCTTTGGCAGTAGAGCACATTTTGATTTTGCTGAACATGTTCTTGTCCAAAGTCTTGAACAAGATGTCTTTGGCCACATTATCGAGATTTGCTTTCTTTCTTTCCTCATTCGTCCAGAGGGATCTGTCCTTTTCTACCATTTGTGGTTCTCCACCGGTAATGGCGACTGCTGTATTTATGTTTTGGATCTTCATTGGTCCATCAGTGATGACGAACCACATGTCATCATCCTGAGCTGCCAGGTGAGCTTGCATTCTGATTCTCCAGTCATCATAGTCTTCTTTTGAGAACATAGGAATTTTGTTGAATGATGCCATCAACTCGAGTGATTTAGCTGATTAAGATGACCTGCTCTGATACCACTTGTTAGGATCGGTCCGGAGTGTTTAGAGGGGGGTGAATGAACACTCCTTCTAAAAATTAATCCTTCGTGATTTCTTTCGGATTAGTGAAAGAAATCTGTTTCTTAATCAATTCTTGTACAAAACAGACCACTGAAAATATAAGTGCGGAACGGTCTGTTCTTGTATGTAAGAACGGCTCGATGACTAGTGAGAAAGAACGAGTGCAGAAATAAGATACACAGGATATGTTTCTGGAAGTTCGAAGGTGGTGTAATCCTTCTACGTCTCCCCTTCTTCCAATTAAGGAAGGTTTATACTAGAAGACTTTGATTTATACAGTCCTGTTGTACAAACCCGATTCAGACTGGATTTACCTCACTACCAATCTGAAACTCCTAGTCACTCAATCTGCTCAGACACACTCTGTCTGACAGTTACAATATGTTTCTCACTTTCTGATTTTCAATATGGAAAACACAAGATGCGCACAGTGATCCTAAATGATCAAATGTTACAAATAAGACGTGCTTAAGAATGATTTCAGCTCGAGAGCTTCTGAACTTGTAAGCTTGTGCTGATTTTTGCTTTCTTGTGCGTTTTTCAATTGAACAGCAAGAGTCAGTAGCCAGCCTCTATAAGTTCCTTTTGTTGCATCTTTTTATAGTTGAATGTACCAACGACATTATTTCCTTTAATATGCAACTTTGACTCTGCTTAAACACTGAGTAGGCTTCAGTCTTCTTCTTCAGGAAACTTGCCGTTCTGGTTCATACTTTCGGCGACTGTCAGGTAAGCTACTCTTTGTCTTCTTACCTATTATGGCAATCTTCAGTCTTTGGTCCTTTGTAGCATTAATTACAACATTAAATGCTACAATAAATAGCCGTTAATGATTCGGACTGAGGAGCCATTCTGTATGTATCCTAAGCTGTTCTGTTCTGATAAAGATAGAGATCGATCTGAAGCCACGGTTGAGTCAGTCTGATATTCATCGATCCGGTCTGATAAGTAATGTGACTTATCAGCTTGTTCTGTTGTTGAGCTATCGATCTGGTCAGTCTGATTTCTCTCGATCCGGTCTGATTTGTTTTGTCATCTTTAAAATCTCATCGATAAGATCCGGGACTAACATTACTAGCAGCAACTACTATCCCCCTCCGCCCCCTATAAATACAGGCTCGTTGGTGTAAGAAGGCATGATATATTCATTTTCTCTCAAAAATCTCTTCCACCACTTATTCAAATTGTGACTTGAGCGTCGGAGGGGACTAGACCTTCCGGCTCCCTTCTCACATTTGCTCGTGATTTCAGGCCTACTCCGGAGACACTACCTGAGCTAGCCCAGGCCATCAGAGGGGCTCAACCAGTGTTACTCGTCCATCGGAAGAAGTCATCTCATTTTAACAAGCATCACTAGCTCTCTCATATTATTTTTCCTCCCCTTATATATATATATATATATATATATATATATATGGAAAATGTATATATACATGGAAAATATTTGTATTGACCTGATATTGACTCCATATGTGAAAAAATTTAATATGATTGGTGTAAATCGATTGATATGTTTGTTAATGTATTTTTTATTTAAAAATTCTGTATTTTAATATTAATGTATTTAAATAGATCCAAACCAAAATCCGGATGGATACACATGTTTTTCTTTATATACCCACACGGCCACACGCATGAACACGGAATCTCACATATAAATACCACTTAAACCTACAATTATTGTAATATATAATACACTATTATATAATTTCTTCTGCACATTTCTCTGCCACTTGTCCTTTTAATTTACTTTTCTTCTTTACTTCGCCATTGATCATACAGTGACTCAAGCATTGAGCGAGCTATATTTAAACGATCATCAATGGCGAATCCACATAGAGAGTTCATTAGCGATTCATTTTCTTCTTCATCATTCGGGCTTGACCAAGATCAACAAACACAGTCGAGTCTCACGAGAAGCAGAGAAAATAATAGGAACTCGGAGCTGGAAAGTGGAAGAACGAATACCAGCAAGCATACGATGTATAGAGGAGTGCGAATGCGGGCCTGGGGCAAATGGGTTTCCGAAATCCGGGAGCCGAAGAAGAAGTCTCGAATCTGGTTAGGGACCTTCGCCAGACCGGAAATGGCGGCCCGAGCCCACGACGTTGCGGCCCTTGCTATCAAGGGTGATTCCGCTATCCTCAACTTCCCAGAAATAGCCCACATGTTACCCCGCCCGATCACTCGCTCCCCGCCGGACGTTCAGGCCGCTGCCACCAAGGCTGCTCACATGGAGCACCTCCACCATCGACGCAGCAGTAGCGAGGAGCAGTCTTTGGCGTCATCTTCATCGTCTACGTCGTTGATGACGCTGTCTTCGACGTCGGAGGTGGCGGATGCGGAGGAGCTGGGCGAGATAGTGGAGCTGCCGATTCTTGGCACGAGCTTGGATTCGGTGGAGACTGTAGGCGACTTTGTGTTGATGGATGATTTGGAGTGGGATTATTACAGTAACCCATCGCTGCAGAGCTTTGACGATTGTGGGGTTTTCTTCGGAGAAAATAATAATATTGTAATGGAAAATTATGACAATGTCCCGTAATTTTGACGACTTGTTGTGGAAGCATTATTGGTGAAGGGAATTTTGAGTTTAATCCTTTTTTGAAGAGTTTTCGCTGGGAAATTCTTCTAAAAAAGATCGACTTGAATTTTTTTTAGTTTTCTTTTTTTTTTTCATTCTTTAATTTGTAATTCTTTTAAGAAAAAAATACAAATATTATCCTATTGATTCAAATTTCACTTTACAACCAAAGTTTGTTTGAAAAATTATATTTACATCTTCAACATTAATAAATTGTAATATTTTACATCATCTTGACTCACTTTGATATTTTTATCAAGAATATATCGTCATATTCCATCACCACCTTATATTTCTCAAGCTTAGAGTCTCTTAATCTAGCTGTTGTAAATTTTTTAAAAAATGAAAAGATATTGTGGGTATCAAATTTATTGTTTGATCGGAAAAAATGGAATTTAAACACACCAAAAATTTATTTTGAATTTTTTTTAAAAAAATTTACAAGACTTTAAGTTTAAGGATGCATAACAATAATAGAATGCGGTAGGAGTGAGCATTCGGTTAATTCGGTTAACAACCGAATCGAATTAACCGAAACGAAAAATCGGATTTTTTTTTACAAAACCGAACAAGACCGAACTTTTTTAAGAAACCGAACAAACCGAACCGATAAAATATCGGTTAATTCGGTCGGTAACCGAATTAACCGATATTTTTGAAAAATGTAAAAAAATGTAAAAAATTTATAAAAAATAAATTAAAAACTGATTTGAAAAATATAAAAAAATAAAAAATATATGTTAGATCAGTTAAATCGGTTAACCGATATTTTTAAAATCAAAACCGATAACCGAACCGATTTAACCGATTTAACCGATATTTTAAAAAATAAAACCGAACTTCCGAATTGACCGAACCGAATTTCCAAATTTATTCGGTTCGATCGGTTATTTCGGTTAAACTGAAGTTTTGCTCACCCCTAGAATGCGGCGATAAATTTCTAATAAAAAATATCAAATTGGTCAATATGATACAAATTGTTACAATTCATCATAATTGAGGATGCAAATAATAATTTTTTAATAAAATTCAAACCAAACTCAAGAATGACTTTTGTAATTCCCTTTTTTTTGTTATATGTACTCAACTATTTAACAGTATTAAATCCACGGGGTTCCAATGGGGTCAACCATTTAATATATTAATAGAAACACGTTGTCTATAATCATATCTATAAGCATAAATTTGTTATTCATTCTGATGATTTTATAGCACATTATTGCATAATTTTAAAATAAAAATATAACAATTACCTTTGATATGTGATCGATAAAAAATGTGGTGCTTGTGCTGCTGTACGATTTAAAAGATTTGAGTTGCACTGTTACCATTAGCTATAGCTTTTGGTAAAGCGGCAGCGCTTGATCCTAAAATTGATATAAGAGTCAATGTCAAGTGTTCGATTCTCATGAGTTGCAGCGAGTGCAACTATTGGGAGGGCAATTGCCCTTGCTGTGTGATCGAAAACGTTGTGCGTGTGCTGCTGTACGGTTTAAAAGATTTGAGTTACGCCGTTACCATTAATTATAGCTTTTGGTAAAGTGGCAAGCGGTTGATCCTACATAATTTTTCATGAATAAACAACATTTATTTTGTTCACATTATGATTGTACCGTGTAGAATTCTTTTGCATGTACGTTATTCGGGAAGAAAAAATGAAGTGGAGAAAGCAATGGAACATGACTAAAAGCCATGTATTTGTCAACAACACGAATTAATTTGCATTTTTATTTTCAATTCAATAAATTATGACAACATTTTTCACATTAATGCACAACTTAAATGCTTGAACAAGAGCTTGTCTGATAAGGATAGTGATTAAAAGACGTGTCACAATCACTATCATTAAGAGTTCGTGATTACAGTGCACTTAAGAGTTAAGAGTAATATTAATCAAACCGATAAACATGCCAAATTATCATTGGTTGAGGATTAAAAGTGATTAAAAAAAGGAGTTGATAATAACATGAGATATAAAAATATTAGCTCATTTTAATTTATAAATATTAAAAGAATTTTTGAAACTTCAAATGTATAATTTTCTAAGTAATATTTGAAACAAGATTGTTATTTTAAACAAACTAATAAATACTAATTGATGTCATATGACATATTGGCTTTCTCGGGTAAAATTCCCTCTATAACCGAACTGTCATGTACCGAACAGAGTGGCACCGAACAGGATGATTACCGAGCACATGATAGCCGAACAACTGTTAAACCCTCCTCGAGATTCTGGTCAAAGAATAGCGGAAGACCCGGTAATAACCAACAAATTAACCGGCGATGATAAATGTACATTAGTGGGGGCGGATTTTTCGGACATACTCGCTACATTACCGCCACGATCAAAGGGGACGTGTTTCTAAACTTTCCCGCCAAATAAATTCAAGAATCGACCATATAAATACCCACCGGAAGTATCAATTTGAGGGTTGGACTTTTGAGGCATAAAAGACTCCGAAGATAGCATCATTATTCTGTTCGGTCGTCTCTATTATTTTTCAGATATTCTTGTGTAATAATTCTGTAAGTCATAGATTGTGTCAAAAGTCGTGTAACAAATCAAGATTGTGATAGTACAAATTATACTGGACTAGGTCCCGTGGTTTTTCCCTCAATTCGAGGGTTTTCCACGTAAAAAATTTGGTGTCTTTCATTTAATTTTCATAAACACTTAATTCTACCACATACGAAAAATAACGGATCACATCATTAGCGCCGTCCGTGGGAAACAAAGAGCAAAGACGTTGAAGTAATAGATTTTAGCAAGAATCCAAGGCGAGATGGCTAGAAGTAAGGGTCGAGGGCAAGCTTCGAGGAGGAATATACCAAATCTCTCCCCGCCCCGCCCCCCCCCCCCCCCCCCCCCCATATTTGTGCCCGGAGCCAGAAGAATGAGCAGGAGATGCAGGATCATCTTAGAATGTTTCTCGGGCATTTCCTACTGGAGGAATACCCATGGAACATTTAACAGAAGTAATTGTCAGGACTGTAGGGGAAGTTATGAGGCAGTTTATGACTCCCCCCATCGAGAAAAGACCTAAGAGGAAGAAGAAGATTCAACCTCCACGAAAGAATCAGAAGAAGAAATTAAAGAGGCGAAAGATCTTCCAAGTCATTTGGATGTTGAAGTTGACAAAACTTTACATCACCAGATGGAGGATTTAAAGGACGAGCTGCAACAAATGCGCAACAAGATGGAAGGGGCGTATTTACTCAGCACGGATGAGCACCCCATTTGCTCTCCAAGTTATTGATGATCACATGCCCCCAAATTTCAGAACTTTAAATGTGGGGAATTATGATGGTAGCACAGATCCGGAGGAGTATCTGTCTTGATTTGAGAACGCTTCACTCCTTCACCAACTCCAAGATGGAGTGAAATGTAGAGTTTTCTTGACTACACTTGCTGGCGCCGCTCAATCCTGGTTTAACCAATTACCATCAGGGATCATAGATTCTTTCCATAAGTTTAGCTCCCTGATCCTTCATCAATTCGCGAGCAGTAGGAGTTGCAAAAGAACATCCCTGAGTCTGTTCGGGCTCAAGCAGATGAAGAAGGAATCCCTTCGAGATTTTTTGAAGAGATTCAATCAAGCATGCCTTGATGTCCCACGTGTTACTTCCGAAATACCAGTTAACGCATTCACTCAGGGACTAAGAGAATGAGCTCTCTTTAGATCATTGGCGAAGAAGCCACCTTCTGATTATGACGAGTTGCTGGGCGAGCTTCTAAATACATTAAATTATAAGAAACCCGGAAGATGAAGCAGAGAAAAGAAGCAAAAAATGGTGGTGAAATCAATAGGAAGGATAGGCAAGTGGAGCAGCTTCTAAGGAACTTTGACCAGTACCTTCAATCGAGATCTCATCGGGAAGTAGCCATGAATCAAATTACGCCGAAGAGGGGTCGGGGAGGACCTTATAGAGGAGGGTCGTTCCGAGGAGGGCATGTCCGAGGAGGAAGAACTGATAGAGGGCAGGGAAGCAGCGATGGATTAAGGGGCAACACTCCCTTTCCCCGGAATAACGCTAATCGTGGAAGAGGGGACACCTCAGCCAGTTCCGTGGGAAGTTCGAGGAGAAAGATCAGAAGAAGGTAACCGGACACTCGGAGAAAGGACCTTAAACAATGTTCATAACCAAGGAACTATACATATGATTTCCGGAAGAATATCATGTGGAGATTCAAACCGAGCAAGAAAATGTTATGCTCGAAAGCTCCAAATATTATCCATCGATCCAAATTATACACATGAGGGTCCTTCCATAGCTTTCGGACCCGCGGATCTATAGGGGATCCATCTCCCCCATGATGATGCATTGGTTATCTTTGTCACAATAACCAATTATAATGTACAAAGAATCTTCATGGATACAGGAAGCTCGGCGGATGTACTTTTCCTTAATACTTTGATCCAGATCGAATTGGGAAGCATAGCCGTGCAGATAGTGAATACCTCTTTACATGGATTTGCTGGGGAGGTCCTAAGCCGAGTAGGACATGTGTCTTTACCAGTTACGCTGGGTGAAGAATCGAAGATAAAAACGAAGATGCTCACTTTCCTCATTGTGGATGCACCTTCCACTTATAATATAATATTGGGTCGTCCGACATTAGCTGCTTTTGAGGCAGTTGCCTCTACTTACCACTTTAAAGTAAAATTTCCAGTAGGGGGGAAGTTGGGCAAGTAAGAGGGAATCAAAGCTCATCGAGAAAGTGTTATGTACAAGAGTTAAAGCAAGAAAAAGAAAAGAAAGAGAATGAGGCTAGCGAGGAGATAATAGTAAGAAGAAGCGTGAAAAGCTGGAGGCTGAGGAGCGAGTAGTTCCTGAAGAATACGGAGAAAGGTGATGACGGCTTAACTCATAATGTGAACATATTTGCTCGGAGTACCACTGATTTAGTCGGAGTAAAGCCCTGAGATTGCCGAACATCATCTTAATGTTGACCCCAGTGTTCGAGCATTAAGCAGAAGATAAGGCAATTCGAACCCGAGAAAGATGACATCATCGCTAAACAAGTAGAAGAATTAATTGAAAGCGGGCCACATACGGGAGATCGGTTTCCCTACATGGCTCTCGTATGTGGTCTTAGTGCCTAAGACAGGTCACAAATGGAGGATGTGTGTAGATTTCTGGGATGTGAATAAAGCATGTCCTAAAGATTGTTATCCATTGCCGAGGATCGATCAATTAGTAGATTCTACTGTAGGACACGAGTTGCTGTGTCTTATGGATGCTTATCAGGGATATCATCAAATCCCCTTAGCGCGAGAAGATCAATCAAAGGTCAGCTTTGTCACAGCAGAAGGAACTTTCTACTATGTGGTAATGCCCTTCCGATTAAAAAACTGCTGGAGCCACTTATCAAATGTTGATAGGATAAAATGTTCAAAGATCAGATATGGCGAAATGTGGAAGTATATGTGGATGATGTCTTGATTAAAAGTAAGAAGGCACAGAATCTGATCGGATATATGGAGGAAGTCTTCGCCTACTTTGAGAAGGTTTGTCATGAAATTAAATCCTGCAAAATGCACCTTCGGAATTCATAGTGGGAAATTCTTGGGACACATGCTAACAGAGAGAGGCATGGAAGCCAATCCCGAGAAAATTCGAGCAATTCAGGAGATGAATCCTCCTAGAACATTGAACGAGGTACAAATGTTAGCATGAAGAATAGCGGAGCTTAGTCGATTCATAGTGATCGGCTGATAGGAGTTTACCTTTCTTTAAGGTATTAAGACAAGGAGTGCGATTCTAGTGGAATGATCAATGCCAGAAAGCATTCGAGGACTTAAAAGAATACTTGGCTCAATTACCATTGATGAATAAACCTGATCATAATGAAACACTCTTCGTCTATTTGTCTGTAACCGAGGAAGTAATCAGTTCGGTATTAATTCAAGAGAGGTCAAGGCAACAACAGCCGGTATATTATGTCAGCCGAGCTTTACAAGGGGCCGAACAGAGATATCCTGAAATATGAAAAATTGGCATTAGCCTTAGTCACCACTGTAAGAAGGCTTCGGCCATACTTTTATCTCATCCCATCATGGTGGTGACGAGTACTCCTTTGGGAAAGCTCTTGTCCAAAGCAGAAATTTCAGGGCGAATGGTGAAATGGACCGCTGAATTAAGTGAATTCGATATTACTTATCAGCCTCGAACTACCATCAAAGCTCAAGCCTTATCAGATTTATTGGTAGAGGTAACTCATACTCCTGAAGAGAAGGAGTGGAATTTGTTTGTGGATGAGTCATCCACTCAAATAGGAAGTGGTGCAGGAGTTGTACTTATCAGCCCCGAAGGAGAAGAAATCACAGTAGCTATCCAGTTCGGTTTTCATTCCTCAAATAATAAAGCTGAATTCGAAGCTCTCATCTCAGGTTTACGAGTAGCATTAGATGCTGGAGCTCGGAAAATAAAGGCATTTATGGACTCAATGCTGGTTGTTCAATAGGTGAATGGGATATATAAGGTAAAAGAAGAAAACTTGAAAAAGTTTGTGGAGAATGCTCGGGCATTAATGACTCAATTCCAAGAGGTGGAATTAAGGCAGATACCAAGGGAAGAGAATAATCGGGCCAACGGACTTGCGAATTAGCTAGTTCAATTCATGAGTGGAAGAGCAGGAATGTACTAGTGCAAGACCTTTTAATCTCTCATATAGCTATCAACAACATAATGAATCTGGAACTGTGTATTATGTCTGATTGACGAGAGCATATTACTAAGTTCTTGAAAACAAAGGTTTTGTCGTATGATCTGAAAGAGGCTGCTCGGGTGAAGAGAATGGAGAATCGTTTTATATTAGCGGAAGGCAAGCTGTTCAAAAAAGGATTCTCAACTCCCTTTTTGCAATGCACTTCAATACAAGAAGGAGAACACTTGCTGAAGGAGATTCACGAAGGTTGTTGTGGAAATCATTTGGGAACCAATATGTTATATCAGAAGGCTCTTCGAGCTTGATACTATTGGCCCACAATGAAGGAGAATGCCAAATAAATTGTGAGAAAATGCAATATTGGCCAGAATCATGCAAATTTATCTCATGTGCCCGCAGAGGTCATTAACAACAGTATTATTTCATGTCCCTTCGACCAATGGGGGATGGACATTGTTGGACATTTTTCTCCTGCCGCCGGACAAAGGAAATTTCTTCTGGTAGCAGTCAAATATTTTCACAAAATGGGTAGAAGCTGAGCCCTTAGCAAAGATAACTGAAGAAGTGGTCATTAGATTCTTATGGAGAAGCATAGTGTGTCGATTCGGGATACTGAGGAGAATAATTTCGTAATGGAAGGCAATTTCAGGGTAGGAAAGTACATGAGTGGTGTAGAGATATGAAAATCAAGCAAGTATTCACGTCAGTAGCCTACCCGCAAGCAAATGGGCAAGTCGAGGTGATTAATCGTTGCTACTGCATGTAATTAAGACGAAATTGGATGGAGCCCGAGGGGAGTGGGTAAACGAATTACCTGGTGTCTTGTGGGCATACCAAACACCCCCCGAGTTATCTATAGGGGAAACTCCGTACAGCCTAGTATATGGTTCAGAGGCCCTTATCCCAACAGAAATTGGACTTGAGTCTCTCCGAGTACAATGTTATAACCCTGAGCAGAATAATGACATAAGGAAGCAGGAGTTAGATGGGATTGATCGGTTGAGAGAACGAGCTGTAGCAAGAACTGAGATATATAAAGTGAGGATTACCAATGCCTATAACCAGAGGGTTTGCCCAAGAGCATTTCAGGTCGGAGACATGGTGTTACGAAGAACAAATCCTGCTGGCGAGGTGAAAAAAACTAGCACCCAAGTGGGAAGGTCCTTATAAAGTCAAAGAGGTGATCGGGAGAGGATCATACAGACTGGAAGACTAGGAAGGTCGGGAGTTGGTAAGACCTTGGAACATTCATAATTTGAAGAAATATTTTGTATAACATTTCATTATTATTTTTTGTTTATGAATTTGTTATCAATAAAATGAAATTATTTGCTTAACTTATTCTGTTTGGTTTACTCGTGGGATCGGGATGTTTGGTCCTACGTTTAAACGTTAAATTATCATCGGTTTACTCGTGGGATCAGGGATGTTTGGTCCACGTTTAAACTTAAAAATTGCCTAAGTGATTGTGCACGGGGTAGCGAGCTTGTTTGAAATTTTAATGATTTACTCGTGGGATCGGGATGTTTGGTCCACGTTTAAACATAAAATTGCCTAAGTGATTGTGCTCGGGGTGGCGAGCATGTTCGGTTTACTCGTGGGATCGGGATGTTTGGTCCACATTTAAACGTTAATTATCATCGGTTTACTCATGGGATCGGGATGTTTGGTCCACGTTTAAACTTAAAATTTCCTAAATGATTGTGCTCGGGATAGCGAGCTTGTTCGGAATTTTAATGATTTACTCGTGGGATCGGGATGTTTGGATCCACGTTTAAACATAAACTTGCCTAAGTGATTGTGCTCGGGGTAGCGAGCTTGTTCGGAAATTTTAATTATTTACTCGTGGGATCGGGATGTTTGGTCCACGTTTAAACATAAAATTGCCTAGTGATTGTGCTCGGGGTAGCGAGCTTGTTCGGAATTTTAATGATTTACTCGTGGGATCGGGATGTTTGGTCTACGTTTAAACATAAAATTGCCTAAGTGATTGTGCTCGGGGTGGCGAGCTTACTCGGAATTTTAATGATTTACTCGTTGGATCGGGATGTTTGGTCCACGTTTAAACATAAAATTGCCTAAGTGATTGTGCTCGGGGTAGTGAGCTTATTCGGAATTTTAATGATTTACTCGTGGGATCAGGATGTTTGGTCCACGTTTAAACATAAAATTGCCTAAGTGATTGTGCTCGGGGTAGTGAGCTTGTTCGGTTTACTCGTGGGATCGGGATGTTTGGTCCACGTTTAAACGTTAAATTATCATCGGTTTACTCGTGGGATCGGGATGTTTAGTCCATGTTTAAACTTAAAATTGCCTAAGTGATTGTGCTCAGGGTGGCGAGCTTGTTCGGTTTACTCGTGGGATCGGGATGTTTGGTCCACGTTTAAACGTTAAATTATCATCGGTTTACTCGTGGGATCGGGATGTTTGGTCCACGTTTAAACTTAAAATTGCCTAAGTGATTGTGCTCGCGGTAGCGAACTTGTTCGGTTTACTCGTGGGATCGGGATGTTGGTCCACGTTTAAACGTTAAATTATCATCTGTTTACTCGTGGGATCGGGATGATTTGGTCAACGTTTAAACATAAAATTGCCTATGCTGTTATGCTCGGGGTAACGAGCTTTTTCGGAATTTTAATGGGTTATTCATGGGATCGGGATCTTTGGCCACGTCTAGACTTAAAATTACCGTTCTTATTTTACTCAAAAGAAAGCTACAAGGCGGATAAAATACTGTTATTCATGCTAAAGGGTAATACAACAATGATCAAGAAAAAGAGTAAAGTCCCTAATCTATGGATGAAAGATCTCTTCGGGAAGACTTTCTAAAGCAACCCCAACATCGAGGAAATCTTTCGAAGCCCCTTCGGTAGGATAGCCCTTGGCTTCAAATTGGCGAACATATGCTTCAAATCCATGATCAAAAAATTTGGAAGCACGGTCCGCCACCATATCGCTATACTCCTGGGACTTCCAAAAATTCAGCTTTCTTGGCGAGCCAAAACTCCTTCATACGAACATCCAGCGAAGATTTCTCTTGGGTGAGTTGTTCGGAAATGGATTTGTATTGCTCTGATAAGATTTTATTGGCCTCATCCACTTCAGCCAACCTCTTGCTCTCTTTCTCAAGGGTCGCCTGCGCCTCATCCCGAGCGGCCATTATTGCAGAATGCCGATCTTCCAGTAGCTTTATGGACTTCTTCAAATCATCGGCCATATTCTCAAGTTGCTTAATTTGATTCTGGTGATCGGCATCTACTGATCGAACCGAATGGAATTGGGTGAGAATTTCACCCGCCATTATGTGGGCCTGCATAAGAAAGCTAGAAATAAGTATATCGAAGGTAAAAACTTAGAAAGTTATCACATAAAGAATAATTACCTGGGTGAAGGAAGTGGAGAATTCATTCACTAAATTGCTGAAGGCCAACCCCCCGAGATATTTGCGGTCGGCGGAGTTGGGAGAATGGCATAAGATGGATTGTGAGGTTTTGGGATCTGGTTTCTTCAGGAGGGGGATGTGGGAGAATAGGTCCAAGGGGGAATGTGGTATCTCGAAGTGTGCCGAGAAGCACTCGGACCACCAGGAGCAGGTTGGGAAGAGGCTCGGGGTTCAGGGGGATGAGGGGAAAGAAGAGGTTTTCTTAAGGGGAGGGGTTTTCAAGGAAGAACCAAGGCCCTCAGGCATGGCCCTTTTTCGGCGTTGGAGAGCCATGGTCCCCTCAGGAGAAGCCCTCTCTTCGGATGGAGAGGTAGGTTCAACAGATGGGGGAGGTGCAGGAACAACAGTAGCTGCGGAAGCCTGGCCTTTATGGTGCTTGTCCTTCAGTTTCAGCGGCCATCATGGCTCTCATCATTTTTGTTTCTGAAAAAGTAAAGTGAATGTTAGTCCAAGCATAACAAGATGAAAATACGAATAAATGAGTATGCTTAGAAGCACTCACCGAGGGGCATTTTCAAGGATGCACCCTTCGGGCTCAGCTGGAACAAGTATGGCAATCCGTCGTCAATCAGCTCCACTAGGTTAAAACACTGATCGCCAAGCTTACGACGAACCGACAAATACGGTTCCTCCTCAAGGTAACCCTTGATTGATTTTCCCCTCGGAAGATTTTCCCTCCACTCCATGGGGTAATCCCAAGGCAAGGAGCGGACGAGCAAAAAAGTATGAGTTCTTCCAGTTTTTTATCGACGAATGGGTGTTTCTTGAGGAAACCAACCCATGTCCGAGAAGAAAAGTAAAAAAGCTCAATCTCTTTCTTATTTAGTTGATAAAAGCAATGAAAGAGTTCAGATATAGGAGTAAAACCCAAAAAAGAGAAAACTATGAAGAAGCCTGCCAATAGCCTATAACTGTTGGGGAACAGTTGACTAAGAGAAACAGAGAAATAGGAGGCTACTTCGACAAAAAAAGGGAGGAATAGGAAAGCGAAGACCTCCTCGGAGCTGGTCTATGTAAAAAGGAAAATACCCCTTATGGGGACAAGTTGAGACGAGATCCGGAAGGGGGAGCAATAATAGAAGTCCCATCGGAAATCCCCCACTTAGCTCGAATGTTATTCAGGTGCTGATTCGACTTAACCTCAGATTCAAAAATTTCAAACCAAGGAACGCGGGCTTTCACTAAATCTCGCTCTGTAGCAATTCGCTGCTCGTCTCTACGAGCAGCTGAAGCAGCGGAATAGCTTAAGGTCTCTTCGCTATCAGAAGAGGAAGATGATTGAGGAGAGGGACTAATAGCATCCCCCTCATTGAACATTCTATTGCTTACAGCGAGGAATCACCTGAAGAGGAAGCCATACTGGGTGAGTAGAAGCTGGAGGTTACTGAAGATAAGTTGCTCGGTCGTCTAGTGCTAGCTCGGAAGCAGAATGCAGCAAAGTGAAATAAGTGAAAGGAATGGAGGGGTATTTATAGATGGGACCATGTGAACAATCATTTAATCTACACCGTCCAAAATAATTGAATGGACTGGTTATAAATGTACCTCGGGAAACGAAACGTCGCACGACGTTTGAAATTTTTAAGCGGGAAAAAAGAGCGGCAAAAATCCCCGAGCAGGTCAGGATTAGGATTTTACCCGAAGACGATAAAACAAGACTTCACTGATCTCGTCTTGCTTATACTTTAGGGGGGTGAGGTGAGGTCATATGACTATATTGGCTTTCTCGGGTAAAATCCCCTCCATAACCGAACCGTCATGTACCGAACAGAGTGACACCGAACAGGATGATTGCCGAGCAGTTGTTAAACCCTCCTCGGGATTCTGGTCATAGAATAGCGGAAGATCCGGTAATAACCAACAAATTAACAAGCGAGGATAAATGTGCATTAGTGGTGGATGGATTTTTCGGACATACTCGCTACATTACCGCCACGATAAAAGGGGACGTGTTTCTAAACTTTCCCGCCAAATAAATTCAAGAATCGAGCCTATAAATACCCACCGGAAGTATCAATTTGAGGGTTGGACTTTTGAGGCATAAAAGACTCCGAAGAGAGCATCCTTATTCTATTCGGTCGTCTCTATTATTTTTCAGATATTCTTGTGTAATAATTCTGTAAGTCATAGATTATGTCAAAAGTCATGTAACAAATCAAAATTGTGATAGTACAAATTATACTGGACTATGTCCCGTGGTTTTTCCCTCAATTCGAGGGTTTTACACGTAAAAATTTTGGTGTCTTTCCTTTATTTTTCTTAAACACTTAATTCTATTACGTACGAAAAATAACGGATCAAATCACTAATCTATTTATTCTAGAACAAATTAAAACACATGCAACATGTGTGCATATCAGACTATATGTTTTAAAGTAATATAATCTTTGTAAAATTATTTAATAACTTGTTACATAATTAATTCTTTTATGCATAACCAATTATATAATATAATTGTCATATAATATATAGATGAATATCGTAGAGTTGTCATTCTAGTAACATTGCAAAGAGATCACTCTATGTCAATTAAAAAGTATATTTTGCTTAATTAATATATAGAAGAATATCGTAGAGTTGTCATCCTAGTAACATTGCAAAGAGATCTCTCTATGTCAATTACACATAGATCTTACTAGTTTTAATAATTATATTTTCTCTCTCATATTTTAAAAAATAACTTCTATATCCACTGCTATCAAATCACAATGGAGATATATATAATTTTCTCTTCATCCGCTACAAACTAGATATGGTGAATTCGTAAGACAGTTATTTTACATGGATCGTCCATTAATTATTTAGATCAAATTTATATGATTAGATTCATAGACTTTATGCTAGTATGTCACGTTAAGACAATGGAGGATAAGTGTCATCTTTAAAAAATTGCATCCTCTAAAATTCTATTTTATCCCTCCAAAATCTAAAATTGTATTTTATCCCTCTAAAATTGCAGATTGTCTTCTTAAAATTATATTGTGTACCCTAAATATTTTCACTCATTTTTAATGTTTTTAAACCACCTCCCCCAACCCCACCCCACTCGACCTAAATTTTAATCCGTCCATGTTGTCGCCTCCATTTTGTATTTAGTGACGGTGGGGAAGTATCCTTCCACCTTCCTGCAATTTTCTCCCAAAAAAAGATGATCTAATATCGTGTTATTGAATTTGTACCATAGAGTGTCATACAGAAAAGCTTATTGGTTAATGTCAAATTTATCTCTTCACATTTGTAATCTCTCTAAGATTAATTTATGGAAAATCAAAAATTACCCTTGCAAGCCAAAGAATTGTTGTTCTTTACAAAACTATTAAATTTGTGTATAAGCTATGAAACTCGATTATATAATTTACACTTATACTGAAAATTCATTAAATAAGAGGCTTATATGGTTTTCCCGGTCTTTATAATGCTATCAATATCTTTATCATTAAAAGTGTTGGACATAACGCTGAGAATTACTGAGTTGTCTGACGTCATGTCGATATTATGACAAAAAAACGAACTTATAGTTCAAAATATATCAGTTATTGAACTAAAACCAAATTCCGATCTATTAGAAAACCGAAAGCATATACAGACCAATTTATTGGATCAGTTTCTCATTTTCCCCTTATGTTATTGAGTTCGACTAAAAGAATTTAAACTCAACTAATCAACAAATGGCTGTTCAAATTATAACAAAATCAGATTGTTTATTGACAAATTTTCGCCAATTTTTTCATGTTTCTGATTGTACTAATAATATTAAATTTAACCATTCAAATTAAAAACTTCATCAGCAATACAGTTGATTCAAATATATCAATATATTTGTTGGAGTACAATAATTGACTTGCTTTGTGTTCGATCGAAACGTGGTTCTTGTGTTGATGTGCGGTTTAAAAGATTTGAGTTGCACCGTTACCATCAGTTATAGTTTTTGGTAAAGCGGCTAGCGCTTGATCCTACAATTGGTATCAGAGCCAATATCACGTATTCGATTCACATGATTTGCAAGGAGTGCAATATTGGGAGGAGGATTATTGGAGTTCAACAATTGTCATTGCTTTGTGCTCGATCAAAACGTGGTGTTTGTGCTGATGTACGGTTTAAAAGATTGCACAGTTACCATCATCTATAGCTTTTGGTAAAGCGGCAAGCGCTTGATCCTATAATATAGCTACTATATCAACTATTAAACGGTGAAGTACATATAGACTTCCTCTAGTTTGAAAAATAACAAATTACATCACTCTAATTTAAACAATAACATTTATCTTCGCTGCTACTTATTTTTATGTCAAATCAAATGAGAGAGTGTTGTAATTTCAATATATCTTTTACAAGCTAGATAAGTGATATTGTAATATTGTTATTCTATAGTATTTATTATTTGTTTAAACTAAAGATCAAAAATTAATAAAAGATTTTCTCCATCATACCCATAATAGGATTAAGCGTTTGTTGTTTTATCAAAAGATATAGCTGATGATAACGATGCAATTCAAATCTTTTAAACCGTATAGCACCCCAAAAACCACGTTTCTACCGTACTCCAGACATGAGCAATTAGTACTTTCCAACATACTCCTCCTTGTAGAAGTAATAAATACCATTTATTCTTTAGATAATTTTGTGTAAATCAGAGACCAAAAAAGTTTAGCTTTAAAATGTTTTTTCGTGTACAACTCAAAAGCTGATGATTATATATTTGGAAGTTTTTGATTGAATTCTAAGCAAAATCTTTAGTAAATGGGTTTTGTACATATTATCTCGACTTTAAGAGCTAATTAGGAATCGCTTTTCTTAATAATTCTACTGATAAAAGTCGACGCAAGAACAGTATTTATATATTTCAAACAACTTATTATTATAATTTTTGATACAATAATAAGTTAATAAAAAAACTAGGCAATGGGTGAAAGATCAACGGCAGAGGATAAGAATTTACTATGTTGGAAGCTTTATAGAAAAGGAGAGTGATAGCTCTCTAATTATGTATGTTAATATGTGTGCTAAAGATGATAAAGATTAGTACTTTTAAAAAGAATGAGTCGGTGACATTTTACCCATGTGGCTCGTAAACATGTATTTTACTCTCATTTGGTTTGTAAAACATAACACATTATCCCGTCGCACATAATACATAGATGGAGTGGTTTATATCTAGTCACGAACCATATGAATGTAAACTATCTATTTTTTGTCAAATCACAAGGTAAAATGTCTATTTTGAAACAACATGGGGTAGATTGTATATTTTCAATAATATAGACGTAAATTGTCTATTTAAAACACTATAACAGGGTTCGTCGCTGAAAAATCTAACAAATTCTCATAAACAAAGCTAAAATCTGAGATTTTTGGACAGAAAAAAAATTCGGATCAGAAACTAACAGTTGTACTTTTCTTGGATTTTATCGACACTATACTCTCAATTTGTCCGTAGTTTGGAAGATAAATTCTTATATTTTCAAGAAACGTCAATTTGTGTTAGGAGAACTGTCGTTGTTTGGGTCCGAGGAAACTATGAGAGCTATTCGAGCGAGAAAGCTATTATTAACGACAGTAAAAGGGATTAAGTACTTTAGTTTCTATTTTTCCTAATAATTTTGAATAATAATGTTTAACGTCTTAGTGACTAATCCAATACAAATTATTTTCCCAAATCTATGGTTTTCATTTATTTTATCATCACATTAGTGGCGGAGCCGAGAGAACAACAGAATCAGCAGTATCTAGCGTCATGTCATTATTTCAACGACAAAAGAACTAAAAATGCAAGCATGCCAAGTTATTCCACCATTATCAAGTAGGAATGGCAACAGGTCGGGTATGGGACGGGTTTGGCCAATCTCACGACCCGCCCCGCTACACATAAAAGCCGGACCCGCCCCGACTAGACCCGCGAACCCGGCGGGTTTACCCGCCCCGCCCCGGTTCCATTTTTTTTTATTTTTTATTTAAAAAAAAAAATTTAGCTAGAAATCAATTTTGAAACACAAAAGTTGAGTTTTGTGATTAAATTTCATGTTTTCTCTAGTAAATATTTATAATAAACATTGTAAAACTATCTTTAAACTACTAAATATTTATTAATTTGCTCTTATTTCCTTCAAAATGTCCAACTTCTTTAACATGAACACATGAATTTTGATATAAAATTAAATAATAACACTTTATTGTTCAATCAAAGAAGTAAAATGTATAATCAATATCATATTTTTTTTTAAAAAAATTAAAAATGTATAGCGGGGCGGGTCCGGGCGGGTTCGGCCAATCCCAGGACCCCCCCCCGCCCCTCTTCCAAACTCGGTTGAAGCGGGTCTAGACCCGCCCCGATGGAGCGGGTTCAATGCGAGTCTAGGTTTGGACCCGTCCGATTGCCATCCCTATTATCAAGCATTGAATGGAGGTCGGCCATTGAATTGAGTCCAAGTATATAAAGGAAGATTTCATATAATAATAATAATGACATTTATATCCCAAGAAAAGGGTCGTTATGGACCACTTGTGGTACTTTTCTTCCTCGAGGAAATTGTGTATTCAAAGAGAAAAAAAAAATTAAGAAGAAGAATCACACGTCCGTAAGCCGACAATGGGGACTACATAACTTTGCATAATTTAATATTGTCATGATATATCAATATCTTTAATATCAAATTTTATAATACAAGATATTATTGTTAAATTAAGTGATATACAGGAGAACCTCGATAATTTAATACTTGATTAATTAATTTAGCAACAACGTGCTAAATTAATAATTTGCTAAATTTTGTGCTATAATGCATATACGAGAAGTCATATAGATCCAATGCAATATATAAACTAATAACTTTTTTAATTTATAGTACATTTATGATCAATTTATAATTTTGTTTATTAATTTAACGTTCGTAAAATGGATTAACATACATAGTACATTGAACAATATGTATAGTATATTGAACAATAGAATACATTGAACAATGAAATATATTAAACACAATGGCATATTGAGTAATATATACCTAATAAATTGAACAATGTTCATTAATAAAATAAATAATACTTTGACAAATTAATAAGTTGTATTAAATAATCTATAAATTAATAAGTTAAATTATCATTTATTTAATATTCGATAAATTAATAGGATTTTATCAATTCCAAATCTATTAATTTATTGATATTTAAAAATAGAAAAATGAAAAGTTGGAAACACTTGCCCAATCTTCGATAATAGTATCAAGCTAATTATTATATGTGCCAGTGTTTTCAAAATCGGATCGAACATAAAATCGATGCCTTTACTGGTTACAGGTTCGATCGGTTCAACCGGTTAAATCATTGATTCAACAGGTGATGACGTCAGCATTATGTATTCTCTATTTTAAGTTTTGTAAAATATATATACCATATATTTTACTATAGTTTCAAGTTGTTCACAATAAAAAAATATTGTTATACCAACATAACATGCCAAACTTCAAAAATCAGATAAAATGAAATGTCTAACATAAAATAATAATATTAATAAAACATCTAAAAAACAACAAATAATGCCAAAAAAGATCAATATCCCAAAATTATAATAAAATATTTAAAATATTACGAAATTATTCACATGTATTATAATTTACGAGAAACTAAGCATGTTTATATATAATATACAAGGCACATTTATTGAATTATATGAATTTTTTGATAAAAACACGCATAAAATATTATTTTGTAATCATTTCAATAACAATAAATTATATATAATATATTTGGTTTTACAAATTTGATTTATAATTTTAAAAAAATAAAAAGAATTAAAATTTTAAAAAGGAAAGAAAAATGAAGGAACATACTGGTTCAACCAGTCAACCGTTTCACTGGTTGAACCATTTTTTTACCGATTTAATCTGGTTCCCACTGGTTTTTTATCAGGGTGGTTTTGAAGGGTCAATCGGATCGGATCAAGCACTGACTACAGGTTAAACCGGTTGAACCGACCGGTTCGAATTTCAAAACACTGATATGTGCAATATCACCAAAATTAAGTGTTTTATAAAATTTAAAAACCGAAACTCATGTCCGAATCATGAAATTAGATCCAAACTAATTCCGGTCCAATAAAATCGATTTATCTATATTTTTGTTATAAATTTGTACGTCTGAAAAATAAAATCAGTTAATTAATTACCATATTCATAAAAGATAAATACCTCGAACCTAATTTGTTCCGGCTTAAACTTTAGTTAGACAGATTTTTTTTTTATATATTAATCCAAATCGAATCTCGATGATATCAAACGGGCTAATTTAATGCAAAATACAATCTCCTCGGTGCAGGTTTATTTGATGGTATCCTTAATATGCAATCGAATAATCTCTAGATTTGTTATTGCACTTGCATAAATATTGTTGTATTTGTAAACACAATATAAGCTGAGGATGGGGGACAGAAACTCAAACACGAGACAATGTTGAGCTCGAGTTTTGTAATAATATTAGTTGTACATGACTCTATCATTCGTATCTTTCAATCTATTATCCTTATATTATATATTATTTATTGTCTTATCTCACTCAAATAATCATGACGAATCTAGAATTTTTGTTTATGGGGATAAAAACTAATCACATAAAAAAATTGGGCGAAAATTTTCAAAGGGGTTATAATAATTTTAGGAAGATAAAATACAATATTTTTAAGGTAATACTTTTTTTTAGAGAGATGATAACTTCCACCTAATACGTACGTTCGCCCCCGCAAACGGTGTACGTGTGTGTGGATAGAAATAAAAATAGATGACTTGAGAGATGGTGAGAAGGGTATATGTGCTCTGAATGTGATCACGAATCATTAATTTCAAAGAACATAATTTGGTACTAATGTTTTTTTATATGTAGGGAAGGGGACAGATGTTTGGGGCGGTGGATATTAAATTAGTGGTGTGTGGTCGCCTTCGCGCAGACATCACTTTTCGTACGGTTTCATTTAATTTTTCACGTTTGCGTCGAAACAAACTCACGTGACATCCCATCTGACTGTTCAAATAATCGGTGCCCTTTATATCTAAGGTCAATAATTAGGTTTCTTATTGTTCAAAATTTGACGGCAAGATATATAAAATCCTTCATTAGTGTCGAACGTGGAATTCTCGAGGACAGAATACCGAGCACAAGGTACCCGAATATCATTAAATTTTGCTCGGATTTTGGTCAAAATAATAGCGAAAGACTCGGACATAAATGACAAATTAACGGGTGCGGACGAACTTGCGTCATTGTCGCGCGGATTTCTCGAACACGTCTGAAATCCATGACGCTGTAATCAAAGGAGATCATGTTCTGGATTTCTCGCATACCACTCATCGGGATTGACATTATAAACACATGCCTAGGGGTCTCATTGTAAAATGTTGGACTTTTGAGTCAAGAAAAGACTCCGAAGAGAGCATATCAAGTCTGTTCGGTATTTTTATTTCTTTTTTTCTAATATTTTTGTTTAAGGAATTTGTTATTCATATTTCGTGTCAAAGTTCTGTAACAGATCCATTGTTTATAGTGAAGAATTTATACTAGACAAGGTCACGTTATTTTTTCCTTTACTTTTGAGGGTTTTTCACGTAAAAATTGTGGTGTTCTTCGTTTATTTTTCGCAAACACTTAGTTCTACCAAACACGAAAAATATTTGATCACATCAATATATATATAAATATATATATATATATATATATATGACATTTGATTTTTGTTTTAAATCAAACTATTTTATGGCTAATCTAGCAAATGAGTTTGCTCAATGTCAATCGACAAATAGACCTCCGCTCTTCACGGGTGATAATTACGGCTATTGAAAAAATAGAATTTCTCTATACATCCAATCCGTAGATTATGATCTATGGAAGATAATGGTGAAAGGTCCACACATTTCTTTAAAGGAAGTTGGGGGAATAAGTGTTCCCAAAGATATGGACGATTTCACTAGAGCGGATATGATTTTAATATCTCAAAATGCTAAAGCTATTAATATTTTACATTGTGCTTTAGATATGAAGGAGTACAACCGGATCTCGATGTGCTCAACTGTGACATCCCCGAAATGGTTAATTGCATTTGGGCAATAATTGTGCTTATACGATTAATTATGTGGTAATTAATTATGCATTGGGTTTATTTATTTACCTTATGGAACAGCATGGTCATGTGGATAGGGTGGCCCGGGGTTGCATTTCAGGGTGCATGTGGTGCATGTTGGGTAAATATTATTGGAAGCATGATTTATTTGCCATTGGTAGCAATTGATTAGAAATCATGTGTTTAATTGGTATTTGGTGCATTTTGAGTAAATGCTTTGAAAAATATCATATTGGGGTATTTTATACACCATGGAATTGTTGGTATGTATTTTAATTAAATAACTCACTCTTTATACCCTTATAACCCCACACCTTTACCCAACTCATTCACTTTACCAAAATCAAATCCACAAACCCTACCCCTTCACATTTTCGAGCTTGAGCTCAAGGGTGAAAAGAAGTTCTTGCAAAATCTTGTTTTGTGGAGATTATTGGGTGATTTGAGGTCCCCAAGAGGTATGGATACCTCATTGTAAATTTTGTAAGGTTTTGTTTAAGTTTGGGTTGATTTTGAAGGGTTTTAAAATGGGTTTGTGTTGGGTTGTTGTGGTTTTGGTATTATTTTGGTTGGATGTTGTATATTTGAGTTTATGTTGATGTTTATTGTTGGTTTTGAGTTGTTGGGTTTGGTTGATGTTGGAGTATGTGGGTATGTATGAGTTGGGGTTGAAGATGGGTGAATAGTGCCCAAACCCCGCATGCCCAGAGCTCGGCGATCGATCGGCGTTTTTCTCGCGATCGATCGCGAGCAGCAGTGCTGAGGCAGAGAGCTTCAGCGATCGATCGCGATGGGCGCGATCGATCGGCGAGGCCGCGATCGATCGGCGCTAGCTCCGCGATCGATCGCGGATTGTTCAATTTTGTTGCCCGAGACAGTGAGGTCTCGCGATCGATCGGGACTTGATGGCGATCGATCGCGAGACACCAAAAATGGTGTTTTTGGTTATTTTTGTGGGATTTTTGGTATTGGACTATTATTGGATTCTAATATTGGTATTTGTGAATATATAGAACCAACCCAGGTGGCAACACAGCCAAGGAATTGAAGTCCTACCATATTCCACTTTTGGAAAGGTACGTAGTGGACGTACGGGCACCCAACGGTAACATGTATCTTATATACTCATTGTTTATGCATTGTGGATGCGAGTATATATGTGGTATTGCATTGTGGATGCATATACATGTTGATTTATGCATATTGATGATAGATGCATATGATGATTATTGGATGCACATCCCATGAGTCGTGGTCATCCTTTGATGATTTTAATGCTTGCCGCTATTTGTTTTGGTTCCGCTAAATGTGAAGCGAGGGGTGGGAGCGCCGCATGTCACATTTGAGCGTGGTTATCATATAGGACGAGGAAAGGGTATTTGCCGCTCAATGAGAGGCGAGGGGTGGGAGTCCCGCAGTCCATTGAAGCGAGGTTATCCTATGCCGTCTATATGAAAATAAGCGAGGGGCATTAAAATACACTGTGATGGACAGACTAGGGAATGGTGACCGATATTTGGTTTTGTTGAGATGGTATGATGTCATGACATGTTTAGACCATTGAAAAATAATCTATTGATTATACTAATGAGTTATGGTACAGGGACAACCAAACGGGAAGCGTTTGAAATGCATGGGAAAACAGGAAGTGTTTTATATTGATTATGCATTACGCTTTATCTTCATATTGTGTTGAATATGAATGATTATTATTGCTCATGTTTGGGGGTTGTCCTTGTAGGTACACGTTTGGCATGATAGGAGGGCTAGACGGGTTGAGACAGTGAGCTTGAGGATGCTTTTGGAAATTGAAGGACATGATTATTTTCTCCTAGTGTCTACTCTAGGAGTAGTGTAAAACTAATGGATAACATTCATTAGACGGGGGAATGTAATTAATCCATTCTTTTGTAGTCCTTATTTTTTGGCATGTAATGCTTAAGCTCATACACTCAACATGTTCTTTTAGACTCTGATCATTATATTAGCTCTATTATGCCTTGATTCCGCATTTAAGGATTAGGGTCCTTACATTAGTGGTATCAGAGCAGTGGTTAGAGAACCCGGGAACGAGTGAAGGGTAGCCTTAGCATGATAGGCTAGGTGCTTACATTTGAAGCATGTTTATGCATGTGGTGCATATTTTGTATATCCTGTTATACTAACATGCTTATATCACTCATGTTATCTAACGGTATATCATGTATTGCTTTGGAATTGTTGTTAACATTTGTGTTACAGCATGGCTGCTAACGAGGAAGTCGGTGATATGGGGAGCATGAATGCTAGTATTGGACAGACAAACCCTCTACCTCCACCGGCTGTGGGAATGGAACCAGTGGTTCAGTTATTGCTACCGGGTGAGATTAGCTTGACACAGTTTCTATCTTATCATCCGCCCCGGTTTGAGGGGACAGAGTCTGGGGAGGAGGCTGAAGAGTGGTTGGAAAGACTGGAGCAGATCTTTGTATCGGCTCCTTGTGCTGTGACAGCTTGGCTGAGGTTAGCGGAATTTCAATTAGCCAAGAAACCTCTGATGTGGTGGAGGAGCACAGTAATGGAAATGAGAGCACTGGGTGCTGTGATTGACTGGACCCTCTTCAGGACTAGGTTTCTGAACCGATACTTCTCCGCAGCAGCAAGACAGACAAAGGAGGATGAATTTACAAGTCTGAGGCAGGGGAACATGACAGTGACAGACTATGCCACACGGTACTCTTCATTGCTGAGGTACGTTCCCCACATTGCCACCAGTTGACACGCTAAGATGAGAAACTTTATGAAGGGATTGCGACCGGAGCTCTATGACCGGGTTATCACTAATAACCCAACTTCTTTTGATGACGCTCTCACAAGAGCGGAGCTTGCTGAGCTAGGAGTGGGAGCTTATGCTATGCCACCACCGGTACCGCCACAGAGGCAGACTAGTGACAGTTTGAGGCCTCGGGGTGAGCCATTTAAGCCCCGTGGTGCCTCTTCATCTTCACGGTATGGTGGAAAGAAACACTTTGGTCAGAAGCAGGATGGCAAGAAGGGCAATTGGTCAGCCAATAGAGGATCTTCACAAGGGGATAGGCCGGGAGAGCCGAGGTGCAATAATTGTGGAGGGCCACATTCTTCAAGCAAGTGCCCTGCCTGTTATATTTGTGGCAAGATGGGCCACATTGCTCGGTATTGCCCCACACGGGGGGGACAGTCAGAGTATCAGGGCAGCAGGCCGAGGTTTGAGGATATGACAGTGCAGCAGAGGCAGCAGTTTGGGCCTCGACCATCGGGAGGTCAGACAGTAGGACCACCCCAGGGGCAGGTATATGCACTGACCAGGGAGCAGGCCCAGGCATCCCCAGAGGAGGTGATTGCCGGTACGTGTCATTTATTTACGTACCCTGCTTTTATTTTGATCGATACATGTGCCTCCCATTCTTTTGTATCGGTGGGTTTTGTGGAAAGACATCATATGCGCACGTCTTCTTTACCCACGCCTCTCCTTGTCTCGACACCCACTGGAAGAAATGCCGTTGCTGATCAGTTTATGGAAGACTGCCTCATTTATTTTGAGGGCAACGAATTGAGATCAGACTTGATTATGCTGGGTATGTCAGACTTCGACTGCATCTTGGGTATTGATGTTCTGAACAGATATCAGGCAGTGGTAGATTGCCGACAGAGGACAGTGAAGTTCAGACCTGAGCTGGGCAGTCAGTGGACCTTCTATGGCAACGGTTCTCGTGCGAAGATTCCGTTGATTTCAGCGATCAAGATGACTCAGTTGTTGGAACGTGGACACCGGGCTATCTTATCTATGCCGTGGACACGTCTGGGAAGAGTAAGGAACTAAGAGTTGAGGATGTGCCAGTAGTGGCAGAGTTCGCTGATGTATTCCCAGAAGAGATCCCAGGATTCCCACCGGCTAGGGAAGTTGAGTTTGGGATCGAGCTGTTGCCAGGGACATCCGCTATCTCTCGTGCACCTTATAGGATGGCACCGGCCGAGTTGAGAGAGTTGAAAGAACAGTTGCAGGATCTCTTGGACAAGGGATATATACGCCCGAGCGTGTCGCCATGGGGCGCACCAGTTCTCTTTGTGAAAAAGAAGGACGGTTCGATGCGGTTGTGTATCGATTACCGGCAACTGAATAAGGCTACAGTGAAGAACAAGTATCCTCTTCCAAGGATCGACGATCTGTTTGATCAGTTGCAAGGTACCAGGGTGTATAGCAAGATTGATTTGAGATCCGGGTATCATCAGATTCGGGTCAGAGAGGAAGATGTGCAGAAGACAGCGTTCCGGACCCGATATGGACATTTTGAGTTCCTAGTGATGCCGTTCGGTGTGACGAATGCTCCAGCAGTCTTCACGAGTCTGATGAACAGAGTGTTTCAACAGTATCTTGATCAGTTCGTCATTGTGTTTATTGACGATATTCTTATCTACTCCCGGAGCGAGGAGGAGCATGTGAAACACTTGAGGACAGTGCTTCAGATTCTCAGAGAGCATCAGTTATATGCTAAGCTCAGTAAGTGTGAATTTTGGCTGAGCAGTGTAGTGTTTCTGGGGCATGTCATATCGAGCAGCGGGATATCTGTAGATCCCAAGAAGATTGAGGCTGTGATGGAGTGGGCTGCCCCCACTTCTGTGCCAGAGATTCGGAGTTTTCTTGGTTTGGCCGGGTATTATCGGCGCTTTGTCGAGGGATTTTCGAAGATTGCCAAGCCGCTGACTCAGTTGACCCAGAAGGGAGTGCCTTTCTTTTGGTCAGAAGCTTGTGAGGAGAGCTTCCAGGAGTTGAAGCACCGCTTAACGACGGCGCCAGTGTTAGTGATCCCTACGGAGAACTCCAGATTTGTTCTGTATACTGACGCATCGCTTCAGGGCCTTGGGTGTGTTCTGATGCAAGATAAGCATGTGGTAGCTTATGCATCGAGGCAGTTGAAGCCGCGTGAGACCAGATATCCAGTTCATGACTTGGAATTGGCGGCTATCATCTTCGCCCTGAAGATTTGGAGGCATTATTTATATGGTACTTCATTCACCATATACACGGATCACAAGAGCCTCAAATTTTTATTCACTCAGGCAGAGCTGAACATGAGGCAGAGGAGGTGGATGGACCTACTCAAGGACTATGATTGCGAGATAGAGTACCATCCGGGGAAAGCCAATTTGACAGTAGACGCTTTGAGCCGGAAAGTGAGGAGTTCTGCTGAGGACGTCATTCATTTGTCAGCGATGATGACCTCCTATTGTCATTTGGGCTATGACTTTGACATTGATGCATCGCCTGTGTATGTATCGACTCTGTTAGCTGAGCCAGATATTTATGAGCGTATCAGGAGAGCTCAGAGGTCAGATGCTGAGGTTCAGAGGTGGTTATCTTTAGTACATCTTGGTCAGCCAACGAAGTTCAGAGTGGCCGATGACGGGTCTTTGAGATTGGGTGACCGATGGGTGGTTCCGAGTACGCCGGAGTTGCGTAAGGGGATCTTGGAGCGAGCTCATAGTAGCAGACTTAGCATCCACCCAGGCGGGAAGAAGATGTACAGAGATTTGCGTGGTCATTTTTGGTGGAAAAGGATGAAATCAGATGTCGTCGCTTTTGTAAAGAGATGTTTGATCTGCCAGCAGGTTAAGGCAGAGAGGCAGAGACCTGGCGGCGAGTTGAGAAGCTTGGAGATACCGAAGTGGAAGTGGGAGCACATTTCCATGGACTTCGTGACTCATTTGCCGAGGAGGGCTTCAGGCTTCGATGCTATTTGGGTGATTGTGGACAGATTGACCAAGGTAGCTCATTTTATCCCCTATAGCATGACGTTCACCTTTTTGAGGATGGCGCAGTTGTATATTAGAGATGTGGTGAGATTGCATGGGATTCCCGTTTCCATAGTGTCAGATCGAGATCCGCGATTCACATCTCATTTCTGGGAAGGTCTTCAGTCAGCTTTGGGAACTGAAGTCAGATTGAGTACTGCTTATCATCCTCAGACGGATGGCCAGACCGAGCGCACTATTCAGACGCTCGAGGACATGCTGAGAGCTTGTGTTTTGGAGTTCGATGCCTCTTGGCAGGATTCAGTGCCTTTGGTAGAGTTTTCGTATAACAATAGCTACCAGGCGAGTATTCAGATGGCTCCGTTTGAAGCTCTTTATGGCAGACGGTGTAGATCACCCTTGTGTTGGGATGATTTGGACCGCAAATCGGTCGGAGGACCGGAATTGATTCGGGAGATGGAAGAGAAGATAAAGTCGATAAGGCAGAAAATGAAAGCGGCCCAGGACAGACAGGCAGCTTATGCAAATAAACGGCGGAGACCGTTGGAATTTCAGTTGGGAGATAGGGTCTTTTTGAAGATCTCGCCTTTCAGAGGCGTTGTGTGATTTGGGATGCGCGGGAAACTGTCTCCGAGGTATGTTGGACCGTACGAGATTTTGCAGCGCATTGGCACCTTAGCTTACCGACTGGCCTTGCCGCCTTCTTTATCTGGTATACATGATGTGTTTCATGTATCGATGCTGCGGAAGTATGAGCCGGATCCGTCGCATGTGTTACAGCCTTCCGAAGTTCAGTTAGAGTCAGATGTATCTTATGTGGAACGGCCTGTCAGGATTCTGGACCGAGCAGACCGTAGACTTCGGAACAAAGTGATACCTATGATCAAGGTACAGTGGGATCGCAGGGATGTCGAGGAGGCTACGTGGGAGACGGAGCGGCATATGGTGCAGCACTACCCGGAACTATTCTCTGGTATGAGTTTATGTTTAGTTTCTTTTGGGGTAAGTGCATGTGATTTCGAGGACGAAATCTTATAAGTAGGGGAGTATAGTGACATCCCCGAAATGGTTAATTGCATTTGGGCAATAATTGTGCTTATACGATTAATTATGTGGTAATTAATTATGCATTGGGTTTATTTATTTACCTTATGGAACTGCATGGTCATGTGGATAGGGTGGCCCGGGGTTGCATTTCAGGGTGCATGTGGTGCATGTTGGGTAAATATTATTGGAAGCATGATTTATTTGCCATTGGTAGCAATTGATTAGAAATCATGTGTCTAATTGGTATTTGGTGCATTTTGAGTAAATGCTTTGAAAAATATCATATTGGGGTGTTTTATACACCATGGAATTGTTGGTATGTATTTTAATTAAATAACTCACTCTTTATACCCTTATAACCCCACACCTTTACCCAACTCATTCACTTTACCAAAATCAAATCCACAAACCCTACCCCTTCACATTTTCGAGCTTGAGCTCAAGGGTGAAAAGAAGTTCTTGCAAAATCTTGTTTTGTGGAGATTATTGGGTGATTTGAGGTCCCCAAGAGGTATGGATACCTCATTGTAAATTTTGTAAGGTTTTGTTTAAGTTTGGGTTGATTTTGAAGGGTTTTAAAATGGGTTTGTGTTGGGTTGTTGTGGTTTTGGTATTATTTTGGTTGGATGTTGTATATTTGAGTTTATGTTGATGTTTATTGTTGGTTTTGAGTTGTTGGGTTTGGTTGATGTTGGAGTATGTGGGTATGTATGAGTTGGGGTTGAAGATGGGTGAATAGTGCCCAAACCCCGCATGCCCAGAGCTCGGCGATCGATCGGCGTTTTTCTCGCGATCGATCGCGAGCAGCAGTGCTGAGGCAGAGAGCTTCAGCGATCGATCGCGATGGGCGCGATCGATCGGCGAGGCCGCGATCGATCGGCGCTAGCTCCGCGATCGATCGCGGATTGTTCAATTTTGTTGCCCGAGACAGTGAGGTCTCGCGATCGATCGGGACTTGATGGCGATCGATCGCGAGACACCAAAAATGGTGTTTTTGGTTATTTTTGTGGGATTTTTGGTATTGGACTATTATTGGATTCTAATATTGGTATTTGTGAATATATAGAACCAACCCAGGTGGCAACACAGCCAAGGAATTAAAGTCCTACCATATTCCACTTTTGGAAAGGTACGTAGTGGACGTACGGGCACCCAACGGTAACATGTATCTTATATACTCATTGTTTATGCATTGTGGATGCGAGTATATATGTGGTATTGCATTGTGGATGCATATACATGTTGATTTATGCATATTGATGATAGATGCATATGATGATTATTGGATGCACATCCCATGAGTCGTGGTCATCCTTTGATGATTTTAATGCTTGCCGCTATTTGTTTTGGTTCCGCTAAATGTGAAGCGAGGGGTGGGAGCGCCGCATGTCACATTTGAGCGTGGTTATCATATAGGACGAGGAAAGGGTATTTGCCGCTCAATGAGAGGCGAGGGGTGGGAGTCCCGCAGTCCATTGAAGCGAGGTTATCCTATGCCGTCTATATGAAAATAAGCGAGGGGCATTAAAATACACTGTGATGGACAGACTAGGGAATGGTGACCGATATTTGGTTTTGTTGAGATGGTATGATGTCATGACATGTTTAGACCATTGAAAAATAATCTATTGATTATACTAATGAGTTATGGTACAGGGACAACCAAACGGGAAGCGTTTGAAATGCATGGGAAAACAGGAAGTGTTTTATATTGATTATGCATTACGCTTTATCTTCATATTGTGTTGAATATGAATGATTATTATTGCTCATGTTTGGGGGTTGTCCTTGTAGGTACACGTTTGGCATGATAGGAGGGCTAGACGGGTTGAGACAGTGAGCTTGAGGATGCTTTTGGAAATTGAAGGACATGATTATTTTCTCCTAGTGTCTACTCTAGGAGTAGTGTAAAACTAGTGGATAACATTCATTAGACGGGGGAATGTAATTAATCCATTCTTTTGTAGTCCTTATTTTTTGGCATGTAATGCTTAAGCTCATACACTCAACATGTTCTTTTAGACTCTGATCATTATATTAGCTCTATTATGCCTTGATTCTGCATTTAAGGATTAGGGTCCTTACATCAACCGCTAAGGAGATATGGGACAAATTGCAAATTTGTCATGAAGGAACCAACCAAGTGAAGGAGACCAAGATAGACCTTCTACAACTCAAATATGAGACATTTGAGATGGAGTCCGGAGAAGAAGTTGATTCAATGTTTAGGAGGCTCACCCTAATCATAAACGAGCTTGCTCAACTTGGAGAGAAGTACCCTCCAAAGCAAATATGGAGGAGAGCCCTAAGAGCATTGCCTAAAGAATGGGACGCAAAGAGAACCGCCATCATTGAGTCAAACAAAGGAGAAAATGCTTCTTATGACCTTGATGAGCTCCATGGCACATTGGTGACTCATGAACTTGAAGTTGCAACAAGGAGAGAAATAAAGCAGGAGGATAGATCCAAAAGAAACGGGATAGCATTGGTTGGGAGAAAAGATCACTCCGATGATGAAGATGATGATGATGATGAAGAGATGATCTTGTTCACTAGGAAGTTCAAGAAGCTCTTCAACAATCATAACAAGCCAAAGGCCTCTAGTGCTACCAAACAAGAATCCAAACATGAGGTAACTTGTTATAATTGTCAAGAAAAAAGTCATTACGCTAATAAATGTTCTAGGAAGAAGAATGGGGACAAAGGGAAGAAGAAGGCGTTTATAGCCACATGGAGTGATAGCGACTCCGATGAAGAAGAAGAAGCAACAAATCTTTGTCTCATGGCAAAAGATGACATAGATGAACGAGATGAAAGCGACAATGAGGTACCTTCATTTGATGAACTTTTAGATTCTTATCATGAGCTTATAGATGTACTTGGCAAAACCAAGATGAGTAACAAATTACTCAAATTTGAGGTTGCTAAGAAAGATGAAGAAAATAATTCATTGAAAAATGAATTAGATTCTTTAAAAATGTCTTTTTGCAAATTTAGTGAGAGTAGTCTAAAGATGAATGAGTTGCTTGGCTTGCAACGTTGTAGCTTTGATAAAGCCGGGTTAGGCTTTTCAAGCAAATCAAAATCATTTCAAGCATGTTAGCTAAAGCCAAGCATGATTCTCCTACTTGTAACTATTGTTGTAAAAATGGCCACACTAAGAATAAGTGTAGGTTTGCTAGAATCCAATACCAATCTAACTAGAGGTGGAAATGGATTCCAAAAGTGCCAAAGGAAGTTAACCCTCAAGGACCCAAAAATCAAATGGGTACCAAAGATCCTCCTATTGTTAATTTGTTTTGTAGGGACAACAATGGAATGGAGGATGAAGGCACAAGCAACTCAAAGGAGGAGTTTGTATTATTCACCACTATAGAAGGAGCGCGAGGCATACGACCAATGACAAGAACACACTCTTGTCATCGGAGGTAAAATTTAATTTATACTTTTTAAAAGAGCAATTCAAAATTTAATTGGCACAAATTAATTGTGACCAATAAATATGAAGCTCAAATATTCATTGGTAGTAAAATGGACAACCCCTTAGCATATGCACATATAAATTGTTCTATTGCATGATGTATGCTTATCCTTTTATAGTAAGTGCATTGAATTCAAATTTGAATATGCAATGTGCAATTATGTGATTAATAATCTTATCTAATGATGCATTGATAATTTTAATGATAATTGGGCATAAGTGCATGAACTCATGGTAGAACATAAGCACACCTTGCAACACTTGGAATTTATTGTTGATTGCCTTAAACACATGTTTGTGGTTCATCTCTATGATTTAATCTTAGGCTTGTTATGCTTATTATATGCTTGATGATGAACATATGTATAGTGTTAAAATATGACTATGTGGCAACATATAATTATGCTATGTTTATTTAAATTTTGTGCTTTTTGATTATCACAAAAAGGGGGAGAATGTTGTGATAAACTTGAAGCTTAACTTGAAACTTAATACATGCATAGTTTAAGGGGGAGAGTTCCTATATGCATGGTTTGAGGGGGAGAGTTGTTTGCTTTATGCTTTACTTAGGTAATCTTGTATGTGCTATGCAATTGTTAAGGGGGAGTCATGTTTACTCACATTTCATGCATATTACATATTCAAGTTTATCAAGTTTTGTGATCATCAAAAAGGGGGAGATTGTTGAGCCTTAAACGCATGGTTGTGTTTAATGCGTTAATTTATCTCCGGTTTATTTTTGAGTTTTGATGATCAACAAAACTTGCATTTGTTGTACTAATATGTCTACTTAGTGTACAGGGTTAGATTGATAAATTGGTTGGGAAGACCAATGGAAGAGAACCCAAGTTATACAATAACATATGTGAGTTCATAGGACAAGCGGTGTTTTTATCAAGGAATCTATTGAGCTTGGACGAGAAGGAATGAGATCTATGAACAACCAAATTAAGTGTTCAACATGTGTGGAATGATGTTGGAACAATTTTTTAGATGGGATGAAGACCCACAAATCAATGGTCCGTTGGTGGGCAAATTCGTATAGAAGCCAATTGGAGCGCAGTGCAATGTTTTGATTATATCTCTTGGATCGAGTCTCCGAATAATGTGAATCCAAAGAGGTTGGAAAGCCAACCCAATATGCTAGATTTCATATTCAAACATCTCAGTCCAATTCGGATTGCATCATGGAGCAAAATGGTATGGAAGTCAAAACAAGTGCAGATTGTAGCAAGGTTTGAGCGGCTGTAGCATTTTGGGCGTAACTTCTTCATACCTTAATGAAATGCAATGAAATATTGTACACACCTAGATAAGAGGAAGGGCTACAACTTTTATGTTTACCACGTTTCCCAGAAATGAGCTTAAGATGGTCGAATAGTGCAAAGGTTGAGAATGTTGAAATCTGGCAGATCACATCAGGCGATCCGGGTCATCACCTCAGGCGATCAGAGCCATGCGTGCCAACACCGCGCACCATCGACCCAGGCGATGGCACGCTGCGCGCCAGGCGATCCAGATCGCCCCAGGCGATGGCATGGTCGCCCCAGGCGATCCAGAATTGATCCTTCGGCAAATGTTCAACGGGCGATCGCCCGAGGCGATGGGGACATCGCCTGAGGCGATCTGGGCCAGATTTGAACGTTAGAACGCGGCGATGGTGATCGCCCGAGGTGATTTCCGAGGCGATCGAGGAGTTATTCAAGCCTTGAGTGTAGCAACGGCTAGTAGGAGCCTTGGGGGCCTTCTACACTATAAATATGGATGCTTTGGAGCATTTTGAAGACAAGAAACAAGCCTACAAACTTCTACAAAGCTTTGATCATTCAAAATTCAAATAGCATTGCAATCTCCATACATTGTTGTTGTATTGGTGCTTGTAATTCATTCTTTTTGTTAGAGTCTTGTTATCTTCGTGTGAGTACACTGTGAAGGTGTTTTGTTGAGTTTATTGTAAAGGTCCTCCAACACCAAAGCAAGTTGGAAATTGTAAAGTCGCCAGCAAGTAAAGTTGGTGCATGTGTTGTGGCTATCCTTGGAGCCCTTAAGGCCAAGAAGACTCGTGAAGAGTGTTGGTAGCTCGTGAAGAGCTTTGTGTACTCGGGAAGAGCGTTGTGCACTCGGGAAGAGTATTGTGCTCGGGGAGAGCTTTGTAAACTCGGGAAGAGTTGGGTTGTGGCTAACTTGGAGCCCTCAAGGCCAAGATCATTTATTCTAGTGGAACCTCGGTTGGAGGTTATCTAACCGGGAAGATGAGACGTAGGCGATTCATCGCCGAACTTCTATAACAAATCTTTGTGTCTTTTATTGCTTTATTTTTCATTACGCATTTATTTACTTATTCTTTTTATTTATCGATTGACTTAAGCCTTCCGCAAGCGCAAACTCTTTTAGTTTTGCAAACTCATTTTAAAACGCTAAAGTAGCCAATGAATCTCATTCACCCCCCCCCCCCCCCCCCCCTCTTCGATTCCAACAAAGTTTAACAAACACGTCTAAATAAAATATAACATCAAAAGAATTCTTACCAAATTCAAAAAGCGTATAAATCAATGTGTACCACTAAAAACATCATATTATCACTCGTACTAACACTACATTACTTCAGTTAACATAAACTTTAACCAAACACGTCCAAATTTTATTTTAGCAAAAAAAATTTAAATTGTACAATTAACCCCCAAAAGTGTCATTTCTGTGTCGGACACGCCCATCTGTCGTATACGACACGGGTGTCTGATTTTGAGAGAAGTGTCCGATACGGGTGTCTGATTTAATTTTTAAAACAATTAAGGATACGCCACGTGGCGTGTCCGATGAGTGTCTGTGGATTGTCGGTGTCCTAGAAGTGTCTGACACTGCACCGAGAAATTTTTAGGAGTTTTCGTACATCATAGCTAAATACAGATTAAAAAAAATTACTTAAATATAAATTTTTGATATAAATATTTACCTTTTAAAATAAAATTTATAAGTACATTGAATTATGCGTACTCCAATAGAAGATTATCTATTCATTTGGTTTGAGCCTCACTTATACACTAATTCAATAATAAAACACAACAATTTTTAATATAAAATATATAAACTAGCATATTAATCATTTTAAATCAAACATATACTCCACCCATCTTTAGATATAATGAATGCCACTTTGATCAAACACACTATTTGAGTTGAGTTGGCTAAGACTTTAGCACATGTTTAACATATTCACATGTCAAATCCAAATGCTCATTTTGATACGATTAGACATCTTAACGACCAAATATGGTACACAAGATTCTTTTTGTTCATAATGAAATAAGTTGGGTGAAAAGTTTTTTAAAAAAACAATTAAGGATAAATTTTTTAAATCTATAATATATATTTAAAAAAAATTTAGGGGTGCGACAGCCCCGTGAGCACCCCTTCTCTGCGACCTGTTCATAATTCAATAAGCTTATATTACACCGAATCAATAACTGTAATAGAAAATATTTGATAAAAAAATACACAAACGCATATATACTATTTGGTATATAATATGAGATGATCAAAAATACGAATACATAATATGAGCGTTTTGTAGGTTGAACATGTGATGAATATCTCAGCTACACCAAATGGTATCATAGAACATATAGTGACACACATACACACACAACATAATTTTGATATATAAACATTTATTTCTGCGAAAATCAAGTAAATATCTTTAATTGATGTTTCCTTCGAAACTTTAACGTTTATATATATAAATATTACCTCAATTACGGCCCACAAAGCACGAGATCCACTCCATGTTTTTGTTATATTTTTTTGGGAAAATTGCATATTAGTGCTGTTTTCAGAAAGTTAATTCAAATATGTGTCAAAAATGTTTACAAAAAAAATACACGTAGGAGAGAATTATATTCACATAAGTTCACTTTTTAAAGAGTTGGTTTGAAAATTCCTTTTTTAGTTCCCAAAATACTCTTAAGTTATAAAAAAACTCTAAACATAATTTCAGATCAACTCTTTACATCATCTCTTTTCCCCATCTGCACGTAAAATCTTCAATTTTCCGGCGATTCTCAGATAATTATTTTATTCATCATCTTGTCGCCTCATCTCGTCGTCCCGACCTAAAAATTATTTGCTAAAATGTTATGCACATGAAATATGTTTGAATCGAAGCATCTAAATTGTTCGTAGCATTTGGAATTTTTTTGAATCAAAGAAGACATCGGACTACTCTGCACATATAATTTCTGTATCTGCTCAGCACATTCCAACGTTTGTTTGTATACTGTGTGTATGTGATTATAAATTTGAATTCCAATGCTAAATCTTAGATAGCGAAAGTCTGTTGGTATGTTTTTGTTTTTTTTTTTTTAAAACAAATTTCTCATGGCTTTGACTGATGCATATGGATGAAGAAGTAAGGTATAGATTGATGTTCGAGCTTGTTTGCTCATTTCCAAAATTTATAGCTTGACAGCAAGATATTGCAACGAAGAAGATGACCCAGAGAAAAAGTAATTGGTGCACGAAAATTATAAAAAAAGTAACTGGTGCACGAAAATATAACCTTGGTGCACGAAAATCATAAAAAGTAACTGGTGCACGAAAATATAACCTTGGTGCACGAAAATCATAAAAGTAACTGGTGCACGAAATTGATAAAAAAATAACAGGTGTACGAAAATTATAAAAAAGTAACTGGTGCATTGGTGTACGAAAATCATAAAAACAACTGGTGCACAAAAATGATAAAAAGTAACTAGTGCACGAAAATTTTAAAAAGTAACTGGTGCACGGAAATATAACATTGGTGCACGAAAATGTAACATTGATGCACGAAAATACAACACTAGTGCATAACTTTGTGTTAATTAACTGATGCACAAAATTTGCAACAAACAAACTGGTGCACAAAATATAATACCATGTGCACGAAATTAAATGGTTCGTGCATCACTTACTTAATTGTATGGTTCATGCATCACCCACTTGCAATTATGGTTCGTGCATCACATACTTTTTCTACGTTTCGTGCATCAGTGACTGATTTTATTTTTCGTGCATTTATTACTGATTTTCAATTATCGTGCATCAGTACCCGATTTTAATTTTCGTGCATCAGTTACTGATTTTCATTTTTCATGCATCAGTTACTGATTTTCAATCTTTCATGCACCAGTTATTTTTTATAATTTTCTTGCACGAGTTATTTTTATAATTTTCGTGCACCAATTAATTTTTCTCTAGGTCATCTTCTTCGTTGCAAGTTTCAGACTGTAAATTCTGAAAATGAGCAAAGAGCATGAACACCAATGTAAATAACTAAAAAGCCTCAAAAGGTAACATACAATGTATATGTATATACTCTTACACACATAAACACACAAACACAAACATATACCAGAATTGAAAAAAGAAATCTGAAACGAAGTGATGAAACAGAAAATCGAACAGATGAAGAGAAAAACCAACTGTAAGAAACCATAACTGGCGAGAGAAATTTACGAGGAGATTTGAATTGCAGTGATGAAAGAAAGAGATCGAACGAAGTGCTGAAAGTAAGAGATTGCAATTTTTTGAGATTGTCGCATTTTTTTATTAAGAGTACTTTTGTCATTTTAACCTAAAGTTAGCTTAAATGATTACAATTTTTTTTCCTGGACTAGGATGAATAAAGTTTTATCGTTGGGTCGACCTGAACTTTCCCCTATTTTTTCTGTAGCATTACCAATTATTACTTCACATGAGAGTTAGAAAATAATGAGAAAATATATAACTTATCATCACTCGTGCCATCTCTTGCAAAGTGTCACTCTTTTTTTCTCAACTACTTCGTTTTATTGTGAACCCTTACCGAATAAAATTGATGTGCAATATGATTGATATCTCTAAAATAATCGTTTGATATGTTATGGAGATATATCATCAAATGTAGCCATATCATTATATTTTCCTAGTCAGCTAAAAAATAACCCGAGATCTTGAATCCTGTGACACGCTAGGTTAAAATAAAGAGAAAAAGGTAAATTATTAAATATGGATAATAAATGAATGTTTATTTATATTCATTTTCTGGTACAAATTAGGAGAACTTATCACATCCCCCATCTCCCTTTGCTTTCTCATTCCTTTCCTTCTCCTCCATTTTTAATCCTAATTTTTCCTTTCTCCATTCCCTTTTCTCTTTGAGGAATCAGATGGGTCATGTTCCCGACACCTCTAAGGCCCTAACCTATTTGTTCGTGGTTTTCAGGTACTAGCGAAAGGGAAAAGCTTGGTGCATCAATGCTATAATTGTAGCCAAAATAAGAAGAAGAAAAAAAGAAATTATTTTCAAAAATTTTACCAATTTTAATTTTAAAATATATAGGTTTAATAGTTTTGAATGTATCAATATACACAACAAGTGGATAAGATCATGAAGAGCATCATTGTGTCACTCTGCCAATCATGAGGAAAAAATAGTTATATATCGAGTTAAAAAATTACCAGCCCCAAACCGCAGCCTTCTGTTTTTTCCTTAATCTGACTATCATGCGGAATGGTTGTAATGTATGAGTGACAAGAGTCATTCCATGAGTAGGGGATGATTACTTCTCCATAAAATGTTATAATAACGCCAAGCTGACATCAGCTCCATTAAGGGAGCTCAAGGTTTTGGGATCGAGCCACATCCCCCTCCCCATTTTTTACATGTAATAATTTGCTCAAAAAAGTAATGTTATAATTACGGTATAACTCTAAGCAAAACAATAGAAATGGCTAAAATAGAACACTAAATATAATATAGAGCAAAACATTCTTTCAATTGATGCCTTATAGAATTAGGGTCTACTTTTCATGTAGTCATTTCTCACGGTATCAGTGTAGAATAACGATTATAAAATGATTACATTATAAGAAATAGAGAGATTTAGAATACAAATTTCTCTTATTTAGCTCCAAAATATTCAGTGTTAAGTTGTGAATTCTAGAGTTTCATGCTCCTAAAATATTTTCACAAAATCGTCTCAAAATTTAATATTAATTTAGAATTTAAATAAAAAAAAGGAAATAAAAAGTTCAATTGCAATTGTATATTTGTCCTAAATTTTTTTGAAACGTTGCTAGGAAGCAAAATAGTGCTCCCAAAATGAACTTCTTCCTGTGACGCCTTAATTAGAACTGGCCACGTGTTTATGAGATTCAGATGAATTATTATATAAGTGAAGATTAATAGGGTATTAAACTCAGTTTTAATTCCTCAGTTATTCCCATTTGTTGCCATAATTTCCCATGTTTTGCCCGCCCTCACACGGGTCGGAAAACCTCCAACCAAAGCCAACCTACAAAGGGTTGCGATTTAGACGTACCATATTTTACTACTTAATTCAATTTTTAATATAAATTATTAAGGGAAAATTACATGGAAGTCCACTTTTGTGACACAAAATCTACTTAAGTCTTGGGAAAAAATCTTAGTGCATAAAAAACCAAATTGGAAACAATTTTGTTGAAATAGGTCCACTTTTCAAATTTTCAAATCAATTGAGTGTTTTATGATGACTCTTTTACCCCTCAATGATTTGATATATTGCATTCTATCCCTTAGGCTTTTGTTTAAATTACAAAGAAGTCCATATATAATATATAATTATCTTTTATATCCTTATATTTATAGAAAAGCAACATTTAACATCGTCTTTTTACAAGTCCCCGTTTTTTGCGATCCTTGGCACAAAATGGTATCAGACCCTAGGTTTATTCTGGAAATACTATAATAATATCTTGAATATTAATGTGTAACCTATACGGAGGAGACGATTCAAGAAATTATGGACCCGAACGAATGTTCGAAGTGTCATTCATACAGGTGGTAATTCCAGAAATTGGAAGCACTAAATCAGAAGCATATGGCAGAAGCTCAACGCTTCAACCATAAGTGGAAACTTTTACGAGAAACAGGTTTAGACACACCCGGTATAAACCATTACAAGAAACTCGAAAGGATGGCTAAGAGGCTCCATCAAATAAACCTCAAACTACAGTTCGAGTTAGCAGAACTTCAGGAAGACGATCATCCTGAACATGAAGATGTGGTTCCAGCCGCCAATGATCCAACAGGGTCTGGACCAGATGATTAGGATGGGAGAACCAACCTTTCGAGAAATCGAGCCAGATTCTTCTAAGATATCCCAAGATCTTAGAGAAATCCAGAAGACAGTGCAGCGTTATGGCTATCTTCAATACCATGTCCCTGCACAGATCCATTAGATTCAGAGTTAGATGGAGATTATGATTAAACATCAGAAGGAGATTCTTGAAAACCTTCAAGATGTTCAATCCCGAGTTAAGGAATTGGAGTCAAGGCCAAGTCCGACAGAAAGAAGGAACGGAGGATGGTTGCCTCCATCTTACAGAACAGAACCCCTTTTACATCAAAAAGAGAAAGCGGAGGAGGTCTGAAGGCCTTTGTTAGAGACTGAAAAAAATGATTGCAGTCCTACAAGTAGAGCCATTACATCCCACAAAGTAATGGAAAAGAATCAACTTAGAAGATCTACGTGATCTTGCTGATTCATTTGCAGGATTAAATCTCGTAGAATTCAAGACAGGAGAGCTTGTACAAAGACCTCCACCACAAGAGAGTTTCGGGTCACACCACCCGAAGGTGATCAAAGTATGCCGCACAGGGAAGATTTCACCTCAGTAACTTTGGATCCCCCAGTTGGAACAAGGAATCGTTCCCGAAGGCCAGATATTCATCAGACACCATACGGGAAATCGCAGCTAGATCCAATCCATCCATATGGACTTATGCTCAACATGGATATTTTGGATTTCAAAAATAGAGAAGTTCTTAAATGGGCTTTAGCCATGAGAATAGCAGCAGGAACCCTTGACTTAAGCAAAGAATGATTCATTTTACTTCTTAAAATGAGTCTGGAAGGATCAGTCAAGATTGCCTGGGATATGGGAGATCCAGGTACCAAGGAAGAAGTTTTAGCCGGAGAGTCCCTAAAAGAAATCGTGGACAAGATGGCAAAATTCTTCAAAATCGTTTCATTGGAGTGAGCTACTTCAAAGGAATGGGGGAAGAGAAGGCTAAGAAATATAGACAAGCTTTAATTAGCCTGGAACTACATGACATCTGCTATGTAGACGAATACATCAAACTCTTTACAGAGTATCGATGGAAGTCGAAGATAGCAGAAAAGGATGCAGCAGAGCTGTTCTTTGCCAAAATCCCGAGCCCATGGAGAGAAATGCTTATCCAGGAGTATACACCTTATGCAATCGAGACGGTGTCCAGGAGAATGTCATTTCTTAAAGTAAAGCTTGCGGAGTGGTGCTACCAAGCAAAGCTCCAGAAGAATTTCAAGAAGCTCGGAGGAATCAACAAAATGGCTCCTCTTTGTTGTACATGGAATGATATCCCTACAATCATTGGAAACTATCCACAAAGGCGAAAGATGAAAAAGCAAAGAAGTCATCCATATGCCCGAAGAGGTAGTTCAAGAAGAAGTAGGTCTTCATGGAGACCTAGAAAGGACTGGTCAAAACAAAAAGCCCGAAGCTACAGACCAGGGCAAAGATCAGGACCAATAAGGAGTAGAATCTCATCAACAGGTTCTAACCAAGCTAGTTCTAGCAGAACACCAACGAAGAGAACTTTCGGACGCACACCCACCCGTGCAAATGAGAGTTTCAGAGATTGTAACTGCTGGACATGCGGGGCAAGAGGACAATCTCTACAGATTGTCCAGAAAACCAAAGTCGTGGAGTAAGACAGTTCGAGCATACCAAAGAATTTGAGGATGCTGTCTATTTTCAGGATTTGGTACAGGTGTATCAATTTGAGGATATTCCCTCAGATGAAAGCATCTACTAAGAAGAGATCTATTCTGATGGAGGTGAATCCAGCTCAGAATCAGAGTGAATGAGAGTTCCTTCAGCACATGATCAGAGAGGAACCGTCAGGATTTTTCTCTCATACGACCGTTTCTCATAAAACTCTTATGAGAATCATGAAGGAAGAACCAAAACTTCAAATGTATGATGGATTTACAATTGGAGCGATGGAAAAAGCCATGGATATGATTGGTTTTCGTAGCAGGAAGCATCAGATTATCCATAGGGTTATCACATGTGAATTTGCTATCCTGATGGAATTCATGGGAAACCAAATTGAGATACAATTAATCCCCTATAGAGAAATCCAGGAGATTAAAAACAATGTGAAAAGACAGGTTGCTAATACACTCTCATGAATTCATATCGGAGCCATTAGAGTTATCATTAAATCAACATTAAGGAATTGATTTGTCCCTCAACCTGGCGATCTTTGACAAGAGAATCCCAAACCTTAAGGATTCATGTTTGGGAGCAGTGGCAGGAAATCTGTATGCAGGAAAGATGGCATTCAACATCTATCCGAGAATTGCATACAATTTAGGAGATCGAGACTTCAACAAAGTTCTCACTCTTCATCAAGATTTTAAAAGAGAAGATTTGATGAAAGAAGGGAACATGCCTTACTCGATCACCTACAAGGTGTCATACGCACTCTCGAATACTCATCATTCCGAGGTATTCTTGAGAAAGGATTTCGTCGAAGTCCCCCGAATCTTCGAAGATTTCACCAAAGCAGTATTGCCGGACATCGTTGATACTCCGACAATAGGAGAGATCGACATGAGGATACAAGATCAACCTGTTCTGAACAGAAGCAGGAGCCTTATGATCGAGCCAAGAAGGATGTCTTTCCAACAGGATATGTTAATCAGCAACTATCCGGGGAAAAACAGAAGGCAGCCTCAAGCAAGCAGAATTCAGAAAATTCCTGAAGTATTCAACACAATAGGAAAACTGAAATGCCCAGAAGGCTGCAGAGAAGTGCAGATAGTTTTCGACATCACCGAGAAGAACAATATCTTCCCAGCGATGTTCTATATTATTTGTAACAACCGACAGTTGGCAGATTTCAAGGAAACCTTCAAATTGGTGAAAATGATCTCACAATTGAAGGAATTGCCGGAAGGATCCCAGAACAGCTTATTCTAGGGATTGAGTTTCTCGAGGAACATAAACATTGGGAAAGATTGCAAGATGGAATGGAATTCACGGTCAACGGAAAAAGATACCGAATTCGATGACCACAAGTCCATTCTCAATATACATCTCCATTGGGATGTTACATGAGAAGTATCGGGCAGAATATTTTGCAGCCTACATTGACTCAGGAGCTAGAATATGCACTGCCATATGAGAAATCTTCCCCAAAGAACCAGCCATTGCCGGAATAGACTTTTCCAAACGGATCCTTATTCTTAATGAAGGAATACGGGGAGTGGAAATAATTATCGGAGGAGCAGGCGGTACCCCATGGTACAAAGTCAAAACTCCACCTATATATTTCCATGATACAGGTGCAGATATGCTGTTAGGAAACAATTTCCTACAGACATTCAAGACATTCACTCAAGAGAATGAGACGAGACGACTTATTTTTCAAGGAAATGGAAAATAATATTATTGATATTATATCTGTAATGACTGGATAGTTAAATAATATTATTGATATTGGAATTTGGAAAGGATTAGTTAATCAATGTAATGATTAACTGGCTATTAGAGATTTGATGATTTTGGTTATTTTGAGAACATGGACAGTACATGGGATCCCAAATGAGGATGATGCCATTATTAGGGAAATCGCAAATGAATTGAGAACATGTTAGTGTATTATAAGAGTGCATGCTATGTAGTTGGACTTGGGTTAGGAAAACTGAATATTTAATGGGATCATGCAAGAAATTTTATAGATGACATTTTGTCATATGGTTGCATGTGGTCTCTTTCCCCTGTTAATATGATTGTATGCACTAATTGCATGGGTTAATACACTAATAATGGGTTAAGGGCACGGGGGCCCTTACAGTATTGTGGCTCCAAATGAAATGTTTATAGCCACAAATAGCAAGCTAAGATATTGATAGTATCAGCTATGAAAATATTGTGGTTGTGATACTTGAAAAATGAGGGATATTTGATAATAAGCAGTTTCTCTTTTCATTATATGTTGTGTGCAATTATTAGGGAAATCGCAAATGAATTGAGAACATGTTAGTGTATTATAAGAGTGCATGCTATGTAGTTGGACTTGGGTTAGGAAAACTGAATATTTAATGGGATCATGCAAGAAATTTTATAGATGACATTTTGTCATATGGTTGCATGTGGTCTCTTTCCCCTGTTAATATGATTGTATGCACTAATTGCATGGGTTAATACACTAATAATGGGTTAAGGGCACGGGGGCCCTTACAGTATTGTGGCTCCAAATGAAATGTTTATAGCCACAAATAGCAAGCTAAGATATTGATAGTATCAGCTATGAAAATATTGTGGTTGTGATACTTGAAAAATGAGGGATATTTGATAATAAGCAGTTGATGTTGATCAGGAAGAGTCAATGTTGACTGATATCTTAATGGTAAGAAAACTTGCCAAGATTTTCCTGAGGAAATAATTGAATTTTCACTAGAGAAGGAAATCGATTTTAACTGTTCGTTGATGCCAAGGAATATATTCGATATCGAAAGCACTGTACGAAATAACATCAGCAGAGTTGACAGATTTAGAAGAATAGTTACTGGAAGGACCCTAATCCTTAAGTGCGGAATCAAGGCATAATAGAGCTATCATAATAATCAGAGTGTAAAAGAACGTGTTGAGTTTATGTGCTTAAGCATTACATGCAAAAAAAATAAGGACTTCCAAATGGATTAATTGCATTCCAATCAAAAGAATGTGGTTAACTATAGTTCAAGCTACTCCTAGAGTAGACACTATAGGAAGCAATCCCGTCCTTCAAATCCCAAAAGCATCCTCAACAAGCTCACCGTCTCAACCCGTCTAGCCCTTCTATCATGCCAAAAGTACCTACAAGGACAACCCCCAAACATGAGCAATAATAATCATTCATATTCAACACAATATGAAGATAAAGCGTAAATGCATAATCATAATAAAACACTTCCTGTTTTCCCCATGCATTTCAAACGCTTCCCGTTTGGTTGTCCCTGTACCATAACTCATGAGTATAATCAATAGATTATTTTTAATGGTCTAAACATGTCATGACATATACCAGCTCATCAATACCAAATACTGATCACCAATCCCTAGTCTGTCCATCACAATGTATTTTAATGCCCCTCGCTTATTTACATATAGGCGGCATAGGATAACCTCGCTTCAATGGACATGCGGGACTCCCACCCCTCGCCTCACATTGAGCGGCAAATACCCTTTCCTCGCCCTATATGATAACCACGCTCAAATGTGACATGCGGCGCTCCCACCCCTCGCTTCACATTTAGCGGAACCAAACAAATAGCGGCAAGCATTAAAATCATCAAGGGATGACCACGACTCATGGGATGTGCACCAATAATCATATGCATCTATAAACATCATGCATAACATGTATTTGCATCCACAATGCAATACCACATATATACTCGCATCCACAATGCATAAACAATGAGTATATAAGATACATGTACCGTTGGGTGCCCGTACGTCCACTACGTACCTTTCCAAAAGTGGAATGTGGTAGGACTTCAATTCCTTGGCTGTGTTGCCACCTGGGTTGGTTCTACACATTCACAAATATCAATATTAGAACCCAATAATAGTCCAATACCAAAAATCCCACAAAAATAACCAAAAACATCATTTTTGGTGTCTCGCGATCGATCGCCATATACCCCCGATCGATCGCGAGACCACACTGCCTCGCTCAACAAAATTTGCCAATCCGCGATCGATCGCTGAGTTTGCGCCGATCGATCGCGCTAAACTCGCGATCGATCGCTGAAGGCTACTGCCTCCAGCACTGCTGCTCGCGATCGATCGCGGAAGGCACCGATCGATCGCCGAGCTCTGGCCATCCGATTTTCGGGCACTATTCACCCATCTTCAACCCCAACTCAAACAAACTCAATTAATCCAACACCAACCATACAAAACCACTCAAAACCATCAATAAACATCTACATTAACTCATATATTTAACATCCACCCAAAATAATACCAAAACCACAACAACCCAACACAAACCCATTTTAAAACTCTTCAAACCATATCAAACTTAAGCAAAACACAACAAAATTAACCATGAGGTATCCATACCTCTTGGGGACCTAAAATCACCCAACAAACTCCACAAATCAAAGTTTTGCAAGAACTTCTCTTCACCCTTATGCTCAAACTCGAAAATGAAGAGAAAAAGGAAGGGTTTGGGTGTTGTTTGGTAAAGTAAAAGTAAGATTGGGTGGTGGGGTTGGGGTATAAAAGTGAGTTTATTAAAATACATACCAAAAAGAATTTCATGGTGTATAAAACACCCCAACATGATATTTTCAAAGCATTAACTCAAAATGCACCAAAATACCAATTAACTCATGATTTCCAATTAATTGCTACCCACGGCAAATAAATCATGCTAATAACCATTTTCCAAACATGCACAACATGCATCCTGAAATGCCCTCCCGGGTCACTCTATCATGTGACTAAGCATTTCCACACATTAAATAAAACCAGCACATAATCGATTAATTACCATCATAATTAATCATATAAACACAATTAATGCCTAAATTGCAATTAATCATTTCGGGGATATCACAATACTCCCCTACTTATAAGATTTCGTCATCGAAATCACATGCACTTTACCCCAAAAGAAACTAAACATAAACACATACCAGAGAATAGTTCCGGGTAGTGCTGCACCATATGCCGCTCCGTCTCCCACGTAGCCTCCTCGACACCCCTGCGATCCCACTGAACCTTGATCATAGGTATCACTTTGTTCCGAAGTCTACGGTCTGCTCGATCCAGAATTCTGACAGGCCGTTCCACATAAGACACATCGGATTCTAACTGAACTTCGGAAGGCTGTAAAATATGCGACGGATCCGGCTCATACTTCCGCAGCATAGACACATGAAACACATCATGTATACCAGATAAAGAAGGCGGCAAAGCTAGTCGGTAAGCTAAGGTGCCAATGCGCTGCAAAATCTCGTACGGTCCAACATACCTCGGAGACAGTTTCCCACGCATCCCAAATCGCACAATGCCTCTGAAAGGCGAGATCTTCAAAAAGACCTTATCTCCCAACTGAAATTCCAACGGTCTCCGCCGTTTGTTCGCATAAGCTGCCTGTCTGTCTTGGGCCGCTTTCATTTTCTGCCTTATTATCTTTATCTTCTCCTCCATCTGTCGGATCAATTCAGGCCCTCCGACCGATCTGCGGTCCAAATCATCCCAACACAAGGGTGATCTACACCGTCTGCCATATAGAGCTTCAAACGGAGCCATCTGAATACTCGCCTGGTAGCTATTATTATAAGAGAACTCTACCAAAGGCACTGAATCTTGCCAAGAAACATCGAACTCCAAAACACAAGCTCTCAACATGTCCTAGAGCGTCTGGATAGTACGCTCGGTCTGGCCATCCGTCTGAGGATGATAAGCAGTGCTCAATCTGACTTCAGTTCCCAAGGCTGACTGAAGACCTTCCCAAAAATGAGATGTGAATCGCGGATCTCGATCCGACACTATGGAAACGGGGATCCCATGCAACCTCACCACATCTCGAATGTACAACTGCGCCATCCTCAAAAAGGTGAAAGTCATGCTATAGGGGATGAAATGAGCTACCTTAGTCAATCGATCCACAATCACCCAAATAGCATCAAAGCCTGAAGCACTCCTCGGCAGGTGAGTCACGAAGTCCATGGAAATGTGTTCCCACTTCCACTTCGGTATACAAAACAAATCTGGAGTTCTCCGTAGGGATCACTAACACTGGCGCCGTCGTCAAACGGTGCTTCAACTCCTGGAAGCTCTCCTCACAAGCTTCTGACCAAAAGAAAGGTACTCCCTTCTGGGTCAACTGTGTCAACGGCTTGGCAATCTTCGAAAAGCCCTCGATGAAGCGTCGATAATATCCGGCCAAACCAAGGAAGCTCCGAATCTCAGGCACAGAAGTGGGGGCAGCCCACTCCATTACAGCTTCGATCTTTCTGGGATCCACAGATATTCCGCTGCTCGATATGACATGGCCCAGAAACACTACACTGCTCAACCAGAACTCACACTTACTGAGCTTGGCATACAACTGGTGATCTCGAAGAATCTGGAGCACTGTCCTCAAGTGTTTCGCGTGCTCTTCCTCGCTCCGGGAATAGATGAGAATGTCGTCGATGAACACGATGACGAACTGGTCAAGATACGGCTGAAACACTCTGTTCATCAGACTACCTTGCAACTGGTCAAACAAATCATCAATCCTTGGGAGAGGATATTTGTTCTTTAATGTAGCCTTATTCAGTTGCCGGTAATCGATGCACAACCGCATCGAACCGTCCTTCTTCTTCACAAAGAGAACCGATGCGCCCCATGGTGATACGCTCGGGCGTATATATCCCTTGGCAAGGAGATCCTGCAACTGTTCCTTCAACTCTCTCAACTCCGCCGGTGCCATCATGTAAGGTGCACGGGAGATAGCGGATGTCCCCGGTAACAACTCGATCCCAAACTCAACTTCCCTAGCCGGTGGAAATCCTGGGATCTCTTCTGGGAATACATCAGCAAACTCTGCTACCACTGGTACATCCTCAACTCTCACTTCCTTATCCTTCCCAGATGTGTCCATGGCATAGATGAGATAGCCCGTGTGGCCACGTTCCAACAGTTGAGTCATCTTGATCGCTGAAATCAACGGAATCTTCGCACGAGAACCGTTGCCATAGAAAGTCCACTGACTACCCAAATCAGGCCTGAACTTCACTGTCTTCTGCCGGCAATCTACCACTGCCTGATATCTGTTCAGAATAGCAATACCCAAGATGCAGTCGAAGTCCGACATACCCAACACAATCAAGTCTGTCTTTAACTCGTTGCCCTCAAAATAAATGAGGCAATCTGCCATGAACTGATCAGCAACGACATTTCTTCCAGTGGGTGTCGAGACAAGGAGAGGCGTGGGTAGAGAAGACGTGCGCATATGGTGTCTCTCTACAAAGCCAACAGATACAAAAGAGTGGGAGGCACCTGTATCTACCAAAATAAAAGCAGGGTACGTAAATAAATGACACGTACCGGCGATCACCTCCTCTGGGGCTGTCTGGGCCTGCTCTCTAGTCAGCGCATACACCTGTCCCTGGGACGGTCCCACTGTCTGACCTCCCGATGGTCGAGGCCCAAACTGCTGCCTCTGGTGTACTGTCCTATCATCAAACCTCGGCCTGTTGCCCTGGAACTCTGACTGTCCTCCAGGGGTGGGGCAATACCGAGCGATGTGGCCCATCTTGCCACAGCTATAACAGGCAGGGCACTTACTTGAAGAATGTGGTCCTCCACAATTGTCGCACCTCGGCTCTCCCGGCCTATTCCCTTGTGAAGGCCCTCGATTGGCCGACCAATTCTTCTTATTCTCCTGTTTCTGACCAAAGAACTTCTTTCCACCAAACCGTGCAGATGAAGAGGCACCACGAGGTTTAACTGGCTCTCCCCGGGGCCTCAAGCTGTCATTAGTCTGCCTCTGTTGTGGTACTGGTGGTGGCATAGCACTAGGATAAGCTCCCACTCCAAGCTCAGCAAGCTCCGCTCTTGTGAGAGCATCATCAAAAGAAGTTGGGTTATTGGTGATAACCCGGTCATAGAGCTCCGGTCGCAACCCCTTCATAAAACTCCTCATCTTTGCGTGCCCATTGGTAGCAATGTGGGGAACATACCTTAGCAACGAAGAGTACCGCGTGGCATAGTCTGACACTGTCATGTTCCCCTGTTTCAAACTTGTAAACTCGTCCTCCTTCGTCTGTCTCGCCGCCGCGGAGAAGTACCGGTTCAGAAACCGGGTCCTGAAGAGTGTCCAATCAATCACAGTCCCCAGTGCTCTTAGCTCCAGTACAGTGCCCCTCCACCACATTAGAGGTTTCTTTGCTAACTGGAACTCTGCCAGCCTCAGCCACACTGTAACAGCACAAGGAGCCGATACAAATATCTGCTCAAGTCTCTCCAGCCACTCCTCAGCTTCCTCCCCTGATTCTGTTCCCTCAAACCGGGGCGGGTGGTAAGACAGAAACTGAGTCAAGTTAATCTCACCGGGTAGTAACAACTGAGCCACTGGCTCCAAACCGACTGCTGGTGGAGGTAGAGGGTTCACTTGTCCAACGCTAGCATTAACACTGCCCACATCGCCAACTTCTTCGTTAAGGTTCCCCGCATTCATAGCAGCCATGCTGTAACACAAAGGTTAACAACAACTCCAAAACAAATATACATGTTATGCAGTTAGATAACAGGAATGATAATAAGCATGTTAGTATAACAGAATATACATCAATATGCACCACACGCATAAACATGCCTCAAATGTAAGCACCTAGCCAATCATGCTAAGGCTACCCTTCACTCATTCCCGGGTTCTCTAACCACTGCTCTGATACCACTAATGTAAGGACCCTAATCCTTAAGTGCGGAATCAAGGCATAATAGAGCTACCATAATAATCAGAGTGTAAAAGAACGTGTTGAGTTTATGAGCTTAAGCATTACATGCAAAAAAATAAGGACTTCCAAATGGATTAATTACATTCCAATCAAAAGAATGTGGTTAACTATAGTTCAAGCTACTCCTAGAGTAGACACTATAGGAAGCAATCCCGTCCTTCAAATCCCAAAAGCATCCTCAACAAGCTCACCGTCTCAACCCGTCTAGCCCTTCTATCATGCCAAAAGTACCTACAAGGACAACCCCCAAACATGAGCAATAATAATCATTCATATTCAACACAATATGAAGATAAAGCGTAAATGCATAATCATAATAAAACACTTCCTGTTTTCCCCATGCATTTCAAACGCTTCCCGTTTGGTTGTCCCTGTACCATAACTCATGAGTATAATCAATAGATTATTTTTAATGGTCTAAACATGTCATGACATATACCAGCTCATCAATACCAAATACTGATCACCAATCCCTAGTCTGTCCATCACAATGTATTTTAATGCCCCTCGCTTATTTACATATAGGCGGCATAGGATAACCTCGCTTCAATGGACATGCGGGACTCCCACCCCTCGCCTCACATTGAGCGGCAAATACCCTTTCCTCGCCCTATATGATAACCACGCTCAAATGTGACATGCGGCGCTCCCACCCCTCGCTTCACATTTAGCGGAACCAAACAAATAGCGGCAAGCATTAAAATCATCAAGGGATGACCACGACTCATGGGATGTGCACCAATAATCATATGCATCTATAAACATCATGCATAACATGTATTTGCATCCACAATGCAATACCACATATATACTCGCATCCACAATGCATAAACAATGAGTATATAAGATACATGTACCGTTGGGTGCCCGTACGTCCACTACGTACCTTTCCAAAAGTGGAATGTGGTAGGACTTCAATTCCTTGGCTGTGTTGCCACCTGGGTTGGTTCTACACATTCACAAATATCAATATTAGAACCCAATAATAGTCCAATACCAAAAATCCCACAAAAATAACCAAAAACATCATTTTTGGTGTCTCGCGATCGATCGCCATATACCCCCGATCGATCGCGAGACCACACTGCCTCGCTCAACAAAATTTGCCAATCCGCGATCGATCGCTGAGTTTGCGCCGATCGATCGCGGCCTCGCCGATCGATCGCGCTAAACTCGCGATCGATCGCTGAAGGCTACTGCCTCCAGCACTGCTGCTCGCGATCGATCGCGGAAGGCACCGATCGATCGCCGAGCTCTGGGCATCCGATTTTCGGGCACTATTCACCCATCTTCAACCCCAACTCAAACAAACTCAATTAATCCAACACCAACCATACAAAACCACTCAAAACCATCAATAAACATCTACATTAACTCATATATTTAACATCCACCCAAAATAATACCAAAACCACAACAACCCAACACAAACCCATTTTAAAACTCTTCAAACCATATCAAACTTAAGCAAAACACAACAAAATTAACCATGAGGTATCCATACCTCTTGGGGACCTAAAATCACCCAACAAACTCCACAAATCAAAGTTTTGCAAGAACTTCTCTTCACCCTTATGCTCAAACTCGAAAATGAAGAGAAAAAGGAAGGGTTTGGGTGTTGTTTGGTAAAGTAAAAGTAAGAGTGGGTGGTGGGGTTGGGGTATAAAAGTGAGTTTATTAAAATACATACCAAAAAGAATTTCATGGTGTATAAAACACCCCAACATGATATTTTCAAAGCATTAACTCAAAATGCACCAAAATACCAATTAACTCATGATTTCCAATTAATTGCTACCCACGGCAAATAAATCATGCTAAAAACCATTTTCCAAACATGCACAACATGCATCCTGAAATGCCCTCCCGGGTCACTCTATCATGTGACTAAGCATTTCCACACATTAAATAAAACCAGCACATAATCGATTAATTACCATCATAATTAATCATATAAACACAATTAATGCCTAAATTGCAATTAATCATTTCGGGGATATCACAATACTCCCCTACTTATAAGATTTCGTCCTCGAAATCACATGCACTTTACCCCAAAAGAAACTAAACATAAACACATACCAGAGAATAGTTCCGGGTAGTGCTGCACCATATGCCGCTCCGTCTCCCACGTAGCCTCCTTGACACCCCTGCGATCCCACTGAACCTTGATCATAGGTATCACTTTGTTCCGAAGTCTACGGTCTGCTCGATCCAGAATTCTGACAGGCCGTTCCACATAAGACACATCGGATTCTAACTGAACTTCGGAAGGCTGTAAAACATGCGACGGATCCGGCTCATACTTCCACAGCATAGACACATGAAACACATCATGTATACCAGATAAAGAAGGCGGCAAAGCTAGTCGGTAAGCTAAGGTGCCAATGCGCTGCAAAATCTCGTACGGTCCAACATACCTCGGAGACAGTTTCCCACGCATTCCAAATCTGGGATCCACAGATATTCCGCTGCTCGATATGACATGGCCCAGAAACACTACACTGCTCAACCAGAACTCACACTTACTGAGCTTGGCATACAACTGGTGATCTCGAAGAATCTGGAGCACTGTCCTCAAGTGTTTCGCGTGCTCTTCCTCGCTCCGGGAATAGATGAGAATGTCGTCGATGAACACGATGACGAACTGGTCAAGATACGGCTGAAACACTCTGTTCATCAGACTCATAAAGACCGCTGGAGCATTCGTCACACCGAACGGCATCACTAAGAACTCATAATGTCCATATCGAGTCCGGAACGCTGTCATCTGTACATCTTCCTCTCTGACTCGAATCTGACGGTACCCGGACCTCAAATCAATCTTGCTATACAGTCTGGTACCTTGCAACTGGTCAAACAAATCATCAATCCTTGGGAGAGGATATTTGTTCTTTAATGTAGCCTTATTCAGTTGCCGGTAATCGATGCACAACCGCATCGAACCGTCCTTCTTCTTCACAAAGAGAACCGATGCGCCCCATGGTAATACGCTCGGGCGTATATATCCCTTGTCAAGGAGATCCTGCAACTGTTCCTTCAACTCTCTCAACTCCGCCGGTGCCATCCTGTAAGGTGCACGGGAGATAGCGGATGTCCCCGGTAACAACTCGATCCCAAACTCAACTTCCCTAGCCGGTGGAAATCCTGGGATCTCTTCTGGGAATACATCAGCAAACTCTGCTACCACTGGTACATCCTCAACTCTCACTTCCTTATCCTTCCCAGATGTGTCCACGGCATAGATGAGATAGCCCGTGTGGCCACGTTCCAACAGTTGAGTCATCTTGATCGCTGAAATCAACGAAATCTTCGCACGAGAACCGTTGCCATAGAAAGTCCACTGACTACCCAAATCAGGCCTGGACTTCACTGTCTTCTGCCGGCAATCTACCACTGCCCGATATCTGTTCAGAATATCAATACCCAAGATGCAGTCGAAGTCCGACATACCCAACACAATCAAGTCTGTCTTTAACTCGTTGCCCTCAAAATAAATGAGGCAATCTGCCATGAACTGATCAGCAACGACATTTCTTCCAGTGGGTGTCGAGACAAGGAGAGGCGTGGGTAGAGAAGACGTGCGCATATGGTGTCTCTCTACAAAGCCAACAGATACAAAAGAGTGGGAGGCACCTGTATCTACCAAAATAAAAGCAGGGTACGTAAATAAATGACACGTACCGGCGATCACCTCCTCTGGGGCTGTCTGGGCCTGCTCTCTAGTCAGCGCATACACCTGTCCCTGGGACGGTCCCACTGTCTGACCTCCCGATGGTCGAGGCCCAAACTGCTGCCTCTGGTGTACTGTCCTATCATCAAACCTCGGCCTGTTGCCCTGGAACTCTGACTGTCCTCCCCGGGTGGGGCAATACCGAGCGATGTGGCCCATCTTGCCACAGCTATAACAGGCAGGGCACTTACTTGAAGAATGTGGTCCTCCACAATTGTCGCACCTCGGCTCTCCCGGCCTATTCCCTTGTGAAGGCCCTCGATTGGCCGACCAATTCTTCTTATTCTCCTGTTTCTGACCAAAGAACTTCTTTCCACCAAACCGTGCAGATGAAGAGGCACCACGAGGTTTAACTGGCTCTCCCCGGGGCCTCAAGCTGTCATTAGTCTGCCTCTGTTGTGGTACTGGTGGTGGCATAGCACTAGGATAAGCTCCCACTCCAAGCTCAGCAAGCTCCGCTCTTGTGAGAGCATCATCAAAAGAAGTTGGGTTATTGGTGATAACCCGGTCATAGAGCTCCGGTCGCAACCCCTTCATAAAACTCCTCATCTTTGCGTGCCCATTGGTAGCAATGTGGGGAACATACCTTAGCAACGAAGAGTACCGCGTGGCATAGTCTGACACTGTCATGTTCCCCTGTTTCAAACTTGTAAACTCGTCCTCCTTCGTCTGTCTCGCCGCCGCGGAGAAGTACCGGTTCAGAAACCGGGTCCTGAAGAGTGTCCAATCAATCACAGTCCCCAGTGCTCTTAGCTCCAGTACAGTGCCCCTCCACCACATTAGAGGTTTCTTTGCTAACTGGAACTCTGCCAGCCTCAGCCACGCTGTAACAGCACAAGGAGCCGATACAAATATCTGCTCAAGTCTCTCCAGCCACTCCTCAGCTTCCTCCCCTGATTCTGTTCCCTCAAACCGGGGCGGGTGGTAAGACAGAAACTGAGTCAAGTTAATCTCACCGGGTAGTAACAACTGAGCCACTGGCTCCAAACCGACTGCTGGTGGAGGTAGAGGGTTCACTTGTCCAACAGCTAGCATTAACACTGCCCACATCGCCAACTTCTTCGTTAAGGTTCCCCGCATTCATAGCAGCCATGCTGTAACACAAAGGTTAACAACAACTCCAAAACAAATATACATGTTATGCCGTTAGATAACAGGAATGATAATAAGCATGTTAGTATAACAGAATATACATCAATATGCACCACACACATAAACATGCCTCAAATGTAAGCACCCAGCCAATCATGCTAAGGCTACCCTTCACTCATTCCCGGGTTCTCTAACCACTGCTCTGATACCACTAATGTAAGGACCCTAATCCTTAAGTGCGGAATCAAGGCATAATAGAGCTATCATAATAATCAGAGTGTAAAAGAACGTGTTGAGTTTATGAGCTTAAGCATTACATGCAAAAAAATAAGGACTTCCAAATGGATTAATTACATTCCAATCAAAAGAATGTGGTTAACTATAGTTCAAGCTACTCCTAGAGTAGACACTATAGGAAGCAATCCCGTCCTTCAAATCCCAAAAGCATCCTCAACAAGCTCACCGTCTCAACCCGTCTAGCCCTTCTATCATGTCAAAAGTACCTACAAGGACAACCCCCAAACATGAGCAATAATAATCATTCATATTCAACACAATATGAAGATAAAGCGTAAATGCATAATCATAATAAAACACTTCCTGTTTTCCCCATGCATTTCAAACGCTTCCCGTTTGGTTGTCCCTGTACCATAACTCATGAGTATAATCAATAGATTATTTTTAATGGTCTAAACATGTCATGACATATACCAGCTCATCAATACCAAATACTGATCACCAATCCCTAGTCTGTCCATCACAATGTATTTTAATGCCCCTCGCTTATTTACATATAGGCGGCATAGGATAACCTCGCTTCAATGGACATGCGGGACTCCCACCCCTCACCTCACATTGAGCGGCAAATACCCTTTCCTCGCCCTATATGATAACCACGCTCAAATGTGACATGCGGCGCTCCCACCCCTCGCGTCACATTTAGCGGAACCAAACAAATAGCGGCAAGCATTAAAATCATCAAGGGATGACCACGACTCATGGGATGTGCACCAATAATCATATGCATCTATAAACATCATGCATAACATGTATTTGCATCCACAATGCAATACCACATATATACTCGCATCCACAATGCATAAACAATGAGTATATAAGATACATGTACCGTTGGGTGCCCGTACGTCCACTACGTACCTTTCCAAAAGTGGAATGTGGTAGGACTTCAATTCCTTGGCTGTGTTGCCACCTGGGTTGGTTCTACACATTCACAAATATCAATATTAGAACCCAATAATAGTCCAATACCAAAAATCCCACAAAAATAACCAAAAACATCATTTTTGGTGTCTCGCGATCGATCGCCATATACCCCCGATCGATCGCGAGACCACACTGCCTCGCTCAACAAAATTTGCCAATCCGCGATCGATCGCTGAGTTTGCGCCGATCGATCGCGGCCTCGCCGATCGATCGCGCTAAACTCGCGATCGATCGCTGAAGGCTACTGCCTCCAGCACTGCTGCTCGCGATCGATCGCGGAAGGCACCGATCGATCGCCGAGCTCTGGGCATCCGATTTTCGGGCACTATTCACCCATCTTCAACCCCAACTCAAACAAACTCAATTAATCCAACACCAACCATACAAAACCACTCAAAACCATCAATAAACATCTACATTAACTCATATATTTAACATCCACCCAAAATAATACCAAAACCACAACAACCCAACACAAACCCATTTTAAAACTCTTCAAACCATATCAAACTTAAGCAAAACACAACAAAATTAACCATGAGGTATCCATACCTCTTGGGGACCTAAAATCACCCAACAAACTCCACAAATCAAAGTTTTGCAAGAACTTCTCTTCACCCTTATGCTCAAACTCGAAAATGAAGAGAAAAAAGGAAGGGTTTGGGTGTTGTTTGGTAAAGTAAAAGTAAGAGTGGGTGGTGGGCTTGGGGTATAAAAGTGAGTTTATTAAAATACATACCAAAAAGAATTTCATGGTGTATAAAACACCCCAACATGATATTTTCAAAGCATTAACTCAAAATGCACCAAAATACCAATTAACTCATGATTTCCAATTAATTGCTACCCACGGCAAATAAATCATGCTAAAAACCATTTTCCAAACATGCACAACATGCATCCTGAAATGCCCTCCCGGGTCACTCTATCATGTGACTAAGCATTTCCACACATTAAATAAAACCAGCACATAATCGATTAATTACCATCATAATTAATCATATAAACACAATTAATGCCTAAATTGCAATTAATCATTTCGGGGATATCACAATACTCCCCTACTTATAAGATTTCGTCATCGAAATCACATGCACTTTACCCCAAAAGAAACTAAACATAAACACATACCAGAGAATAGTTCCGGGTAGTGCTGCACCATATGCCGCTCCGTCTCCCACGTAGCCTCCTCGACACCCCTGCGATCCCACTGAACCTTGATCATAGGTATCACTTTGTTCCGAAGTCTACGGTCTGCTCGATCCAGAATTCTGACAGGCCGTTCCACATAAGACACATCGGATTCTAACTGAACTTCGGAAGGCTGTAAAACATGCGATGGATCCGGCTCATACTTCCGCAGCATAGACACATGAAACACATCATGTATACCAGATAAAGAAGGCGGCAAAGCTAGTCGGTAAGCTAAGGTGCCAATGCGCTGCAAAATCTCGTACGGTCCAACATACCTCGGAGACAGTTTCCAACGCATCCCAAATCGCACAACGCCTCTGAAAGGCGAGATCTTCAAAAAGACCTTATCTCCCAACTGAAATTCCAACGGTCTCCGCCGTTTGTTCGCATAAGCTGCCTGTCTGTCTTGGGCCGCTTTCATTTTCTGCCTTATTATCTTTATCTTCTCCTCCATCTCTCGGATCAATTCAGGCCCTCCGACCGATCTGCGGTCCAAATCATCCCAACACAAGGTGATCTACACCGTCTGCCATATAGAGCTTCAAACGGAGCCATCTGAATACTCGCCTGGTAGCTATTATTATAAGAGAACTCTACCAAAGGCACTGAATCTTGCCAAGAAACATCGAACTCCAAAACACAAGCTCTCAACATGTCCTCGAGCGTCTGGATAGTACGCTCGGTCTGGCCATCCGTCTGAGGATGATAAGCAGTGCTCAATCTGACTTCAGTTCCCAAGGCTGACTGAAGACCTTCCCAAAAATGAGATGTGAATCGCGGATCTCGATCCGACACTATGGAAACGGGGATCGCATGCAACCTCACCACATCTCGAATGTACAACTGCGCCATCCTCAAAAAGGTGAAAGTCATGCTATAGGGGATGAAATGAGCTACCTTAGTCAATCGATCCACAATCACCCAAATAGCATCAAAGCCTGAAGCACTCCTCGGCAGGTGAGTCACGAAGTCCATGGAAATGTGTTCCCACTTCCACTTCGGTATACAAAACAAATCTGGAGTTCTCCGTAGGGATCACTAACACTGGCGCCGTCGTCAAACGGTGCTTCAACTCCTGGAAGCTCTCCTCACAAGCTTCTGACCAAAAGAAAGGTACTCCCTTCTGGGTCAACTGTGTCAACGGCTTGGCAATCTTCGAAAAGCCCTCGACGAAGCGTCGATAATATCCGGCCAAACCAAGGAAGCTCCGAATCTCAGGCACAGAAGTGGGGGCAGCCCACTCCATTACAGCTTCGATCTTTCTGGGATCCACAGATATTCCGCTGCTCGATATGACATGGCCCAGAAACACTACACTGCTCAACCAGAACTCACACTTACTGAGCTTGGCATACAACTGGTGATCTCGAAGAATCTGGAGCACTGTCCTCAAGTGTTTCGCGTGCTCTTCCTCGCTCCGGGAATAGATGAGAATGTCGTCGATGAACACGATGACGAACTGGTCAAGATACGGCTGAAACACTCTGTTCATCAGACTCATAAAGACCGCTGGAGCATTCGTCACACCGAATCGAAAAGTGCAAGGTGCAATGGTAGCATCGTATGCTTTGCAGTTTGAGTCACCTCTGATTTCCAAGATCGGAAATACTCGAAGAACAGACTCATACAGATATTGATTGAAGAAATTTGTTATGTCTCATCAACCAACTAGATTTTACTAAGTCATTTAGTGGTGGGTTGCGATTGAACAATCAGTAAATATCATCGAATCCTACCGATTCGAAAGAAGTATTACTGTAAGCACACTATAGATGACATAATGTTATTATGGGAATGATCAGGTGTATCATTCCTGAGATCTTATTTCTGATGGATTGTATGAAGAAAGAAATTTTTGAATTTTGTGGCAAATTGTTTGACATGCCAGCAGGTCAAGATATAAAGACGAGACCTAATGGAATACTACAGAAATTGTAAATGTCACAATGAACTTGAGAAATTTCTAGCTTTGAGTTTTATAACTCAATTGTTTAAATCAAACAGAGATTGTAAAACAAGTTGAATGAGAGTTGATTGACTATTCAATATAAGATGTTGATCTCATATGTTTGTCTATATGCCTATGGGAAAACGACATGTTTAAGATGTGATTTAGTTACAGTGAGTTTCTGTAACAATTGTATCTGATAGAGATCCAGGATACAATCCAATAAAACTGTTTTCAGAATGTCATGGGTACTAAGTTAGCAATGAGTATTGCTTATCATACCCAGACTGATGGACAAACCGAGAAACTTATAAAGTTTGGAAGTTATGTCCCGACAAATAGTGATGAATTCAGTGGGAAGTGACATGAATCACTAGAATGTCACTATAATTTAAGTTTCAGACAACTATCGGGATGGCATCAGTTGAGGTTTGAAGAGCCAGAATTACCGATCGCTGATATGATGAGATGAAATTGATAAGGATTTTTTTTTTGGCACAACTTGAGATGGTTGAGGAAATGCCATGAATGATGGATGTTCCGTGAAAATGAATAAAATTGGCTTAAAGTAAGCATGTTTGCTATGCTAACACGATAAAGATATCGTTAGAATTTCAAGTTGAGAATTAGGTATATCTGAAGATATTACCTTTACGATGGTCGATAAGAGTCGTTAAATGAGGTACGATGTTGCCTCGATATTTTGAACCTTTGTGGAGTCACAGAGAAGTTTGGTTCAGTGGTATATCGTTGACACTACCACAACAGTTGTCACTGATACATGAGGATTCTTATGTATCTACGAATGAGATTGAGACATCTCATATGATTTTAAATTGTCGAGTTATAAGCAATTTTGGGATTTCGAGGACGGAATCATTTTAAGAGGGAAGAAGTGTAAGGCTGCATTGCTAATTAATTATGATTAATCCGGTTTATTAATGAATAAGCAAACCCGGGCGACTAAAAGTTGAGATTTCGAATTGAGGTGTTCCGGATCACAACATCTTATTTTTTTAATTGAGATAAAAAAACATCAAAATTATACAAGTTGAATGCAAATCTTGTCCAACACCATGCAAAACACATTATTAAGCATCACATGGACACTTGGCATTTAAAATTATAAAAGAAATCCCCACTTTGGAGCATAGACATCAACGGCTCTTTACCAAACTTTTTAGCACATCTATGTTATCTTTCTTCCCCAAAATTTTCAGACTTTCCTCTCCTAAAATTCGAAGCATTTTGAGAGATTTAGTGAGAAAAAACTCAATGCAAATTGAATTGGAGAAAGGTAGAAGGAAGATAACCCATATCCTTCAAGAATTTGAGGATTTGGTGCTAGGAAGAAGCCATGGTGGAATTATTGAGTTTACAAGGGTATAAACTTGTTCTTATCTATGTTTAGTAGAATTTTGTAAAATTTGGGTCGAAATTTAGGAGGAGACACGAAATTGTTGGTGTCATTTTGTTAAAACAGAATCTGCAGAATTGATGTTGCATGCAGTAGATGATTTCGAAATTTTGATTCACTTAAATTTGGAATATGACTTTGAGTCCCGAACAAAAGTTACAGATAACGGAGTCGTCTTTCTGTGGTTAAATTTTGAAGCACTTTGGACTTAAGGAGTGATATATGCCCATTTTACCAAAGAGTGCCAGTTTTGGCTCTGCATGTGCTGAAAATGCACATGCAGTGTAGAATTCCGAACTTTTGACAAATTATACTTTCGAATTTGTTTTTGGCCTCAAATCAAAGTTGTAGATCTTTCAATTTTATGCAGTTTAAAAAGAAGAAGCATGCGATTTGGGTCCCCGAAGTAAAAGTTATGTCTATTTTACTTTCAATGCTCATTTTCGCCTTAGTATGTTCATGCATGTTGCATGCAGACTGTAATTCGACTTTCTGGGCAATATTTATTCCAAATTTGGTGTCGGTATCCAAACAAATATTGTAGGTCTTTGAATTCTATTGAAGTTTTTTTAAAGAAAATGAGAGCTTAATTTGGACTTAATTTGAAGAAGTTATGAATTTTATATTAGTAGTGCTCATTCTGAGCCCTGCATGTGGGTGGAGTTAAACATGCAGTGTGTTCATTGGATTCCTGAGCATTTTTTGCTAGGAAGTTCGAAAAATTCCTAGAAATAAGATTTGTAGTGCTTACTGAGTTGATTATTGATCTATCCCTTTATTTGATATCCATGATGATTACTGAGTTGATTTACTCTGAGTGTCGGGGACGACGGGCACGGCGATGACAGGCAGCTTAGGTAGCGACTGTAGTCACACGCGTTGCTACTGGACCTAGACACGAGAGATGATGAGCACAACACATGATGATTCTCCTAGCGCAAAGTGTGTGCTGTCACCCTCTGCTCGAGCTGATATTGATTGATGATACCTTCCTTTGGACTACGATATTGGTATCTTGAGATTAGATTCTTTATATCCATTCATACATCGCATCATACATGGTATGCATTGCATGATACTTTGTCACTCTTGACATGATTTATTTATTTCTCGTACTGGGTTCTGACCCCCTTCCCTGGGGGCTGTCATGTCATTGTTGTATGGGCATGACAGGTGGTACAGGTGGACGTAATGCGGATGCTCGAGATGAAGCATCGATGAATACCAGAGCTTCGTGAGAGCGAGCTCAGGTTATGTTTTATGTTTTGAGTCCCAGTAATTGCTAGAGTACTTTTTAACTACATTTTAAATTACTGGGGTATGCCCCGAGTATCTATATTTTAAGTATTCTATTACTGGTTGGTTATATACTTGCTTATATGATGAGTAACATGTTGAATTGGAAAACTGGAATTACATATTTTCAGTACCATTATATATGTATCACTTAAAAGCAAAAAATTTTTAGGGCCATTTGACAAGACATTTGAAATAAATCTTCCGTTGTTTACGCAAATTAATCATTATGTGTTAATTAAACACCACGTTAGGATCGGGCCCTCATATCGGGCCTTCCTGCTCAAATTGTGGAGTGCTTGACCTCTGCCGCGGACCATCAAGTTCTAGCAGAGCTGAGGTGGAAATCCCTTGCCGAGGAAGAGATATCTCGAGCCCTATCGGCGAGCTTTTTTAAAAAAAAAAAAGTTGCGTGAATTTTTTTTTTTGGTGCTGACTTTGAACTGCTTTTCAAGGTCTGGTGATTATGTGCGAGAGCATTCACCAGGGAGCAAACTATGGTCAGTCCTCCAGCGATGCCAGGGAAACAACACGGAAGGCCCAATCCAAGGCCAAAGCTGCCAATGCCAAATCTGAGGCTGATGCTACGGAATTGGAAGCTCTCCGCGCTGCGGTGACTCGACTCCGAGCTGATACCGAACATCTTTGAGATGCGCTGGCAGAAGAAGAGCAACCTTGTCAGACACTATGGTCGAGTTGGGAGATGTCAAGGCTGAGCTTAGCTCATATGTGGGGGGGGAGTCAGCACGGCAAGAATCCTTCGTCAAATCGGAGGAGTTTACGCACATGATGGCCTCCAAGGCCTTCAAATTCCTATATCAAGGATTCAAGGGGTGCAAAGGCCAGTTTAAGGCTCGGGGCTTCCCCCTGATGACCAGGGCCCGGATGAATTCCTGGACCTTAACGCGATTATTACTAGCATCCTTCCTGACTTCATAGACTAGACTAGCCATAATTGTTCCCCCTCACCTGCTTTATCATGCTTTTGGATTTGTAACATACTCGGGATGTGTTCCACTTTGTAAAGAACTATTTTGAATGTTAACTATTGTATTTAAGCAATGATTTCTTTTGGAAATATCTGTAATAACCCCGACGTGATTTAAGATTTGAAACGCATGAAACCGATCAGACCTTGAAATAACTAGTGTGAAAACAATCCGCTCATTTGCAAGTTAGGTAATCAAATTGGTTAAAAACTTAAGATAACTAAGGCATACAACCGACCCGACCACTAAACAATCGAAAAGTTTAAAAGATATGAACGGATATGAACAAATATTGCCCTGGTCTGAGATAACATGCATGAGCTAATAGTACTAGTCCGAGCCTCATACACTTGAGCTTTAGTGACAGGGCTGACATGCAATTTTTATTTTGCCAAGAACTATGCACTTTGGGCTTTAGTGACATGACTGACCTGCACTTTTTTATTTTGTCAAGGCCTCATACACTTGGGCTTTAGTGACAGGACTGACCTGCACTTTTTATTTTGCCAAGGCCTCATATACTTCGGGCTTTAGTGACATGATAGACATGTATTTTTTATTTTGCCAAGGCCTCACACTTGAGCTTTAGTGACATGGCTGACCTGTATTTTTTATTTTGACAAGGCCTCGTACACTTGAGCTTTAGTGACATGGATGACCTGCACTTTTTTCTTTTGCCAATGCATCATATACTTGGAATTTAGTGACAGGGCAGACCTGCTCTTTTTATTTTGCTGAGGCCTCGTACACTTGGGCTTTAGTGACATGGCTGACCTATCAGTTTTTATTTTGCTAAGGCCTCATATAGTTGGGTTTTAGTGATATGGCTGACCTGCACTTTTATTTTACCAAGGCCTCGTACACTTGGGCTTTAGTGAAATGACTGACCTGCACTTTTTATTTTGCCAAGGCCTAGTATACTTGGGTTTTAGTGACAGGGTTGACCTGCACTTTTTATTTTGCGAAGACCTTATACACTTGAGCTTTAGTGAAAAGGGATGACCTCCACTATGACTTACATGATTTTGTTATGCAATGGAAACTAAATTTATAAAGTATTGAGAACAAATCCACATGTGAACTGCATCACAACATTGCTAGATCCTAGTCAATGCTTATCTTCAATTGAGATATTTTTTGAATATTATGCTAAATTTTTGGGGAAGGTTGTTGACGATCAAAAGATGTCTACAATGCAATCTCTCCGAAATATGTTTCAATTGTATTATAATCAACAGGCAAGTGAATGATAGCAACAAATGACTGTTGTAGAACAACCCCAAGCTCAATCTAGAGCTGGGGGCATCAATTTGCTTAGGATGCTGGGCAGGAAAAAACTTAAGGGAAGAAGACCTTCTACTAGCACGATGATTGAGTTGCAAATTTATCTGAATTATCAATTTCTAAAGGAAGACAACTTCGACGTCTTACAATGGTGGAAGACAAATGCAGCACAATTCTCTATCTTAGCCAAAATGGCTAGAAACGTGTATGCGGTACAAGCTTCAAGCTTCGCTTCTGAATCAACATTCTCAACATGTGGCCGAATTATTGGAGAATACAAAAGTAGTCTATCTGCTGATTCGTTATGTATGCTCACATTACTTAAAGATTGGTTTGAAGCAGAATGTAAGAATAGAAGAGATGGGGCAGTTGACGAATTCGTAAATCATTATGACGAGCAAGAAGAAGATAACGCCAAAACAATACTTATCAATTATGAAGAGTGCTAAATAGTAATATTTTTTATTAAGATTTTAAATTGCCATCTCTTTATAATTATTTGTATGCATCTATATTATGAAATGAAGAAAAAACATACTGAATTTGTGATGAATATTGTGGAAACATTTACAACATCAAAAAATTTCAAAATTTCAAAAACTAAATAAGAGTTCGAAAAAAAAAAAAAAAAAAAAAATGAACCGGATCGGACCGGTTACGAGCTTAACGGATCCGGAACCGGTCGATTCCGGGCTGCACCAGACCGGTTCGGTCCGTTAAGCACCGCTACCTGATCTCTTCCTCTCCGTCCTGCATTGCCTGCACATCATCCACTATTTGCACTCCTCTATCTCCATGTCCTCCGTCGTCACCCATCCTTGACTTTGTCACCTCTACCCTTACAGTTTCAGCGTAGAATTTCTTAGATTAATGTTGGTCTCCCTTGACTTCCCCCACTCTTTTCCCTATAGAGAATTTGATTTTTTGATGAAGAGTAGAGGCCACAACCCTGAACTCGTTCACAGCCGGCCTCCTTCAAATGATGTTGTAAGAAGAAGGGGCTGTCACAATGGTAAATATGATTAATCTTGTCTTCCTGTCCTTGCCAGATCTCAAAGAAAGGGGCAGGGAAATCTGATCGAGGGGGTAGACGGTGTGCCCAGCAAAACCAAATAAGGGCATGTTGATCGGCTCCAGATGATATCCCCCCCAAGTCCATCTGTCGAAAGGCTTCGTCAAACAACACATTCATCGAACTCCCCAAGTCTACAAACACCCTCTTGACCTCATAGTTAGCAATGGTTGCCCTTATGACCAGGGCAACGTTATGAGATGCGCACACATTTTCCATGTCCCGAGGTCCAAACCTGATGACCACCTCCTCCCCAGCATTGCAAACCCTTCCTATACTCATGGTTTCCCTTGTGCTAGCTTCCTTCATGGCCCTGTTAGAATCCCTATCGGTTGTACCGCCCGAGATCATGTTTATGACACCTCGAGTGGGTGAGTTACCTCGGGGCTAGTAAGTGTTATCTGGAGTTCTCGGAGGCCCATGACCGCGTCCTCTACCCCGAGCTGGAGGTCGAAAGTTGTTCCGACCACCCCTCCCACGCATCAAGGTGGATCTCGACCTCTTTCCCGAGAGAGATTATCCTCGGATGGATAAGGTTGCGATAATAATTGCTTGAACTGAGTACGGTTCTGTATGGCTTTCTCGAGTTCTTGGTCCAAGCGATGGCATTCTTGAGTAGTATGCCCTGTCACTTGGTGGATGACACAATATTCGTCAGACGACTTCTTCTGCTCCGAACTGACTTGGGTTGGCCTTTGCAAAATTTGTTTGTCTTCACATATACGGACGACCTCTTCCTTGGAAACTTTCAATGGCATATACTGGGAGAAACGCCCAAGTTGTGCCCCTTCCGTGGGCTGTTTCTCCGCCTTCCTTGAATGCCTCTTCACAGTCTTCCCGACCTCCTTCATCCTCAGTTTTTAAGCCTCTTCAACATTAATGTACTTTTCAGCTCGGGTGTGTAGATCATCATAGGTAACATGAGGCTTCTTGACCAAGGAATGGAAGAAGTCCCCTCCTCGCAGGCCTTGGGTGAAGGCACTGATCAGAATCTCAGCCGGACAGGTTGGTATTTCGAGTATCACAGTATTGAAATTTTTGATATACTCCCGAAGTGGCTCATTCTCAGCTTGCCTCATTTCGAAGAGGCTCAGAGATGTCCTCTTGTATCGCTTGCTGCTTGCATATTGTTGTAAAAATGCGGAGCTGAACCCTGCGAAGGAAGTGATGGATCCTTCCTCCAGCTGGTTGAACCATTTCTGAGCCGACTTTGCTAGGGTAGTTATAAACACTTTGCACTTTAAGTGGTCCGAGTAATAGTGTAGCATGCCTGCGTTCTTGAACCTACCCAAATGTTCCTCCGGGTACATACTCTCGTCATACTCCCCAGCATTAGGAGGCCAAAAATTATTTGGAAGTTCCTCATTTACTATCTCAAGGGAGAAAGGGTTCCCCTCCTCGGGACGTAGGCACCCCACATTCCATTCTTCATCCTCTGGCTCATTTTTTAGCTCTTCCATCTGACCATCTAGATTCGGGGTAGCAACCATTTTAGGGAGAGAGGTAGCCCCTTGTTCGGGCTCTTCTCCTGCTGGAAACTTTCCCCGAATACGTCATCGGACGGGCCTCCATTTCTTTTCATGGTCTGTTCCACGGTGACTGCGATTAGGCGGTTCCAATGTAAGGGCCCCCACCATCATGTTGAGGTAGTTGCTCTTCTCCATTGGCTGAGCCATGATGTTCTCGATTTTCTTCCAGGTCAGTTCTTCTTGTTCTTACCATTATATCAACGTCTTTCGCTACACTACCCACAGACGACGCCAGTTGTTACCTGAAAATATGGTAGGGGTGTTATCAAGGTAAACAATATCTCTCCCTTGAAGATAGGATGAGCTATCCTGCAAAATAAGATGTTAGAAGGGAGCCGCAGAGGAGATCTCTGGCGAAATCACTCCGACGATCAAGTCAGATACTGGAAAGAAAGTAGCGAATATCAAAGAATAAACTTGCAGGATAAATTTTTTGTGATCCATTCCAGCTAACAAACCTGAAGATTTATAAGTGAAGAGGGAAAAACTTGTAACTGCTTGCCTACGGCCTAGGGACTCTGCATGTATTCGATGTCCTTGATTGTCTCCTGATTGGTTGATGGATGTAGCCTTGCTTTAATAGGTGCCCGACTCTTGCAGCCCTAGTCCTGGTACACAGAACCACTATAGGTGTCGGATGGCACACCCGGCATGATGGATAAGGCTCAGCCGGCGGCCGTCCAGATGACTCATAATTGCCTCAATGGGAGATAAATGTTTGGGCTCGGGTCGGGAGGAATCACCTTGGCTGATGGTTTGAAATGGATGACCTTTCACCTCGGCTGCGAGGTGATGCGCCCCTCTTGTCCAGATTCGGCTACGGAGCAGCACGGATAGGACCCTCCCAAGATTATGCTTACCCGGCCCAACAAAGTCCAGTACTAACGGTATCATTTACCTTTCCAGCACTCACTATTTGCTAAGTTCTTGCTTCCCGAATCTACTGAGTTCACTAAATTTCCTTCGTCTCGCACATACCAAGTAAGCTTCTTGTTTCCCCGTTTCTTCACTTTCATCGTAACTATTGTCTGATAAATGTGTATTTATTGCCTAAACATGACTAAATGATAGTGGAGGGCATTTGCTGCATAAATTAATTCACTTGAAAATTTGGAGTTCAGTTGACATTCTTAAAAATTCTCTCCGTTTATCATTTTTTTTGGGGTTTAAATTACATATCATGTGAAAGCTTAACATATCTATTTGCAATGATGAAGATTCCTGAGATATTGTTTGAGATCAAAATTGGTAGGGATTTTTTTCTATTTCGACTGTGATTGAAGTATATTTAAGCCTGTGAATTAATTGCATTGTTGGCTTTGATTAATTCAGGATATTGTAAGCTGTGGACTGTGGATCTATAAAATTACAGTGCATTGCATTTTTTTTATGGATAATTCCATCAAAATCTCAACACTACTTCAAACTGGGAAAGGGAGATGGCTTTTCTTGGTGGGTTTGGTGGCTTTAACTCAATTGTTTTGTCAGTCTTTGATGCTACCACATGTGAATGCCCTACTTTCGCTGTTTCCGTATGCTAAGAATAATGGATCTGTGAAGAAAAATGAATCATCTACGCAATCTTATGTTACTACTGGGATTGTGAACGATGATAAAGAGGTTGGCACCCCAAACTTGTATGATGAATCTCAGTTGGTGCCAAAAGGGAAAACAAGCAAAAATTATAAAGTGGGTGGAGATATTGAGGATGAAAAATGGCCAATGGAGAAAGATCAGGAACTGAAGATAAAACTTGCTTCAGATGGTACTGACATGGATAATGATTTTGATTTTGTAGAGGATGAAACTTTAGATGATGAAAATATAGACACGGGAGAGTTGTTTATGATGCAAAATGATACAGTTTTACTAATAGGGGCAGGTGAATCTAGGCAGAACTTTTCTCTTGTTCAGGTTACGGAAGGTAATTCAGGGAACATTACAGTACATGCTGATACAAGAAAGATCGAAGAAACAACTTCAAGTGATGGTTCTACTGATTTATCACTTGTACTGGTCACACCTACAGTTTCATTGAAGAATTTCAAAGTTTCAAATAATATGGAATTTGACGCTAGGAAAGCCAATGGTTCTGCTCTTATTGTATCATCTGATAAAACTGAGAAAGCATTAAAAAGTGAGCCTGTTAAGAAGAAGATGAGGTGTGATATGCCACCTAAAACAGTGACAACAATAGATAAGATGCAAAGCATACTGCTTCGGAATCGTGCCCGTTCATGTGCCAGTGTACGTCTCCTTGATAAAATTTAAAATCAATACCTATATCTTGTTTCATCTGGTAAGAAATATTAACATTTTACTGAATTTCAGAAACCAAGATGGTCGAATGATCGCGACCAGGAAATTTTGGCAGCAAAGTTAGGAATTGAAAATGCACCAGCTTTCAAGAATGACCGGGAACTTTATGCTCCTCTATTTCGAAATATTTCTATGTTCAAAAGGTTAGTGTCTATAATACTACTTTTTGAAGGGAATGAAAACATTTTGTTTTGGGTATAATTATATTTCCACACAATTTTATTTGATATTTGCATTGATTAAGATTTCTGAATCCACCCTCGCCTTTATATTCTCAGTTCCAAATACTCTCTAACACATTCTCACCACCAATTTAGATTAGTGATATCATTTATGTCAGCAGTGATCATCGTTTACGTAAACACATCTGAATACAGCTTGAATTTTTATTTTTTGGATCATTTCCCTTGTTTAGAGTGTGTAAATCCATGTTAAATAAATAGCACAGTAACCTGCATTGTCTAATTGCCCTTGTTTCTGTCATTGTTATATGATTGAATCAATGAATGAACGAAAGAAAACTATTAGTTGAGATTAATTCTTGAGTTCTTGTGAAACGAATCTTTCTAAAAGCATTGAGGTGCAGAAAAATAAAAGAGTGGACTTTTGTGAAATTTCTAGCACCCTTTTCATGCAAAAACACAGAAGAAGTCTTGTTTCAGGAAATTGGTATGTGTATTATATTAAAGGGCCTCACATGGGTCTCTGTCATATGGATCGATTGTTGTCTAAATGCGTTATGTTCGAATAAATGATTTATACTTTTCAAGTTTTGATTTCTGCCATTTTTGCTAGAGTTCCAAAACCTTACACTTAGTCTGTGGTCGTCAGGATTCTTCTTTCTTGGACAGCACACCACATCTTATTAAATGGAGATGCAACTTTCTGTTTTCTGGCAAATATCTTGTGCTACTCATGAATTTTTTAAAATCCATCAGTAGTATTATTACACATGCTCACAATCATGTGTGATGTGAAATTTTTAGAAGTTTTCTTATTCTTGGTATTTATTTAATTAAAAAAATTTCTATGGCAGGAGCTATGAACTCATGGAACGTGTACTCAAAGTATATGTATACAAGGAAGGTGAAAAGCCAATCTTTCATCAACCAATCCTCAAGGGATTGTACGCATCTGAAGGGTGGTTCATGAAACTGATGGAAGGAAATAAGAATTTTGTGGTGAAAGATCCAAGAAAAGCTCATCTTTTCTATATGCCATTCAGTTCACGGATGCTAGAACACTCGCTTTATGTGCGAAATTCCCATAACCGAACAAACCTTCGTCAATATTTGAAGAATTATTCTGAAAAAATTGCTGCAAAATACCATCTTTGGAACAGAACTGGTGGAGCAGACCATTTTCTTGTTGCCTGCCATGATTGGGTAATGCTTGATCTACTTCTGTTTGGTACACAAACTGAATTACTAACAAACTTTTTTAACGCCCTTCGAGAAGAATTTTTTTGAGGGAAAGTAGTTCCCATTATATTGTTGATTGATGGTGCAAACTGACAATACGACATTTGGCATCAACTTCAACTTTTATTCGAAAAAACTAATGTTTCTAATGCTTTATAATTGTATAGGCTCCGTATGAAACAAGGCACCACATGGAGCACTGCATTAAAGCCCTATGTAATGCTGATGTAACCACAGGCTTCAAAATAGGAAGGGATGTCTCTCTTCCAGAAACATATGTCCGGTCAGCCAGAAATCCACTTCGAGATCTAGGAGGAAAGCCACCATCTCAGAGGACCATTCTTGCCTTTTATGCTGGAAATATGCACGGGTATCTCCGTCCTATTTTGCTCGAGTATTGGAAAGATAAGGAGTCTGATATGAAAATATTTGGTCCCATGCCACTAGGTGTGGCAAGCAAAATGAATTATATACAGCATATGAAAAGCAGCAAGTACTGTATTTGCCCAAAAGGTTATGAAGTCAACAGCCCAAGAGTGGTTGAAGCCATCTTCTACGAGTGTGTACCTGTCATTATATCAGATAATTTTGTCCCGCCTTTCTTTGAAGTGTTGAACTGGGACGCATTTTCAGTTATTCTCGTGGAGAAAGATATCCCAAGTTTGAAAAACATACTAGTTTCCATACCGGAAAAGAAGTATCTTGATTTGCAACTCGGTGTCCAGAAAGTTCAACAACATTTTCTCTGGCACTCGAAGCCTTTGAGATACGATTTATTCCACATGACCCTGCATTCAATCTGGTATAATCGAGTTTTTCAAATGAAATTGAGATAACAAAGCTTGGAGTTCCAAGAAACAGCGCAAGGTGCTATTTGCCCCAACTGTGTTTTTTTCAAAATGGGCAAAAACAACCATATAAAAAAAGGTTGGAGCAAACTCCCTGTGTATTCCAAAATGTTACAAAAACATCTATTTCTTCAAGGATTTAGGATGTTTTACACTTTTAAAAACTTGTGGGGTTTTACACTTAGTTTTTTCAGTGTTTTTTTTTGCCTTTTTCGAAAAGACAAGAGGCAAATGCGCTTCACTCCCAAGAAACATCGGAAGGCAGAAGGAAATGGATCCAAAAGTCAACAACAAAAGTGAATGGAGAACTTGTGGGTACGGTATGTTGACTTTGAAGCCTATTGCTGATTGAACCACACTAGTTTGTGTTTCATTGCTTTGCCTTGAAATTGCTTTTTGGACAAAAGCTAGAAAATTTCTAGTGTAACTTATAGAGCTGAAAGGTTAATCTCTAGCGGCTAGTTTCTTTTGTATATGCGTCTTGCTATACTCTTTACTCATGTTTTGAAGGTAATGGACTAGAAGGATAGACTATCTATGTCGGGGGAATGTGATAGGGGAGGAGGGCTGCAAAACTCCAATTTACAAACACCGGTGAATCTCACTCGACCTGATGTGAGACATGAGTATTACAACTACTACTTCAAAACAAGATTTCCTCATCATAGTTTGGCACACCGATCCATCAAAATCAAGAATCTGAAGATGTCTTATATGAGTGTCTCACGAATATAATATTTTGTCCTCTTGGATGAAAAGATGGTTATCATGCACGTGACATTTTGTTTCATACAACAATTGGTTCTTGATGTTCTTATTGATGATATGGTCTTGTAGATTCTGTCATGCCTTGAGCCCATGGGTATTTACAAATCAGGGTCTACACAATGAAGTTTACTAGTAATTATTTCACATCCATCATTACCTTCAGGAATTAGCTTCAGTTCCTCCTTTAAGCTTTGCAGTATAAGATTAGGGGTGTAAACGAACCAAATCGAGTCGATATGAAGGAAATTTTAAAGGATCGAATTCGGCTCGAAATAGGTATATTCGAGCTCTAACTCGATTTGAAGTTCGAATAGTTTAATTTTTTTGGCACGAGTTCGGCTCGAATTAAAGCTCGACCTAGAGTTCGGCTCGAAAAATTCGAACATGCTCGCGAGCTATTCGAACTATTGTTCGAAAATAAAAACTCGAAATGCTCGAAATATATTTATTTAATATAAAATTATATATATTAATAAAATATTAAAGCTCGAGAGCGGCTCGTGAACTATCGAACAAAATAATTTGGGATCGAGTTCATCTCGAGAAAAAGTTCGAACGTGTTTGAGTTCGGCTTGAACTCAATAATTTTGAATATGAATCAAATATTTTTCGAAGTAGGCTCGGTTCGTTTACACCCCTAGCATAGATCCTCTCCTTCTAGTCGAGTAAGTAAACACCTTAGTTTCGGATGCTCAAAGAGAGATGACAGCTCTTACTAGCTCATACATTGGAATTACAGGAGTTACAACAACAGGGTCGGGAGATAAGGTCAATCTAAGGTGGTAGAAAAGAGTTTTATATTATTTTCACCGTATTTCAGGAAGATATAATTTTCCCATTATAATAATGTATACACAAGTTTTACATAAATATAATATAATTTATAGCAATATATGTAGATCTTAATTTTCTATGTATCAACAATTAATTTCATCCCATTGGGAGCATTATTAGAGATGCCAAACAGAGCGGACGATACGAGACACGGCACGGGCACGTGCACAACACGACACAGAGCGGCACGGCACGACACAGAGCGGCACGGCACGACCTATTTTACTATAGTGCAGTGTCGTGCCAGACACGGCCCGGGACACGGGATGTGACAGGCCAAGGGGTGCCGGCCCGTGGGCTTGCACTGGCACGACACGACACTGTAGCAGGTTTTTTATTTTTTATTTTTAAAGTTGTAGCGATCGATCGGTAGTTATTTGCCGATCGATCGCTAAATGAGACGTAGCCCGCGCTCAACAAAAGGTGCTTGAGTGATCGATCGGCAGATCGATCTCTCAAGCACAACGGGTAAAAATATATCCGTTTCCAACGGGTTTTTTTAATGTTTTTTTGTGGTTATATATAGGTGTGTGTTGAGGAAACATTTTATCCTCTCAATTTCTAAGCTCTATATTCTTGAAACGTTATACTCTCAATTTGTTCACAATAAGAAAGAAGTTCGTCTCAAGTTTGTTAATACAAGCACAAGCAACAAAGCCAATACCCCTCCTAGCAAATATTTGGTAACTTTTATATGTGTTGTATTAGACAATTCTTGTTTACATACATAATGACCGTTTTAGATTATAATGTGAATTATGATGATGAAATTGATCCATTTCAAGAAAATGAAGAAAGCACACCAAATATTCAGTCATCAACTAGAAGAACTTCTAAAAAAAATACTAATGTATGTCAATTATTCGATGTAGAAAATATCAACGGAAATGGTTTAAGGACAGTTTATAAAAAATATTATGCATATGCTTCTTCTGGTGGTACATGTCATTTACTAAGACATATGGATAAACATGAAAGCGAACCAAATGATGGTAACCAAACTACTCTTTCGCAATTCGGTACTGGTAATAGTAGTTCGAGTTTAGGTTTTTTCACTTATAATGTTGAATGAGATATGAGAGAATTAGCTAAATATATAGTATGGACGGAGAAATTTTTTTCAATGGTGGCGGATGCGAAATTCACTAATTTATATTCATTTGTGTTTGCAACCTCAACATAAAAGGTTTCCAAGAAATACTATTAACTCTGATGCATTCACAATTTTTAATGAATTTAAAGCAAATTTAATTACGTATTTAGGTAATCTTTCTTCGAAAGTAGCACTAACTAGTGATACTTGGACAACTTATCTTGACAATGCATCATATATATATGTTACATGACATTGGATTGACGATAATTGGGTGTTACATAAAAGAATTTAGGTTTCACAAAAATTGATTGGCCTCATACGGGTGGAGTTATTTCTAATGCCATGCAAGATACTAATGAATATAATATTAGTAATAAAATATTCTCTATTTCGTTTGATAGTGCAACTAATAATACCGCTGCAATTCCTATAATAGAAACTTATATGAAACCAATTTTAAATAGTGATCTTTTTCATATTCGTTGTACATGTCATATTATAAATTTGTGTGTGCAAGATGGATTGAAACCACTCGAGCTTCATTTAGAAAAAAATAAAGACTACTCGTAAATTTCTTAATTGTTCAGTTGCTAGAAAACAACACTTCAAAAGTTTATGCATTTCTCATAGTATGAATTATAAAGATTTTCCTTATGATGTTCCTAATAGATGGAATTCCACATATTTAATGTTGCAAGTAATTTACCTTCTAGAAATGTGATCACTTTATTTTTTAATGAAAGGATGACCGAACATTTTCATATTGAAGAAACTGATTGGAAATTGCTTCTATTATTTGTAATTTTTTAGAACCTTTTTATGATACCACCAATTTATTTTCGGGCTGTTTTATCCAAATTCTTCAATATTTTTTAATAAAATTTATGAAATTAGTGAACTTTTTGCATTACATAGAGGAGATCCTTTTTTTTACAGGAATTGTTGAACCAATGAAGTATAAATTTAAAAATATTGGAAAACTATTCCTATGTTGAATTGCTTGGTGTCGTGAAAATTTCTTACCGCAAGCGCATGGTTGTCAAGTTTTAGTACAAAAGATGCCGAACCCACAGAGTGATTATAAAGTTGTATCTAAGTATTGAATTAAAATAATCTTCGTTTTATCTAGAGAATCGAATGGTTAAGTTATTTTATGCAAATAATAAAAATCAATTAAACTACCAATGATCAAATCTTGAGTTGGAAAATCAATTAGAGACGAATCTAGGAGTTTGATTTCACTTGTTTATCCACTACACTTATCATTCATTGATCTCAATATTATGGATTTTCTTAGTTTACTAGCCGAGAATTCTTATTTATTTTCTAATCCCTCTCTCGAGTGTTAAGTAGAAGTAATCATCTAACATCAATCTTGATATCTCTATATGAGATTAAATATCAAACAATTGAAATTGCACAGTAATTCCTTTAACGACTTCTATGGAGTTATAGGCCTCTCAAACACTATAAATTTCCACGATATGAATCCTTCTTTCCTATTCAGAACCCCCTCTCTAGAGTGATAGATTACAAATATATCATCATTCAATCTATGGCTAGTAGATCAAAAGCATTAAGAACAGGAAAACACAAATAAACTATATGGAAATCCAAATAAATCATTCAGTTTATAATAAGCGTAGTTTCAAAACAAGATATATCGTTCTCCTAGAAAAAATAGAGTTAGTTCATGATAGAATGAATTAAACACATAAACATGTTTAAACAATCCATAAAACCAAATAAAAGTTAGAAATACAAAACGATTTAGAAGCTATTCTTCTTTCCCAGATGAACGCCCCCGTCTCGTGATGAAATCTCTACTTTTTGCTCCGACCCGTCGTCTTCTCTTTTTCTCCTCCTCAAAACCTAGTTAGTTCTTTTTCCGAGTCTGAATCTTCAATATCCTCCTAAAAACGCCCTTTTTAGCCCCTAGAGTTTGAGTGTATCAGATAAGGAAGGTAGGAAAATTTCCAAAATTCTGTGGTGTATTAGGCCGAGGATAATGGCGTATCTACGCTGATGATGTGTTAAAAATTTGGCTTCCCGCGTAACTGGCGTATTTACGCCACGGATATGGCGTAATTACGCCTCCACTGGCATAGCTATGCCACTGATCTGGCATAATTACGCCTCCACTGACGTAGCTACGCCTAAAAATGGCGTCGTTACGCCTACTTTAACTTTTCAGAAAATTGCAATTGCCGTAGCATTGGCGTATTTACGTCTCAAAATTACGCGTAATTACGCCCAATGAAGGCATATTTACGCCTGTCTGCAGGATGGAAAACTTGGAGCCTTGACATCAATACATCATTTTAATCCGCTCTTTTGCACCTTTTTTAGTCCACAAACCACGTAGTTGGCTGGATTTCTACAAGACATGACAAAACAATACCAAAAATGTAATTCTGATCGAAAACCAGCAATAAACCATGTAATATGAAGGAATATGAGTGTATAAAATATACTTATCAAACCCCCTAAACTTAAACTTTTGCTAGTCCCGAGCAGAACAAACAAGAACAAAAAAATCTGAAACGAAAGGAAACACAAAACCAAGTTGTGAAACAATCCAATTGTGTATGCCTCAGAAATTAATGGTTCAAAATTCTCAATTCAAGCAAAAATTCTTGCCTACTAATGAATTCTTGTGTGTGCGTGTGTCATTTCCATTTGATCAAGTCAACATCTCGTATGCAATCAACAAGTCAAAAGATCAATTAATTTCATGAATCAGTCATCCATCATTCATGCCACTCTTTACCACAGTGATTCATTGTCTACACATATCAACAGGACTTTTCATGGTATAGAATATGTCCAACAACAATATATCAACAAGGCAACCAATGGACGAAAATTATATCACAACAATTCGGCGTGTATATCTAACACATTCACTACTCTGTCTTTTTGAAAGGCCATAAGCTTACCAATCATACCCATCTCTCTAGTATATTGGACGAACGTGGCTCTATTAATATGTCTTAACTTGTTTGTAATGTAAAGCTTCGGCTCATGGCTTCAATAAAAAGGTAGGACATTCAAAACAAAGGAGTAAGTCAAATATGACATTGTTGCGCCATCTCATCTCAATTTTCATTCCTTTCATGACTTCATCAAATTTTCTTTGGAATTCACACTCATTTCTCATCCAGTTCATCATTCATTTTTTTTATATCCACTATTTTATCCACCTCTATTATTTTACAAATAAGAACAATGAGATGTTGGAAATTCAAAGCGCAAAAGGGCTTACTCACTTGAGGGTAGGAAAGATAGTGTATAAGCTATCAACAAGTTGGTTGATGTCAGATTTTGAAGCGATGCCAAATGGGGGTCATTCATGTGCCTAAGCACATGCCATTCGATTTGTATTAACCTCAACGGGTTGACTATGGATAAAATGATTTTTCATTTGGTGGCTCGAAAAGCTCAAACGGATCAAAAATTGCCTAATCATCCCTAAGCCACATTCGTCTGTATTTCGCCTCGAAGTGTACTAAAGCAAGTTCTAGACTTATCTCAGTTCACAGATAATTCATGTGGTTTAACCACTTTTGCTCAGAGAAGGTGTTATCAAAAGAATTTGAATGAGACTCTGAAACATTATGCAACAATTTAAGTCTCATTCTTTCACAATTAGGCTCAATGGGCTACTAAGACATTTAAGTGTCAATGAAAATCTCAAAGGCTCAATTTATTTCACAAGAATTGCCTATGTCATTTCTGTGCGTGTTTAGAATCGACTGATAGCATCAAATGTCATTCGAAATTTTTTTACAAGTAATTCATTTACTCAAGAAAATATCAATTTAATTAGCTATGGCATCAAGTGCATATTTATGTGAGAATTCAACAGGCAATTTCTTAAACCAGATCAAAGTTTTCAGATAATTTAAAGCTCACATCTCATCATTGGCCTCAGCTGACTCGTAACACAACTGATGACACTCACGACTCAACAGACTCTAATCAATGACAAACAAACAAAATAACTAAATAAAGCAACGAAGACACAACTGACCAGAATAAACAGAAATCCAAGTAATTTGATACACATTTCAAAGTACCCCCCCTAAACTTAGAAATGTGCATTGTCATCAATGCATAAAACATGAAGAATGAAACAGAACGATGCACATACCTAGGCAACGACCGTCAGTGGTCGTCGTCATCCATATCATCCGGGGGCGGTTGTGGAAATGGTGGTGGCTCGAAAGTAGACGACTGTGGAAATTTTGTTGGCTATGATGATTACAGACCTATAAATGAGACGACTTTGGGTAAGAATTGCATCCAAAAAATAAAATTAAACTAAGAATCAACAAAACAAAAGAATTAAAGGATATAAAACTTGGGTTGCCTCCTAAGAAGCGCTTTGTTTAAAGTCGTCAGCCAGACTTTGCGACATTTTCAACCATTTGTTGCTCGTTGTTCGGGAGGGTCGTGCATGCTTTTACCCTCCAAACTTGCTTGAATTTATCTATCTTCTTCTTTAGCTTCTTTACAACTTTTCTGACAGTAGTGACCACTTTGTAAAGCTTTCCAGTCATATCAATCTTGCAACACTGCTCAACTCTCTCAGTTGTCGGCATTTGCACCTTCTTATAATCCTTAGGCTTCTCCATGACAGGTGGGGCGGTAGTCATTTTAAATACATTAAAAATGACTTTTTCATCTTCTACCTGCATTGATAGCTCACCCCTTTTTACATCTATTTTCGTTTCCCATGTAGCCAAGAAAGGTCGTCCCAATATTAGCGACATCTCCTCATTTTCTTGTATATCTAGAATAATGAAGTCTGCTGGAAGGTATAGTTTTCCCACTTTCACTAACACATCTTCCACTATACCGTGAGAGTATGTGAGAGATCTATTCGCCATTTGCAGTGTGATGTTGGTTGGTTTCGCCTCCCCAAGTCCTAATTTCCTGAAAACAGATAAAGGGATTAAATTTATACTAACTCCAAGATCACATAAAGCTTTAAAAGAATAACTACCAATAATACGAGGGATAGTAAAACTCACTGGATCTTTCAATTTCAGTGACAGCTTCTTTTGGAGGATTGCACTACATTCCTCAGTCAGATTCACTGTCTCAAAGTCATCAAGCTTTCTCTTCATTGCCATCACATCCTTCATGAATTTTGCATAATTGGGCATTGTGGAAAAGCATTGGCAAAAGGAATATTTATATGAATTTTCTTGAAAATTTCCAAGAACTTGGCAAACTGATCGTCTATTGCCTTCTTCTTGAAGAGTTGAGGATATGGAAGAGTATGCCTAAACATTGGAGGTTTCACGGGTTGACTGTCATGATGCCCTGGAATTGATTCCTTAGGTTGCTCAACCAAAATGTGTGTCTCCTCCATGGTGTTTCATCAAAGTGCACTGGTTTGGTTTCTCTAATCCCCCTTCCACTTTTCAAGGTAATGGCATGACACTGTTATTTTGGATTCACCTCAGTATTACTCGGAAAATCCCCCCTCTGCTGCTGATGTACAGCTGTTGCAATCTGACAAGTCTGTACTTCGAAAGATCTCATCGTGGCATCCAAATTGTTCATATGAGTCTCATTCATATCAAGCATTGACTCGTCTGCTCAAGCCTCAATGCTGAGGTTTGAACACAGTTACCTACCAATCTTCAAATGACGATTTACCTTCATTCTTTTGTGGAGGATATCCAGGTGGCGGAGTCATGACGTTATTGTTGTTGGCATAGGAAAGTTTATCATTGTTACGGAACCCTTGTTGTTACTGATTGCCTCGGTAGTTGTTATTGTTGTTGGGATACGGATTTTTTATGAACTGAGCTTGTTCTTGGTCTGCTTCCTTATACAACTCGATTCCAGCTGCACCTCCAGCTGATTCAATAGTGGGTTGTGCTCCTTGCTTACTCAGAGCTGCTACCTGCGTGGTTAGTGGAGATAATTGTGCAGAAAGTGTATTGAAATGATCAACCTCATACATACCTATGAGTTTCCTCACCATGGCTCGCTCATTGGGCCACTGAAAACTGTTGGCTGGCATTTTCTCAAGCAAATTAAAAGCAGCATCTGCAGTCTTAGCAAATAGTGTTCCTCCTGCTGCAGCATCCACAATAATCATAGTTGGCACATTCCAACCATTGTAAAATAACTGGATTTGCACCCAGTTCTCATAGTTGTGTTGTGGGAACATCCTCAATAAATCCTTAAATCGCTCCCATTACTCATAGAGATGTTCATAATCAATTTGTCTGAACGTACTGATTTCATTTCTCAGTTGGGCTGACTTAGCCGGCAGAAAGAACTTTGAGAGAAATTTCAATGCCTTGTCTGCCCATGTGCAAATACCACCATCTGTAAGAGATTGTAACCAGCTTCTTGCGTGGTCCCTAAGAGAGAAAGGGAACAAGCGCAGTCTCACAGTGTCTTCTGGAACACCATTCATTTTCACAGTATCAGCTATCTCCAAAATATTCTCAGATGTAAGTTGGGATCTTCAACAGCGGAACCACCAAACTGATTCTGCTGCACCATACCCATTAATGCATGTTTAAGTTCGAAGTTGTTGGCATTGATAGTCTAGCGAGCGATTCCAGAGTAATTTGTTGACCGGTGGTTTGAAATAGTCTCTGATGGCCATTTGAGGTTCAACATTCACTTGTGGAGGTGGTTCGTTGTTGTCTCTGTTCTCAGCCATTGTTAATAACTCTTCCCTTCTCGCTTTTCTCAATCTTCTTGCAGTTCTCTCGATCTCAGGATCAATCAACAGCGATGCGGGAGTTGTTTATTTTTGCATGCACTGCAAAAGCCCATAGAAAACAACAATCAATTCAAAGTAAAAAATAATAATAAAAGCTCTAAATTAAAACCAAGATTAATTGGTACAGTAACGGATTGTACTAAATAAATCAATCCCCGGCAACGGCGCCAAAAACTTGTCGTAAAAATTTCTTACCGCAAGTGCATGGTTGTCAAGTTTTAGTATAAAAGATGTCGAACCCACAGAGATTGATTATAAAGTTATATCTAAGTACTGAATTAAAATATTCTTCGTTTTATCTAGAGAATCGAATGGTTGAGTTGTTTTATGCAAATAATAAATATCAATTAAACTACCAATGATCAAATTTTGAGTTGGAAAAATATATTAGAGACGAATCTAGGAGTTCGATTTCACTTTTTCAACCACTACACTTATCATTAATTGATCTCAATATTATGGATTTTCCTAGTTTACTAGCCGAGAATTCTTATTTATTTTGTACTCCATCTCTCGAGTGTTATGTAGAAGTGATCATCTAACATCAATCTTGATATCTCTATCTAAGATTAAAATATCAAACAATTGAAATTGCACAGTAATTTCTTTAACGACTTCTATGGAGTTATAGGCCTCTCGAACACTATAAACTTCCATTTTATGAATCCATTCTTTCCTATTCACAACCCCCTCTCTATAGTAATAGATTACAAATATATCATTGATGCGTGTAAAACGTACTGCAAGTGTACGATGTCAAGTTTTAGTATAGGAATTTTAAAGTACGGATGTCGAACCCACATGGATTGAAAATTAAGATATACCAAGTACTGTAATTAGAATAATCTCGACTTTATCTAGACAATCGATAGCATAATTATTAAACTAATCTACTAACATAAAATAAACTAGCAATATGAAGAATTTAAGTGGAGAAAATCAATGAGAACGGATTCTAGAGGTTCGACTTCACTCAACTATCCACTATGTCGAGTTCTTCTAATTTATTAACCACGAATCCTATGTTATTCTATTACCTCTCTCGAGTGTTAAATAGAAATAATCATTCAACAATCATCTTGATGTGTCCACCTAAGATAAATTATTAAACAATTTCAATAGCTCTAGATTCGTTCTATGGCTTCGTTGGAGTTATATGTCTCTCGGCTATATAAACTTCCAACGATGTAAATTCCTACGGTCATATTCAAAACTCCCTCTCTCGAGCGATAGATTCTAAATAAATGTGACGATTCAACTAGTGAGCAGTTAATTGAAACGCATTCAAATCAGGAATCACAAATAAACCAAACGAAAAACCAAATAATATTCAATCAACGATCAACGACATAAGTTCAAGTCAAGATTCGTCTAACTCTAGAATAATAAATTAGTTCATGAATACATTCAATAAACACATAGACATGTATTTAATCATCATGAACATAAAGGAAAAGATTATCAAACGAATTTGATGATAGCTCTCCGTCTCCGGTAGTCACCGTCGTCTTCTCCGTTGTCAAAATCTCTACCTTCGGTGTAAGCGCACTCTCCCCTTTCACGTTTCGCACGTCTGCCTCTTCTCTTCACTTACGTGAATTCCTCACGTCTTCTTTCCTAATCTCCAGCCTCACGTGAATCTCCCCATCTTATATGGTAAAGTGTCGTGTGTTATGAATCTTTCCTCATGATTGGTCAAAATCCTCTTCCAATAAAATATTCTTCCTCCATATTTTGTGGTTAAACATGCTTTAATGAATTTCGTATGAGATATGTAGTAGTCCCCTTGTATCTTGTCTTTCATTCTCACGTGAATGAATATATCGGCCGTGTGATCTCCTTGCTTCCGAAAATTTGGTCAATCTTGATATCTTCTAAATCTCATGTGGCATCAATGAGAATCATTCTTTATGCCTATTAAAATATTCTCCAACTTCCTCAAGATACGTCCCTTATTTTCTAAACTCATCAAATTAATTCCTTATCTAATAACAAGGAAACCTGGATATGATCAGATTCACTTCATCCCATTTGCACGCACAATCACCACACACGAAATTCATGTGACACATTTATGCATTTTTCATCATCTTTTAGTAATAAAATGCTTAATTTCTTGGATTCCTACAAAACAGCTAAAACGACAACAAAATGCGTAATTCTGCTCGAATACCAAAATAAAAATATAAGAAAAGAGAATAAAATATAAGTGCAAATATGCACTTATCAATCATCAGTCAATCTATGGCCAGTAGATCAAAAGCATTAAGAACAAGGAAACACAAAAAAAACCATATGGAAATCCAAATAAATCAACCAATTCATAATAAACGTAGTTTCAAAACAAGCAACATCGTTCTCCTAGAAAAATAGAGTTAGTTCATGATAGAATGAATTAAACACATAAACATGTTTAAACAATCCATAAAACCAAATAAAAGTTAGAATTACAAAACGATTTAGAAGCTATTCTTCTTTCCCAGATGAACGTCTCCACCTCGATGAAATCTCTACTTTTTGCTCCGAGCCGTCGTCTTCTCTTTTTCTCCTTCTCAAAACCTAGTTCTTTTCCGAGTCCGAATCTTCATTATCATCCAAAAAACGCCCCTTTTAGCCCATAGAATTCGAGTGTAACAGATAAGGAAGGTAAGAAAAGTTTCCAAAATTCCGTGGCGTATTTATGTCGAGGATAATGACGTATCTACGCTGATAATGTGTTACAAATCTGGCGTCCCGCATGACTGGCGTATTTACCCCACGAATCTGGCATAATTACGCCTCCACTGGCGTAGCTACGCCACTGATCTGGCGTAATTACGCCTCCACTGGCGTAGCTACGCCTAAAAATGGCGTATTTACGCCTACTTTAATTATTCAAAAAATTGCAATTGTCGTAGCATTGGTGTATTTACGCCTCAAAATGACGAAAGTACGCCTGATTTAATTTTGCATTTGTCGTAGTTCTTGCGTAATTACGCCCAATGAAGGCGTATTTATGCCTGTCTGTAGGATGGAAAACTTGGAGTCTTGACATCAATGCATCATTTTAATCCGCTCTTTTGCACCCTTTTTAGTCCACAAACCACGTAGTTACTTGGATTCCTAAAAGATGTGAAAAAACAATAAAAAAAAAAAGTAATTATGATCGAAAACCAGCAATAAACCATGTAAAATATGAAGGAATATGAGTGTATAAAATACACTTATCACTTGGTCTCAATTCTGGATCCTAGATTAAAATTATATAGTGTAAAAATTATAATAGAATCTTATTACACCAACATGGCTTACGAAAATGTTAATCTTAATCAAGAGAAAGAGCGCATTAATAAATGTTTGTTTACTTTATTTTCTTTATATGATTCATTATATAATTCTAGATCAATTCCAGTAAGAGAAAGTGTTAGTAGTGGTGGTAGTAATAGTATGGGTTCTGTGTGGACAATGTTAAGAAGAAGACAAGATTCTACTTCCGATTCTTCTAGTTCTAGTTCTAATACATCTTCATTTACTGAGCTTCAGTTATATCTAAACCAAGTCATAAATTTCAGTGAACAAGAATTAGAAACTTTTGATGTTTTGGCATGGTGGAAATGTAAGCATGTTGGAAAGGTAATGCTAGACTTTGGCAGTACTTTTCATCATGGCACGTGATCTTCTAACTCCTCTGACATCCATAGTTCTATCGGAGTCTTGTTGTAGTGCATGTGGAAGAGTTATTGATGAAAAAAGAAGTACAATGAAACCAAACACCGTGAAGATGTATATTTTTTAAAAGGATTGGTTGGATGCTGATAGTCGCTTACAATGTTTGGAAATACATGATGTTTCTTCCGATGAAAATGAAGAAAACTAGAATATTTTTTAATTTTTTTTTGTAATTTCTGACTTTTTATTGTTGAATGTAATAATTTGCAGTTATTCAATTCGTAGTCAAAATTTTTAATTTGAGTATATTGTGTCAATCTATATTTTATTATACTATTATTATATTTAAATAATTAAAATTAAACAAATAAATAATAAAAAACTTTAAAAAAAAAATTAAGAAAAATTGATTTCGGCCGTGCCGAGCCTCATAAAAAATGGGACGGGTCGTGTCTGTCTCTGTTACGGGCCGTGCCGAGCGGCATGACTTAGCGGGCCGTGCCGGAGCATACATAGATGCATATATACACACATATATATACATACAGCATACTACTAAGAGAGATTCAAACCGAGTGAGAGTCAACGGCGCAATTTCCCCAGAGTCCCAAAGGCAGCAACTTCGTTGAAACAAGTACGAAAATCTTTAAAAGTCAACTTAATTGTCCAATGTGAAGCAAGCTGGCTGTACATGCACATATACAAATATATGTAAATAACGATAAGTTTGACTTTGTCTACCATTACCAGTTCTTCTGATTCCCATCAAAAACCCAAAACCATCAATTCTAAAACTGTTCGAGTGTGATTAGGATGAGGATTGAGGACAAGAACAAGACCAAGAATCCCTTCTCTGGAAATAGCAGCAATATTACCATTCATTCGTGTGCTGAATCTGGAGATCTCCCTGGATTGGTCAGATTACTTGTCATCAAACCTTTGCTCATTAATGAGAAAAGCATTCTTGTAAGTATACATTTTTACATCTCTCTCTATATGGAGTCATTTTATTTAGCGCATCGTTATTCTTTTTAATCATATTTACATGTGGATTAATCATAATACTTTCCTACTTTTGGTTAATTAATACTGTTAGTATCGGTTAATGAAAGACGTAGCTTGCCAATTGATCACGGAGAAGAAAAAAAGAAGTCAATGAGGACACCACGTTCAAGAGATTGTCGTCATATCTATGATGTGCAATAACAGATTTTTACAATGGATTGATGTGATGGGATAAGTGTGAGATGAGATCCTTATGTATGTACCAAAACGATATGAAAATGGGTATTAATCCTTATAAATTGTTTTATTAGTGTTCATTGAAAGTATTCTTTCGTTAGTCTTTGTAGAGGGAACGGCCTTAGCACAAAAGAATAGGAATTGATCATTCGAAGACGAGTTCGACGAATGTCCAGCCCATGGTTTTATTAATGGTTCATAGTTGTAGTTGTCAAGAAATTAGACTCTAGCATTGTTTCAAGTCAATATTCTTTTTAATTGAGGACTTGACAGGGATCTCAGTCTAGAGTTCTGATGTACTACTGGAATATATATTCAACTTGCAGTCATTTCCGGATAGTTGGCACTAGTGGGGAGATTTGCTTCTCGTGTAACAAACACCATAATATGTATTAGAACATGCGTGGGACCATATAAGAGTAGATCTTCCCATGCACGCAGCACGTTCAATACCGTTTGACATCCATACTACTTTGGCTTAGCAAATGCTTTAAACTTGATTAGGACATTTAAATGGAAGAATCAATTTCTTGTCATTTTTTGGTATTTCCCTTCTAAATGAGAATCCTAAAATGGCTTATATTATTTTTCTTTATAGATGTTACAGACACCTTTGCATGCCTCTGCTGGTCTCAACAGATATGAGGTTGTGAAGTATTTGCTTGAATGGAAAGGAACAGTGAATGTAGAGTTGGAAGCTACGAACGTTGTATGTATAGCATCTTTATCTATCTGTAATACCTCGTCCCATATAGATTTGTGAACGATTTATAAGGCTACTAGGAAATAGTCGGGAACATAGCTTGTCGTGCAGTCTTGTTTGCACTCGTCTGTGAATCCTGTCTCAGATCTGTATCTTTTTTGTTGGCTGCAGTATGGTGAGACTCCATTGCACTTCGCGGCTAAAAACGGGTGCATTGAATCAGCAAGAATGCTTCTTGATTACGGTGCAAACGTCCACGCCTTGACCAATGTTCGTGTTTTAGTTTGAATTGTTAACGATACAAAAGTGTTTATCATGAAAGGTGGTAGGTTAACTATGATTTTGTTGCCTTATTTATTGATTAATCTCTTTCATCCAATCTTCTTGCAGAATCAGATGAGTCCATTGCATCTTGCTGTTGGTTTTGTGCTACGATCTGGTGACAACTCGATTGTCAAGCTACTATTAGAGTTCAATGCTGACCCGTTTGCAGCAGACGATGTATCTATAATTATAATTCTGAAGAAAATTACTTTTAGTTGTGAAACAACGATGATTTTGGTTTCTTTATCTATGCGAAATCTTGTTTTCTAGCCAAAATCTTGTTACATGCTGTGTATCACATTACTAAAATAATGTTGTCTTAGTTCTGTTCTGTCTCTTTCTATATATGTATATCTGCTGTTGGTATTGACCGTGAAAAACTTTGATGAGCAGGAGGGCATGGTTGCATTCAATTATATACCCACAACAGGCTATGAACACGAAGAATTACGCCAACTTCTTAGGTACAACTACGCAGGACAGAGCAGCAACAACAATAGCTACGACAATAATAACTACAGTACTGCCTACTCGTGGAGTAAGTACCAAAATGTTGAAGAACCAAAGAATAAGGATGATAATGATGCAATAAAAGCAAAAATGGACGAGTTCGATCGCGAGTTATCGAAGATAGTTGGATTAAGAGGTCTGAAACAGCAGCTTCAAAAGTGGGCGAAGGGGGTACTTATGGATGAGAAACGTCGCGCCATGGGGATAAATTTGGGTCCAAGAAAGCTGCCTCATATGGCGTTTCTTGGGAACCCAGGGACCGGTAAGACTACCGTAGCACGAATATTGGGCAGGCTGCTACATTCTGTAGGTGTGCTTTCCTCCAATACCGTGACAGAAGTGAAGAGAACGGATTTGGTGGGGGAATATCTGGGCCAAACTGGGCCAAAGACCAGAAAAAAGGTAATTAACTAACAGTATGTGATTCTTCTAGATACTTTCAAGTTCGTTTTTGCACTCTTTCATACTAAAATATGCATCATTTTAAAAGTGGGCATTGAAAACATTTTGGGAGGCTTCTAATAGGTTATGAAGTCGATAATTGAACACATTATAAGATACCAAAAAGATGCAAAAGATGTGTACATCACTGGAGGACAGAGGGTTTTGAGCCTATTTTTATATGAACTTGAGTGTCGATGGTCGAGTCTTCTCCTACAGCTCATTCAGCAATCATATATTTCTTTTTTCGAGTTATCATACAGTATGCAAACGATTTTCAATACTCGTACAGATCGAAGAGGCCACGGGTGGCATTCTTTTCGTGGACGAAGCATACCAGTTAGCACCCGAGCAAAAGGGATCAACGTATCGTGATTATGGTTTTGAAGCTTTGGAAGAGATCATGTCTGTTCTAGAAGATGGAGATCTTGTCCTAGTTTTCGCTGGTTACACCGAACCAATGAAGCGTGTATTCTCTTCAAACGAAGGATTCTGCAGAAGAGTGACACACTTTTTCGAGTTCGATGACTATAGCACCCAAGATCTTGCTGAGATGCTGCTGTTAAAGATGACAAAACAAGACGATAAGAGTCGATTATACGGGTTTAAGCTCGAGAAAGGGTGCACTTTCAATGCCGTGGTTTCTGTGATAGAGAAAAACAGCAGTGAAAAGCTCAGGAACAAAATGAATGGGGGATTGGTGGATCATATGCTGAATAATGCGAGAGAAAATTTGGATTCAAGGCTTACTTTCGATTCGAAAGGTGATGACTTATTTACGATCAAGCTGGTCGATTTAGAGGGTGGACTTGCACTACTGTCACAACGAGTAAAAGTCGAGTAAAGGCACGAGAAGTTGAACATTGTAACATTATATTTAACTTATTTTGTGTGATTTATGTTAATGACCAATGTCATGTATCCAATCTTCATGCCAGTCATTGTGTATCTCAATAATAATTTGTTAAGAACGAAAATGTAGTTTATACTTTAGTGTACATGAGCTGACGTAGGTACAACTTGTATAGAAGATAAGATGTAAGAAAGTTGATTACGCTGATTTGGACATGTATGACGTAGATCCAGCAATGTACATGTGTGTCGCGTAGAGTTCGTGTATTTCGGCCCTTTCACGAGAGAAAATGGATGGCCGAAGAAGACATGGATCAAAGTTGTATACAAAGATTTTGGACCAAAGAGACCATGAAGGATATTCTGACCGAAAGAAACTCTTGGAGAAGACTAATGCATGTGCTTGACTCAACTTGATTCATTCTATGATTTATGTAGCATTCCACAGTCTATTAGGATTAAAAGTTTAGTAGTATCAGTATTGTGAATTTTTAGATGGAGAAGTAGTTTTTTTAAAAAAATGTTTTTTTAATTTTATATATCTATTAGTCTATATATGAATGCGAGATTCTCGGTGATATGGCATAATTACATTGGATTTCTCATAAATACCCCGCTTTACTTTCGAAAAGTATCTTTTTTTTTTAATTTAATAAGAAATATCATAAGAATTTACTTTAGTAAATTTATAACTCAAAGATAATTAATATATCCCATGTACTTTCAACAAGATTTATTTTTTGAATTTAAAAAAAACATAGGATGTAATTTAGTGATGATTAATGATTAAAATATAAAAAAAAATAATTCAAGTAAAAATATATGTGAATGAAAAATCGTGTTTGTCAATGATGGGTCTTTGGTCTTTTGACCGAGACCCATCAATAATTTTTTTTTAAAAAAAATTAAAATATCAATTTTATGTCTGGAAAAGGTAAAGAAGGCAACATTTGTTCTTGTCAGTTCGTTCATTTCAGCCTTCTTTCTTGGTTATTTGCCTTTGTATTTCTTATCCTTTAAACAATAGGAAATTGCACAATAGTACTAATTTCAAAAACATATTGCAAATAATCTAATCAATTTTTAAAAAAAATTTGAAACTTCCGATTCATAACGAAGTGACGATCCAAAGGGCGAATTCATCTAGAACGAAGTAAAGATCGGTGGTGAGGTTTTCTTTCTCCATATTTTATGTTGTTTCGAATTGGAATGGGAAGCAATTTTGAACATCGATAATGAACAGCCGTGAATAAATCACTTAGACACCACACGCTTAATAAAGTGCACCAAATGTATCAATTGTATCTACCAGTGCACGGATAATACGTGCACCAAATGTATCAGTGGATGCATGTATAACACGTCACCATCATAGACAATTGTATCCATAGGTGCACATTACAGGTGCACCAAATGTATTAATCGGCGCACGTATAACATGTGAACATCTACATAACAATCACTTATAGAAACTGATTATATCAACAGATGCACCCATAATACGTGCATCTGTTGAGACGAATGTAGCATGTGCTTCACCATCACCAACATTATCAAATTGTATGTGCAAATCTACATAACAATCATAATTATAGACCCTTGTTGCAAATAAATATTCACCATCAATAATTGAACAGTTGTGATTAAATCACTTAGAAACTGAACGCTTAATAAGTGCATCAAATGTATCAATTGTAAGTTGTAATTTTCAAGTCAAAGTAGACTTAAACAATTGTAATTTTCAAGTCAAAGTACTACATGAATTTCTCCAACAATCAACCATCTTCTTCACATTTGAATCCTTTGCAGTTGCACCAATATTTTAAAAGCTGGGTTAACTGGTTGTTATTATCTTCCTTAAGGTAAGTTTTACTAATTTAATATCATAAAATTTTGAACCAAATCATTTCGTCATTTTAAATTGATTTAAAATAAGTTTTTAAATGAGAAACTGCTGAGGTATTATTAGATATATTATCAAAAGAAACAAAAATATTTATTTAATATTAGATGCATTAGGCCGTATGTGTTTTCCCAAATATGACAAAAAAAATTATAAAATTTAAAGTTTAATTTTCAAATAACAAGTTTATTTTTAAATTATTATAATAGATATTAGATATGAAAATTAATGAATTATGCTGAAATCGATATGCTGAGAAGAATTTTAAATTTTATAAATTTTTATTTTTTTGGTAAAATTTGTGAAAAATGCATACGGCCTTGCATCTTTATTTGATTCAAAAATTTATAATATTAAATTAATAAAGCTGACGTTTAAGGAAGATAATAACAACCAATTAACCCAACTTTTAAAATATGGTTGATTGTTTAAAGGGTAATAAGAAATAAACACAGAAGGCTAATAATTAATAAACTAAGAACGAAGACTGAAGTCAACGATGTTGCTGGCTGCACTAAAAACGTCCACTAGTTGCGTTTTTGGTGAAGCTTTTCTTTTTTTAAATTTTTTTAACTAAAAACGCAACCCGTCGCTGCGTTTTTTTGTGTCAGAAAGTTCTTTATTTTTTTAAGTAAAAACGCAACGTATGCGTTTTATGTTAATTTGTTTTAAAAAAAAAACAAAAATTCACTTCACTTTTGTAAATATTTTAAAAAATTATATTATTTAATTAAATTAGTCTCTTTAGTATGTGATATTGAATAATTATAATAATGTATTTTATCATAAAATATGTACATACCACGGCTTTTTATTTTAAATTTTTTTAAAAAAATTATTTCAAAAATACTGTAAATGTGGAGTGTTTGCTCATTTTCGGCAATTGGCGGACAATCTGCAGCGTCCGATGTGGTCGTTGGCGGGTGCTGCATTGAAGTCCTCACATGTCTCACTGAATTGTCAAGTATTGAGAAACTAAAAATTATATTAGCTTTTTATAAGATATATAAATTATTTTATTCATTACCAAATAATTTTAAATTAGAATCTTATATATTCTCGACAATACTCTTTACTCGTATTTTGAAGGTAATATGCAATTTCCTAAGGGTCCTACTTCATTGAAACAAGTACGAAAACCTTTCAAAGTCAACTAAATTGTCAATGTTGAAGGAAACTTGTATGAATTAATTAAGTATTGCTATGAACAGTAATACCGTGCCAATTCTTATTTTTTAGAATTTCTTTGAATTCTTTATTTTTCCCGTTATTTTCTCGTGACATGGGTCAATATTGTTATGAACAGCTAATTCTGATTTTTTTATTTTTATTCTTTTGTTCATGATTTCAGTAGATGCAATCTGTTTTCCCCATGAACTAGACATGGCCACGGTTATAAAATAACTGTGGCTTGGCCCGGACCGTAACCGGGTCAATGGGCTGATTACCCGTTGACCCGGTTCAATGGTTCGGAACCATAACCGACCCGTCACTGTACGTGCCAGTTACGGTTCATAGGTACCCGTTGACCCGGTTCAATGGTTCGGAACCATAACCGACCCGTCACTGTACGTGCCAGTTACGGTTCATAGGTATGATGAACCGTGGAACCGGCGGTTCCACCAGTCGTTTTTTTTAAACAAATATTTATTATTTGAAATTAAATTGTGTTGTTGAGGATTCGAACTCTTAACCTCTGTCATGTATATACAACTTATTACCACTAAGCTATTGTCTTGATTGTTTTATTCTAGACAATATAATTATATATACTAAAAGACAATATATATTATATGTCTAATACAATAATAACTATTTTATATTGACAAATAAAAATTATCTAAAAAAATATATGTTATGCTCTTAAATAAGTATTTTATAATAAAAACATATCTATAAAAAGTAAATATACAAAAAATGTTGGATAAGTTAATAAGAACTATAAAAATAGTGGTTGCAAAATAAAATATTTGAAGCAAATTATTACAAAACAAATATATTATATACCTTTTTATAATTATTCTACAAGTATTTTATGCTCATTATTGGATTTACATTATATATATAATAATTAAATAAGTATATCTTAGTTCATCACAATATAACTTACAATAGAAACTCAATAATGTAATATTTGATTAATTAATATAATATTTTAATAATTTACTTATACTGATTTGGGAACAACGTATTGAGTTGATAATTCACTAACTTTATATTATATAAATTAATAACTTCTCACTTAATATATTTATGATTAATCAATGAAATCATCATAAAAATAACTTTATTGGCATTTGTTTGTAAATTGATAGTGACAAATCTTATTAATGATTTTTTTTAACATAACAAGAACGTTTGTGTTGTTTTTTTTCATAGATAAATAACAAATAATTCAATGTTATACTCGTCAATTTCATATGTAATTAATATCATAATTGGAAATGTTTCATGCCAATATCATTTGTAATTAATACCAAAGTTGTATAAGTTTCATACCAATTTCATAAGTAATTAGTACCAAAATTGTAAATATTTCATACCAATCTCTTTTGCAATTAGCACCAAAATTGTATAAGTTTCATACCAATTTCATATGTAATTAGTATCATAATTGTAAATGCTTCATACTAATATCATTTGTAATTAGTACCAAAGTTGTATATTTTTCATATCAATTTCATATGTAATTAGTATCATAATTGTAAATGTTTCATACCAAAATCTTTTGTAATTAGTACCAAAGTTGTAGGTTTTCATATGTAATTAGTATCATAATTGTAAATGTTTCATACCAATACCATTTGTAATTAGTATCAAAATTATATATGTTTCATACCAATTTCATATGTAATTAGTATCGTTTAATCAGATCCAATCAATTAAAATGACATTATCTTATTTGTGGTCCCATCGAGTTTGATGAAACAATGGGGTAAGTTTTGTAAGATTAATGGCATGCGAGCTAGAAAATTTCCACTAGATATATCCACACGTTGAACTAGAAATCGCTAAATGATTCATATGAATATAGAGAGTTAATGGCAACTTAAAAAGTTCAAACTCTCCCCCCATTACATTTCCTTTGTTCTTTTTTATGATTCTTTTATAGTAAGTTTTAAATTGTTTAAATAAAAAGTTTAATTTTAATTTTTTTTAATTTAAAAAATATAAGGGTCGAACCGTAACCGGTGGTTAACCTTAACCGTAACCGGCGGTACACGAACCGTAACCGAAATCGTCTACGAAGGTTAAGGTTAGGGGTCGATCTCTTTTGAACCGTCGAACCGACGGTTCCGAACCGTCAACCGGCGGTTCACAAACCGTGGTCATGTCTATCATGAACCACCCCACTCAAGGTTGTGAAAACATAACAGACCGGCCGGTCCGACCGGTCCGACGGGTGACCAGTCATAGGTCCGGTCCGGTTAACTCCATAGAACCGCCATGATATAAAACCAGTGCTAACCGTTAAGAACCGGTCAAAATCGGTCGATCGGTGAACCGATCGACCCGGTTGAACCACTCTTACTTTTTTTTTATACATTTTTTCCAGTTTTTATTTATTTTTATTTTGTTACATTTTAAAGTTTTTTTTTATTCCTAAATAACCTAGATAAAGACCAAACAACTAAAACCCTAGGTTATTTTCCCCCGAACCCACAAATATCACCGTTTCATTTTTTTTTTCTTTTGGTCTATCGGTCTTCTTCCTTTCACGCAGACAAGGTATGCTCTTGCATTTTATTTGATGTATTATATCTTGAATCTTCAGTTCTCACGCACGCATGAGTTGAGTTTTAATATGCTTTGACTATTTGTAGCAATCATTATACAAACTAAAATTTAATTGAAAAAAATAATAAATTTGTGATAAAACTAGAATTTACTATTTTTTCATAGTTAAAAATATATGAGATGTCGTGCTGTAAATTTGTTAAAGAATGATGCTAATGAGTTGTATATCTATTTGTGTAGGCTTTTTATTATATATAATAATCTATATTCAAATGCTTGGACGGTGGTGTTATTAGGTATTTGTGTTTGTTGTCTCCTAAACAACGAGAAGATCTTAATACCATATATGCTTGTCTCCTTAATTTTGCTAGTCCTGAGTGTAAAACATGTTACTTTTAAATTGCTCATCAATTGTTTATGAGAAAATGGTCATGGAGTTCAAGCTTATTAGTCGAAGGATGAAATTGTGTATGATACTTTTTAATTCGTATCAAACAACAGACTTTTAATGAAATCCTTGACACAAGGTCTTGATATTTCTGTTAAATTGTATTCTTTTATTTATTGAAACAGGACATGGAAAATGCTTTAGGTACACCTATGCAGCCTCAAGGAGTTGAACAATCAAGTTCAACACTTAGCTCTGCTCAAAATCCTCGGCGAAAGAATGACATAGCGTGGAAGCATTGTTACGAGGCACCATCAGCATACGGAAAGACTAAATATATCATATGTGTTTATTGTGGTCGATCAATTAATGGTGGAGGAATTAATCGTGTGAAGCAACATCTTGCGGGCATTACTGGTATTGTTAAAGCTTGTACTAAAGTTCCAGTAGATGTTCAATTTGAAATTAAAGGTGCATTAATGGAGATTGCACAAAGTAAAAACGAGGAAAGAATTTCTACATCTCAATTTGAGGAGAATGATGTTGAAGAAATTCAAAAAACACAAGAAGTAGATGATAGTAATAAAAGGAAGAAGACAAATCAAATAGGAAGTTATATGAAAGCTAGCGCAGGGATTGACTCATCTCAGCCTAGTATACAAGTGAAAATGCAAAGTAAAGAGAGATGGCATGAAACTGATATGGCATTTGCTTTGTGGGTTTATGATGCATGTATTCCAATAAATGCTGTGAATTCACCATATTTTCAACCAGCAATAAGTAGGATAGCAACTATGGGTCGTGGATACACTGGTCCTAGTTATCATGCTTTAAGAGTTCTTTTGCTTAAAGAAGCCAAAACCCAACTTCAATTGACTATTGATGCTCTTTGAAGTAAATGGGTTGAGACTGGTTGCACAATCATGGGTGATGGTTGGAGTTATAATAGTCATAGATCATTGATAAATTTCTTGGTTTATTGTCTTTATGGAATATCATTCATCAAGTCCGTTGATGCCTCTGACATTGTCAAACGCCAAAAATTTGTGCAATCTCTTTTCTGAAATAGTTGAAACGGTAGGCGTTACAAATGTAGTTCATATGGTTACAGATAATGCGGCAAACTACAAAAAAGCTGGAAAGTTGCTCACTAGAAAGTATGCATCAATTTTCTGGTCTCCATGCTCTGCTCATTGCATTAATTTGATCTTGAAAGATGTTGGAGAGCTTTCCATAGTGAAAAATTTGGCAATTCTTGCATCAAAGATTACATGTTTTGTGTATAATCGCAAATGGCCTCATGCATGGTTGAAGAAAAGGCCTGGATGGACTGAAATAATTGTTCCAGGAGCCACACGCTTTGGCACAACATTCATAGCATTGAAGAGTCTTTATGATCGCAAACAATATTTGGAAGCTATGGTTGTAAGTACATGATTTAAAAGGTTTCTAAAGGAGGAAAAGGGCAGAGAAGTTAAGCAAATTGTTCTAGATGCTACATTTTGAAATAATTGCTTAATTGTTGTGAATATTATGGGCCCAATTATGAGATTATTGCTCATATGTGATACTGATGAGAAGCCTTCACTAGGCTATGTGTATGAGGGAATGTGGAGGGCTATTAAGGGGATAAAAGAATTATTTAAAAACAAAGAGCGTCTTTACAACACATATGTTAATATTATCAATGATAGGTGGGATAAAATGTTGCGGAAACGTATCCATGCAGCAGCATTTTGGTTAAATCCTGCATTTCAGTATGACCCAGATAGCCCTTGCCAAAATCCCGAGGCTTTGAATGGTTTACTTGATGTCATTGAGAAGCTTCTCCCGGGAGTAGATAATGTGATGTATGAAATTGCCATATTTCGAGAGCGTGGAAAAGGTTTTGGACGAGCATTAGCAATAAAGAATGCAAAAATTACTCGTCCCGGTATGTTTGCTAATTTTCTTTTATCATTTTTCTATATTTATTTTACTTGAAAATTTACTAATTTGATTTTAATTTCCTAGATGAATGGTGGAGGCTATTTGGTATTGATGCACCAAACTTGCAGAAGATTGCGATTAAAATTCTAAGTCAAACATCATCTTCATCTGGATGTGAACGTAACTGGAGTGTATTTGAGCGCATCCATACAAAGAAGAGGAATATGTTGGAGTAGGGGTGCTTATCGGACCGGGTCGATCCGGACCCGGTCCAAAACCGGAACCGGACTAACCGGTTCCGGTCCGCCCCGGAATCGGTATCGAACCGGTCCGGGGCGGTTTTTTAAATCCAAACCGGTAGCACCACCGGTTCCGGTGCTACCGGTTTGGAACCGGTTCCGAAACCGAAACCGGTTAATTTAGAAAAAAAAAATTTTTTTTTTTTTGTTCAGCATGGCAACGGCTAGCCGTTGCCATGCTGAACGTTGGCAACGGCTATAAAGCCGTTGCCATGCTGAACGTTGGCAACGGCTATAAAGCCGTTGCCAACGTTCAAATTTTTTTTTTTAATTTTTTTTTTAATTTTTTGAAATCTATAAATATGTACATATTTTTCATTCTTTTCCTCACAATTCATTCTTCTTCTCACAATTCTATACTTCAATCTCATATTTTCCTCTCAATTGTGCTATCTACAATTTATATATAATAATGGCATCTTCATCTAGCAGCGGCGCTGGTCGTAGTCGGGGTCGTAGTCGGGGTCTCGTCCCGGGTCGTCTATCACTGAGTTCATCTTCGGCAATGAATTTGCCCGTACCAATACCTGAGTTAAATGAAAGTTATGATTTTTTTTGCTGACCTGGGGGTTCCTCTATGTATGTCGAACCGCAACAACCCGAGCAACCTGTCGAACCTCCTGCTGCCCAGGCCCAAGAGAGATAATAAGTGGAGTCATCCGGAGCCACTACAGCAGCGAGTAGACTACCTACTCGTACCAAAAGAAGTAAGATATGTGATCACTTTGAACTCGGTCAAAAAGAAGGTACTAATGAATCTGTTGCAATATGTAAATTATGTAAAATGCAATATTCATATAAAGCTGGTGGTTCCAGTGGAGGCACTGGAACATTTAAAAAACACTTAGTAAAAAAACATAATTTTGATGAGACAACATTACAACCATTAGGTCGAGAAGCAACACAAGCACAAATTAATGTTCTCACTGGCACGAATTTTATTTTAACTGCTGAAATTAACCGTAGGTCACTTGTTAGATATGTGATTAGATGTGAACTACCTTTATACAAGCTGAACATGCTGGTTTTATTGAATTTGCTTCGTCTATACAACCCATGTTTAAACATATTTCCACGCACACACTAAAAAGAACTTGTATGGACGTATTTGTTGAATATAGCAATACATTGTTTGAACATCTTTCTAGTTTACCTTGTAGGGTTAGCTTAACAACCGATATTTGGACAAATGTAAATTCAGATTCATATCTTGTTGTCACTTGTCATTGGATTGATGATAATTGGTGTATGCAAAAACGGATTTTGTCTTTAGATGAGTTAGATTGTGCACATACTGGTTATGTAATTGCTAAATATGTATTCAACACTTGTAGACAATATGGAATTCAGGATAAGGTATTTTCGATCACATTAGACAATGCAGCGAATAACAATGCTGCGATGCGTGATTTAAAGACCTATCTGAAACCAATGCTTGATGGTGTTTTTTTTCCATGTTAGATGTGCATGTCATGTGATTAATTTGGCTGTTAAAGTTGGTTATGAGGACAATCACTCAGCATGTATTCGTAGGTCACTTGTTAGATATGTGATTAGATGTGAACTACATTTTATTCAAGCTGAACATGGTGATTTTATTGAATTTGCTCCGTCTATATAACCCATGTTTAACATATTTCTTGGCACACACTAAAAAGAATTGTATGAACGTATTTGTTGAATATAGAAATACATTGATTGACATCTTTCTAGTTTGCCTTGTAGGGTTAGCTTAACAACCGATATTTAGACAAACGTAAAATCGGATTCATATCTTGTTGTCACTTGTCAATGGATTGATGATAATCAATGTATGAAAAAATGGATTTTGTCTTTAGATGAGCACATAATGGTTATGTAATTGATAAATATATATTCAACACCTGTAGACATTATGCAATTCAGGATAAGATATTTTCAATCACATTAGACAACGCTGTGAATAACAACGCTGCGATGAGTGATTTAAAGACCTATCTGAACCAATGCTTGATGTTGTTTTTTTTCATGTTAGATATGCATGTCATGTTATTAATTTGGTTGTTAAAGTTGGTTATGAGGACAATCATTCAGCATGTATTGAGAAAATGAAATATTGCGCTAAATGGTTACGCACGAGCCGTGTTAAGCTTGATTGGAAACAATTATGTTTATCTAATGGTTTTCAGCATCTTCTTTTTCCATCACCAATAGAAACTAGGTGGAATTCGTTGTACAATATGTTGAATGCTATGTTACCTTACAATATTTTAACTCCATTTTATAATTCATATCAAATGCCTGATACAGATGAAAGTATTTATTTGACTGATGAGGATTGGGATTTGAAAATTGTGTATCATTGTTAGGTACTTTCAAAGAAGCGACGGAACGCTTCTCCAGTGTTACTTATACAACTTCTGTTTATTTTATTCCTTTAGTATTTAACATGTTTGACAAGTTTATAGAATTTAGAGATGACTATGACTTACATACTTTTGGGAACAAATCACACACGTGCACTGCATCACAACTTTTCTAGATCCTAGTCAATGTTCAGAATATTATGCTAGGGAAAGTTGTTGAAGATCAAAAGACGTCTATAATGCAATCTCTCCAAAATATGTTTCAATTGTATTATAATCAACAGGCAAGTGAATCGTCGCAACAAAGGGCTGTTGAAGAACCCCAAGCTCAATTCAGAGGCGGAGGCATCAATTTGCTTAGGATGCTGGGCAGGAAAAAAATTAAGGGAAAAAGGACCTTCTACTAGCACGTCGACTGAGTTGCAAATTTATCTGAATTATCAATTTCTAACGGAAGACAATTTCGACGTCTTACAATTGTGGAAGGAAAATGCAGCTGATATGGTTGAATATTACGTGCATTTTTGCAATAATATGTATATATTTTCTTGTAGATTCCGGGATGATGTTACGCTTTTTGGTATTTATTTGGTTGTTTCAGGAATCTAGGTGGAAAGTGGAAGAATTAAGCTAGAAGGAAGAAAACGGATCAAACCGAGGCAAGAATTGAAGAATTTGGATTCTGACATGATCGATCGATCGGTAGTAGAGCGCGATCGATCGAAGGAGACAGAGTTTTGGCCAACAAGAAAAAGAAGAGCTCGATCGATCGGAAACATATGCTCGATCGATCGAGCATGGCAGAGAATTAACAAGCGAGATTGAAGAAAGCTCGATCGATCGGCAGTTTATGCTCGATCGATCGAGCGAGGCAGAAAAAGTCAGGGCCGAGAGTTTAAAGTGCTCGATCGATCGAGACAATTGTACCGATCGATCGAGCAACAGAATTTTCAGAAGAAAAAAAAAGACTTGATTGAGTTTGATATATATGGAAACACTTCCATCCACCTCATCTTCTATAAATAAGGGACCTAGGGCACGAAATAGAGGACCAATATCAGACCCAATATCATATTATACACCATTTTTCAGCCTACTTTCATCCTCCAACAACAATACAATTTAGAGAAAAATCCTTTGAAGTGCAAGGAATGAAGCAAGAGAAGAAGTAACGTTCAACGCACGGATACGACTCCTACGTTATCGTACTTCTAAACTTTAGTTGTTTTGATTTTCAAATTTATTGATGTTTATGAGGTTGAGAAACAATTATACATCTTTTTAGTTTGATTTGAATATAAATTAAGTTTATTTTATCAAGGTTTGGGAAGATTGTGATTGAGTCATTGATTTGAATGTGTTAGAGTGGATTAATTCTTTTGTGCATAAATTATAAGAATTCGTGTTGTATGTTAAATATTTAGATCGAGAGATTAAATCACGTACGTGATCACTTTGAATTGAAAGATTTAAAGTTAACAGTTTTCATCGAGATTTATTCAATATTAAATTGGTTTAAGTGAACGAGAGTTACTTGTTTCAATTTAATATTAGTTTCAATATAGCTTGAGAAAGTGTATTGATTATATTAGGGAATCCGTCACCTTAAGAATTAATTGGTTAGTAATTATTTTTACAAACAAATCATTGACGATAACACACTTGAACCAACATCTTGATAAATTTCTCGAGTGGAATTCCTTCGCATCTTCAAAGGAGTTGATTTAGTTTTGAGTTTTTAAGTTTTTAGTTTAATTAGATAATTAGTCATTTATTTCGTAGGCTAAATATAATTTTCCTAATTTTATTTGGTACTTATACGTTAGTCTCTGTGGGTACGACATCCCTTCTTTTAAATCACTATACTAAAACTTGACACCGTGCACTTGCGGTCTAAAATCGCTACACTGGAATTAATTGTTTAAAAAATATTAGCGATCAAGTTTTTGGCGCCGTTTCCGGGGACTAATTTGTATAATATCATACGAGATTAGTTAATTGTAATTTAGCTATTTATTTTTGTTTTGTTTTGTTTGTCACTTTTGACCGTTGGGTTTACTACATTTGTGTTTCTCATTTTGGGTTGATTTTTACAGGTAGTCATCTTCTTGTGCATGCTAAGGAGTAGCAACCCCACACTCGAGCCATTTGACCCAGAAATTGAGCGAACGTGTCTAAGGAAAATAAGGGAAGCTCGAACAATGGCGGAAAACAATCAAGAAGGGGGCGCGAATAATGAAGCACCGAATCCAAGATCTATGATGGATTTTGCTCAACCAGCTTTCCATGGATCACTGTCAAGCATTACGAGACCAAGTATTCAAGCCAACAATTTTGAGATAAAGCCGGCAATAATTCAGATGATTCAGCATTTAGTGATGTTTGGGGGAGTAGCCACTGATGACCCAAACGCTCACATCTCCAACTTTTTGGAGATTTGTGACACCTTCAAACACAATGGCGTTTCTGACGACGCCAACAGGTTACAGTTATTTCCCCTTTTCATTAAAAGATAAAGCTAAAGCATGGTTAAATTCTTTACCTGCAGGATCTATTACCACTTGGGAGGGGATGACACAAGCGTTCTTGTCTAAATATTTTCCCCCTTCCAAAACTGCGAATATGAGAAACGACATCACCACGTTTGGGCAATATGATCCTGAAACTTTATATGAGGCGTGTGATCGTTTCAAGGACTTGCTTAGGAGATGCCCACATCATGGTCTTCCTATTTGGCTCCAGGTACAAACCTTTTATAACATTTTATTTTCATCTAACCGTTCTATGATTGATGCAGCCTTAGGAGGATCCATCATGCTTAAAACACCAGAAGCAGCTTATGAACTCTTGGAAGAGATGGCTTCTAATAGCTATCAATGGCAATCGGAGAGGAATGTGCCAAAGAAACCGAGTGGAGTTCATCAAATTGACGACATCACTGCCCTTTCGGCACAATTGGAAGCATTGAACAAAAAGATAGATAACATGAGCATGACAGCAATGCAAGCTCAAGTTATCACTTGTGACTTATGTGGAAGCAATCATCCAAGCACCGAATGCCAGACAGGTAATCCATTTACTCAGTCTAATGAGTCCGCTAATTATGTAGGAAACAGACAGCCCAATAACCCATACTCCAATACTTACAACCCAGGATGGAGGAATCATCCAAATTTGCAATGGTCCAACCAAAACAACGTGTTGAACCCACAACAACAACCGGGATATGTGCCTAAGCCGAGTATGGAAGAGCTCTTGACCAAGTTAATATCATCGACAGAAACTAGGATGCAAAATCAGGATGCATCTATAAAAAACTTGGAGGTACAAGTGGGGCAACTTGCATCTATAATTCATGGACGAGCTCAAGGGACACTACCTACTGATACAGTGAAAAACCCGAAGGAGAAAGCAAAATTGGACCACTGAGAAGGAGGTGTCAGTCCAGCTTGGGACTATAAATTAAGAACTTTCTTCTCTCTATCTCTTGTTTGTTTTTCACTTTTTAGTTCAAATTTTTTATTTTCTTTCTTGTTATTTTAATTTTTCGAGCCTAACTCCGTGCGTTAATTTTCAAATGCAGAAAAATGGAATGAATCCAATTTGTGGGGCGGATCGAACATTGAAAATTTTTACTGTGAAAATTGGTCTGGAATGATCGATCGATCGAGAATAAAGCTCGATCGATCGACCACTGGAGTCGTCGATCGATCGAGAGATAACGCTCGATCGATCGAGGAAGGTTATAAAAAGAAAAAAATTCTCTGTCTCGCTCGATCGAGCAGAAACTCTCGATCGATCGAGAAACAAATAAATTTGTTTTTAAAATCGATTACAGCAGATTTCCTACAAAACCTTCTCAAAAATTTCTTAGAAAAAAATCATCTTCTTTGCCCTAATCCCCAAATTCCTTCTATAATCTTTCCCACAAACTCACAAATCTTACAATTTATGCTTCAAAGCTTCTTCTAATTACATTTTTTGCAACAGATTTGAAGATCCAAAACTGAATTGGGAGATTTCATCAAAAAGGAGGAACTCAAGCAAATTCTACAATATCACCTAGATTTCCATGGTATTCGGTTTCAACCCTTCTATATATCCATGAATTAGTAAATATTTCTGTTTGGGTATACAAGTATTGGAGTTTTGGTGAATTGGCAGTTGAGTAGTTAATTTTTGGGGAATTAAAGTGTTGGTTGGTAATATTGGTGAGTTCTTGTTGTGGTTGGGATTGAAGAAGTGTGAATTGTGAACTGGTAAGTGGCTCCAAAGAAAAAACAAAAGCAAGTCGAAGCCACCACTTCGTAATTTAGATTATGATGAGCGTCGATTTGTGAATTCCGTAGCGGCGGGATTATACCCCAGTTATCACCGAAAACCCCTCAGTGGCGAAAGGGGAATGAGTTTAGAACGACCTGAATGCCCTGTCATTCAAGAAGCAAGGCGAGGTTGGTTTGAGTTTATTCAACAACCTATTGATGCGGTGGTCCCTGTTGTGCGGGAATTCTATGCAAATCTAAGGACAGTCCACCAAAATTCAAGGGAGGTTGTATTTGTACGGGGTAAGGATGTTGAATTTGATCAATTCAAAATAAATGCAATTTTTCGGATGCCATCAATAAAGAACAGTGATTACAAAGCTTTCAAGACAAGCCAAATCAACTATGATGAGGTACTCTCTGTAATCAGTATTGAGGGGACTGATTGGCAAAGGAACAGCAATGGAGATCCCCAGTTGGTCCTAAAGAAACATTTGAAACCAGAGGCACAAGCATGGTTCTCCTTCATAGCCTCCCGGGTTATGCCATCGACCCACACTTCTGAGGTCACCAAGCAGAGAGCTGCCCTGGTATTTGCCATACTCGGTGGGCAAACGGTGGATTTGGGGTACATTATAAATGGCCACATCAGTGATCGGCAGGAGTCCGCCCACCTACGCATTACCTTTTCCATCTACTATCACAGCTCTTTTCAAGAGATGCGGAGTGAAGTGGGATGCCGATGAAGAACTCCTACCACCAAAAGGACCAATAGTGGTTGATGGACCACCACCTCCTACAGGCCGACATAGGGCCGAGCCACGGCCTTCGAGCAGCAGACATGCTGGGCCATCCTCATATTCCGCTGCAGAGCATTCATCTATCACCTTGGGCTCCCTTCATATGGATCTCCAAGACATACGCCTGGAGCAGCAGGGCATCCGAAATTTGCAAAGGGAAATACAGTGGGGCCAAGCACAGATAAGTCAGCACCAAATGAAGTTCCTGCAATATCAATGTGCACGGAACAATGCATTGGCCCAAGGTTTCCCATCTATCCAGTTTCCACCCGAGCCACAATTTCAGCCATTTCCGTCATGCCAACCACCACCACCTGATTATCCGCCATATCCACCGTACCAACCAGAGGAGCCTTACTATCCAGTACCCCCACCGGAGCATGATGAGGACGACGATCACTGACGATCGTCGTCGAGGTATGTGTTTTTCTTTTGCGCTTATTGTTTACTATACATTGATGTCAATGCATGTTCTAAGTTTGGGGGGTGTTTACTGGTATCTGCTGTTTTCTCTTGTTACTTACCTTGCATGACTAGTCTATCATAAGATTAGATAGTTTTTGGGCACATAAATTTTTTTTTTTGAAAATGAGTTCGTCATTAAGAAATAATGAATTAGACTTGCAACGGTATTGCATTATGATATTAATCCCCATCTCAACTAAAGTCTTGAAGATTTTTGACTTGTTTGTGAATATCTGTGGTCGAGTTAATAATTCAAAATTGAGGAACATCTTGAGCACTTTTGAGTCATGATTGAGGGAAATATATATTGGAAATTTTTTGTTAACTATGATTTGTCTTGAGGATCTGTAGGGCCTTCCTACCTTAACATCATAAGCAAGAGATAATTAGGGCTAAACATGCATCACAGACAGCTTAGGGCTCCGGTTATTACGTGAGTTATTAGAATTACAGGTCAAAATAAAACTTCAAGCAAATTAATTACATTCTCAAATGAATGGCGCTATAGAATTATACTACTCCTGGAGTAGAGACTATACCAAATCTTGAATCCTAATTCATAAGGCATCTCGAAGCTCACTTCTTCAACCCTGCCCATAGCCCTCCAAATCCAAATGTGTACCTACAGGAACAACCCATCGTGAGCATGTACATCATTACTCAACATCATAGGGTAATGGCATATAAATAAATGCGTGAAGTAAATGGGTAACGTATACTTCCTGGTTAATCGCATTAACCCTCTTTGGTTGTCCCTGTTTCATAGTCATGTATATAATCGTTAGTTCTCGGCATAAATGATTAAAATCACACTTCACATATATGATCACATCAAACTATGTTAATTAGAAGTGGAACTGTCCCGGTTCTATTATGACAGCGGCACAATTGGCCCCCTCGCTCGACATAACACATCGTATGATACCCATCGCTACGCCTTGTTAGCGGATGTATCTCTTTATTCAGCGGATGATACCCCTCGCTACACTTCGATAGCGGATGTACCCCCTCGCTTAGCGGATGATACCCCTCGCTACACCTTGATAGCGGATGTACCCCCTCGCTTAGTTATGTGAGCGGCAAGACCTTCCTCGCTTGCCCATAATAACCACCGGACATTCAACCATTCTTAATAACATAGTTTCATATTCATCATAAACATCATAGCATCTTATAGACATCATCATCTTGTAAACATCATTATCATATAAGCATTATCATCTTATAGACATCAACGTCTCATCATAATCGTTATAGTAACGTCGTATCATCTTCTTTTATCATAACATCATCGTAAGCATCTTGTCATCTTTATTCATCATAAAAATCATCTTTATTCATCATAACATCATCGTAAGTATCTTATCATCTTTATTCATCATAAAATCATCTTCATCGTGAACTTACTTATCATTCATAACATCATCTTAAACATCTTATCATCTTTATTCATTATACACATCAGCATGTCATCGTAAATCCTTATGCAATCATAGTATGATCATAATATAGGAGTATGGCCTCTTACCATATGTGCATCTTACCCTGTGGCATCTTACCACATAATAAAATCGTATGGCTTCTTACCATATGGGCATCTTACCCTGTGGCATCTTACCACATAATAAACATCGTATCACATCATCATAAACTTACTTATCATAAACATCATCATCATAACATCATCATCATAAACTTGCTTATCATAAACATCATCATCATAATCATCATAATCATCATCATCATAAACATCATCATTATAAACATCATATGTAGGAGTATGGTTTACCGTCCGATGCCCGTACGTGTCTTACGTACCTTAATTCCGAAAGTGGAGAGATTGTAGAACTCTATCTCCTTGAAGTTGTGAGTACCTGGGATGGTTCTACACAACCATACAAATCGATATTAGAAGCTAAATATAGTCCAATATCCAAAAATCCCACAAAAATATCCAAAAACAACAATTTTGGTGTCTCGCGATCGATCGCCATATAGCCCCAATCGATCACGAGACTACACTGCCTCGCCCAACAAAATTTTACAATTCGCGATCGATTGCCGAGTTTGCGCCGATCGATCGCGACCTCGCTGATCGATCGCGCCAAACTCGCGATCGATCGCTGAAGGCTACTGCCTTCTCCCCTGTAGCTCGCGATCGATCGGTGCCGAGTCCTGTAGGTCCGATTTTCAGGCACTATTCACCCTTCTCCTTCCCAAACTCAAACAAACTCAAATATTCAAACACCAACCATACCAAATCACTACAAATCTTCAATAAACATCCTCATATAACCATAAATCATACCCCAACCATAAACAACATATACCCAAAACAAACCCACATAATTTACTTCAAAATCAACCCATTTCAACACCAAACATCATAAAACTTTTAGGAATGGTTCCATACCTCTTGTAGGCTCCAAATCCTAACAAAGATCACACAAATAAAGTTTTTGTGAAGCTTTCTTCTTCCTTCCTTGGTGAATTTCGAAAATGGGAGATGGGTTAGGGTTGAGGAATGAATTGGGGATTTTAAAAGTGATTGGTAAAGTAAGTGGGTATAGAGGGAAAATGGGGTTATAAGGTTAATATTAAAATTATACCCCAAGGTTAACATGATGTATAAAAACACCCCAACATTGTATTTTAAAAGCATTTACAAAAATGCATTAAACTTCCACTAAATCATGCTTTCCTCATAATTAACCATCAACATAGTTAAATCATGTTAACACCTTATTTTCTAACATGCATAACATGCACCCTGAAATGCAACCCCCGGGTCACGCCTATTATGTGATTAAGCATTTCAACATGATAATTAATTTCAACACATAAATCAATTATCAACATAATTTATCATATTAACATCATTAATGCTCAAATTGCATATAATTAATTTCGGGGCATTACAGGATCTTAAAGCACTCTAGAACCTATTTGATGGCACTTTGAGGCGAAATTTTTTTAATTAGGAACTTGGCTTGGACATGATTTTGGCGAGCTTTGAAACGTTTGAGCCTTTCAAGCTTACCATGTATATATCAATCTCTAGTTTCCTATTTGAGCTTAATTGCAAAAGAATGGAGTATGTTTAACATACTATTAGCCCTCATTCAACATTCTTTGGCAACTCATTATACCCGCCCAATTGAGCCTAAATTGAATATTTTTATCTTTACCCTAAGGGAGTATAATGATTCTCATTAGATGCACATGAATTGCTATACTTTGATGAGCTTATTGTTGAAAAAATTGATAAATGAGAAAAGAAAAAGATAGACAAAAAGCCTTGAGAAAAAAGTGACTAAATAAGACCCAAAGTGGCCAAGGCTATAAAAGAAAAAAGAAGAGAAGCTCAAGTTGTGAAAAAAAAAAAATTTGAATTTTACATGATTATACTCTCTTATTTGTGTTACCCTATCTTTTCTTTGAAGCCAAACACCTAGGCCTAACATTACAAGCTTTAAAAGACATATTAATCCAAGTCTAGGGAATAATTACATTTTGGAGAAGTGCTTGAAAAGTATGCTTATGGAGTGTTTAATAGTAATCTTGACTTTGAGTTTAATAGCATTATTTGATCCTAAAAGTATATATGAAACTCAAGATTGACATTAACACACACACACGTTTCGATTTTGCGATATATTGCTTGGCTTAGGAGAAAACCCTTCTTGTTAATTTTTGGATTGACTTATGATTGAAGTGTTAGCGGGATTTCTGAGCTTTTACATTTGAGTTGCTAAGTTAATTCAATTAAAGTATTGATGATGAACTTTGCATTTTGATCTTAATGCTTGCTCGAGGACGATCAAGTATAAGTTTGGGGGAGTTGGTAGGGTTGAATATTACGTGTATTTTTGCAATAATATGTATATATTTTCATGTAGATTCCGGGATGATGTTACATTTTTTGGTATTTATTTGGTTGTTTCAGGAATCTAGGTGGAAAGTGGAAGAATTAAGCTAGAAGGAAGAAAACGGATCAAACCGAGGCAAGAATTGAAGAATTTGGATTCTGACATGACCGATCGATCGGTAGTAGAGCGCGATCGATCGAAGGAGACAGAGTTTTGGCCTACAAGAAAAAGAAGAGCTCGATCAATTGAGCATGGCAGAGAATTAACAAGCGAGATTGAAGAAAGCTCGATCGATCGGCAGTTTATGCTCGATCGATCGAGCGAGGCAGAAAAAGTCGGGGCCGAGAATTAAAGTGCTCGATCGATCGAAACAATTGTACCGATCGATCGAGCAACAGAATTTTCAGAAAAAAAAAAAGACTTGATTGAGTTTGATCTATATGGAAACACTTCCATCCACCTCCTCTTCTATAAATAAGGGACCTAGGGCACGAAATAGAGGACCAATATCAGACCCAATATCATATAATACACCATTTCAGCCTCCTTTCATCCTCCAACAACAATACAAATTTAGAGAAAAAACCTTTGAAGTGCAAGGAAGGAAGCAAGAGAAGAAGTAACGTTCAACGCACGGATACGACTCCTACGTTATCGTACTTCTAAACTTTAGTTGTTTTGATTTTCAAATTTATTGATGTTTATGAGGTTGAGAAACAATTATACATCTTTTTAGTTTGATTTGAATATAAATTAAGTTTATTTTACCAAGGTTCGGGAAGATTGTGATTGAGTCATTGATTTGATTTGAGTGGATTAATTCTTTTGTGCATGAATTATAATCTTAATGCTATCAAAGCCTTGCTAACTTTGATTGAATTTGTGAATTATAATTGAAATCGAGAGATAAAGTTATAATACGCTATAATAATTCGTGTTGTATGTTAAAGATTTAGATCGAAAGATTAAATCACATACGTGATCATTTTGAATTGAAAGATTTAAAGTTAACGGTTTTCATCGAGATTTATTCGATATTAAATTGGTTTAAGTGATCGAGAGTTACTTGTTTCAATTTAATATTAGTTTCAATATAGCTTAAGAAAGTGTATTGATTATATTAGAGAATCCGTCACCTTAAGAATTAATTAGTTAGTAATTATTTGTACAAACAAATCATTGACGATAACACACTTGAACCAACATCTTGATAAATTTCTCGAGTGGAATTCCTTCGCATCTTCAAAGGAGTTGATTTAGTTTTGAGTTTTGAGTTTTTATTTTAATTAGATAATTAGTTATTTATTTCGTAGGCTAAATATAATTTTTCTAATTTTATTTGGTACTTATACGTTAGTCCTTATGGGTACGACATCCCTTCTTTTAAATCACTATACTAAAACTTGACACCGTCCACTTGCGGTCTAAAATGGCTACACTGGAATTAAATTTTTAAAAATATTAGCGATCAGCAGCACAATTTCCTATCTTAGCCAAACTGGCTAGAGACGTTTATGTGGTACAAGCTTCAAGCGTCGCTTTTGAATCGGCATTCTCAACATTTGGCCGAATTATTGGAGAATACAGAAGTAATCTATCTGCTTAATCTATCTGCTGATTCATTATGCATGCTCACAATACTGAAAGATTGGTTTGAAGCAGAATGTAAGAATAGAAGAGATGGGGGGTTTGACGAATTCGTAAATCATTATGACGATCAAGAAGAAGAAAATGCTAAAACAATACTTATCAATTATGAAGATTACTAAATACTAATGTTTTTTAATTGTCATAAGTGCAACTATTATTTGTATAAGCATTTATATTAGCAAATGAATAAGAAATATATTGAATTTATTATGAATATTGTGGATACATATGCGGACACAAAAAAAAGGTCGGTGCATAAAAAAAGGATGGAATCGGATCAAACCGGTCCGATCCGAAACCGGATCCGACCAGTTTCTTATCGGGCCGGACCGGTTCCAACCGGCAAGCATCCCTAACAAAGACTAATGAAACAATACTTTCCATGAACACTAATAAAAACAAGTTCTAAGGATTAATACCAATTTCTATATTTTTAAACTACTCATATCTCACTTATCACTTCACATCACATCCCTTATATCAATCGGTTATTGCACATCATAGATATGACGACGGTCTTTTGAACGTGGTGTCCACGTTGACACTAACCAGAGGCGGAGGCATCAATTTGCTTAGGATGCTGGGCAGGAAAAAACTGAAGGGAAAAATGACCTACTAGCACGTCGATTGAGTTGCAAATTTATCTAAATTATCAATTTTTAACGAAAGACAATTTCGACGTCTTACAATTGTGGAAGGCCACTGCAGCATAATTCCCTATCTTAGCCAAAATGGCTAGAGACGTTTATGCGGTACAAGTTTCAAGCGTCGCTTTTGAATCGGCATTCTCAACATGTGGCCGAATTATTGGAGAATACAGAAGTAATCTATCTGCTTAATCTATCTGCTGATTCATTATGCATGCTCACAATACTGAAAGATTGGTTTGAAGCAGAATGTAAGAATAGAAGAGATGGGGGGTTTGACGAATTCGTAAATCATTATGACGAGCAAGAAGAAGAAAATGCTAAAACAATACTTATCAATTATGAAGATTACTAAATACTAATATTTTTGTAATTGTCATAAGTGCAACTATTATTTGTATAAGCATTTATATTAGCAAATGAAGAAGAAATATATTGAATTTATTATGAATATTGTGGATACATATGCGGACACAAAAAAAAGGTCGATGCATAAAAAAAGGATGGAATCGGATCAAACATGTCCGATCCGAAATCGGATCCGACCAGTTTCTTATCGGGCCGGACCGGTTCCAACCGGCAAGCATCCCTAACAAAGACTAATGAAACAATACTTTCCATGAACACTAATAAAAACAAGTTCTAAGGATTAATACCAATTTCTATATTTTTAAACTACTCATCTCTCACTTATCACTTCACATCACATTCCTTATATCAATCGGTTATTGCACATCATAGATATGACGACGATCTTTTGAATGTGGTGTCCACGTTGACACTAACCAGAGGCGGATGCATCAATTTTCTTAGGATGTTGGGCATGAAAAAACTGAAGGGAAAAATGACCTACTAGCACGTCGATTGAGTTGCAAATTTATCTGAATATCAATTTTTAACGGAAGACAATTTCGACGTCTTACAATTGTGGAAGGCAACTGCAGCATAATTCACTATCTTAGCCAAAATGGCTAGAGACGTTTATGCGGTACAAGTTTCAAGCGTCGCTTTTGAATCGGCATTCTCAACATGTGACCGAATTATTGGAGAATACAGAAGTAATCTATCTGCTGATTCATTATGCATGCTCACATTACTGAAAGATTGGTTTGAAGCAGAATGTAAGAATAGAAGAGATGGACGGTTGACGAATTCATAAATCATTATGATGAGCAAGAAGAAGAAAATGCTAAAAAATACTTATCAATTATGAAGAGTACTAAATCCTAATGTTTTTTAATTGTCATAAGCGCAACTATTACTTGTATAAGCATTTATATTAGCAAATGAAGAAGAAATATATTGAATTTATTATGAATATTGTGGATACATATGCGAACACAAAAAAAGGTCGATACATAAAAAAGGGATGGAAACGGATCAAATCGGTCCGATCCAAAACTGGGTCCGACCCATTTCTTACCGTGTTGGACCAGTTCCAACCGGTAAGCATCCCTAACAAAGACTAATGAAACAATACTTTCCATGAACACTAATAAAAACAAGTTCTAAGGATTAATACCCATTTCTATATTATATTCACACTGTTTGGTACATATATAAGGGTGAACCATAAATTTTAACTACTCATCTCTCACTTATCACATCACATCACATCCATTATATCAATCGGTTATTGCATATCATATATATGACGACGATCTTTTGAACGTGGTGTCCATGTTGACACTAATAATATGAATTAACCAAAAGTAGGAAAGTATTATGATTAATCCACATGTAAATACGATTAAAAAGAATAACAATGCGCTAAATTAAATGACTCCATATATATATATATATATATATATATATAGATATATATATAGATATATATATATATATATATATATATATATATATATATATAGAGAGAGAGAGAGAGAGAGAGAGAGAGAGAGAGAGAGAGAGAATGTATACTTACAAGAATGCTTTTCTCATTAATGAGCGTAGGGTTGCGGACAAGTAATCTGACCAATCCAGGGAGATCTCCAGATTCAGCACATGAATGAATGGTAATATAGCTGCTATTTCCAGGAAAGGGATTCTAGGTCTTGGTCTTGTCCTCAATCCTCATCCTAATTGCACTTGAACAGTTTTAGAATTGATGATTTTGGGTTTCTGATGGAATTCAGAAGAATTAGTAATGGTAGACAAAGCCAAACTTATCGTTATTTACATATATTTGTATATGTGTGCATGTACAGCCAGCTTGCTTCACATTGGACAATTAAATTGACTTTTAAAGATTTTCGTACTTGTTTCAACGAAGTTGCTGACTTTGGGACCCTTAGGAAATTGCGCCGTTGACTCTCACTCGGTTTGAATTTCTCTTAGTAGTATGTCACGCCCCGAAACCCGAGCGCATAACACTGACGTTAAATCCAAATATGCAATCCGTATACAACAAGCCTCGTCTAAAGATATATGATAAAACTAGTCAATTTATTCCAAAATCAATAAATTGTCATTACAATTGATATTACAAAATACAATTGTTTCGGATTAAATCAAAAAATGCGGAAACTAATAAATTTTCTTGAAGATTCTTCGTGGATCATCATCTCCAAAATCGTTCTTATTCTTCTTCCTCGATATCTTCTTTTCGTCTTTGTCTGGGAGCATGGGTTTGAGGCATGCACTCGTCAATTTGAGGCGAAGGGTTATCCACCAGAAGACACCTCTTCGGACTTTCTGGACCAAGAAACAGCTCTGGCCAATCTTCCTAAAGATCTTTTTAAATGATAGTGTAGGGCTGTATTCGTCTGCTATTTTCTTTGCCATTGTAATCTTTTTTTATTATTAATGAATTAATTTCAATATTTATTTATTCTCTGCATACATTAACAAAAACGATGTATAAGCTCGACCCTCCATAGCATAAATACTTAATTAAATCAATAAAATTTTGAAAATTCTCGAACATCCCGAACATAAACACTTAGGCAATTTTTAGGTTTAAACATGGACCGAACATCCGATCCCATAAATAAACTAATAAAACTCCAAACAAGCTAAAACATCCAGAGCATCAACATTTAGGTAATTTTTAGGTTTAAACATAAACCGATCATCCCGATCCCAAGAATAATAAACTAATAAAACCCCAAACAAGCTCGAACACCCCGAGCACCAACACTTGGGCAATGTTTATGTTTAAACATGAACTGATCATCCAATCCCATGAATAAACAAATAAAACTCCAAACAAGCTAGAAAATCCGAGCACCAACACTTAGGCAGTTTTTAGGTTTAAACATGAACTGATCATCCCGATCCCATGAATAAACTAATAAAACTCCAAACAAGCTCGAACATCCTGAGCACCAACACTTAGGTAATTTTAGGTTTAAACATGAACCTATCATCCTGATCCCATGAATAAACTAATAAAGCTCCAAGCAAGCTCGAACATCCCGAGCACCAACACTTGGGCAATTTTTAGGTTTAAACATGAATCGATCATCCCTATCCCATTAATAAACTAATAAAACTCCAAACAAGCTCGAGCATCCCGAGTATCAATAATAAAACGTGTTCGAACATCCCGAGCGCAAATACTTAGTCACATTTTAGGTTCAAATGCGGATCAAACATTCCGACCCTGCATTTAACCTGCCAACAATGAACTAGATCAAGTAAATCAATCCACAATAAAATATGCTCGAACATCCCGAGCATCAAAAATAAATCGTACTCGAACATCCCGAGCACAAATACTTAGTCCCATTTTAGGTTCAAATACGGATCAAACATTCCGACCCCGCATTTAACCTGCAACAATGGACTTTATCAAATAAATCAATCCACAATAGAATATGCTCGAACATCCCGAGCATCAATAACGAAACATACTCGAACATCCCGAGCATCAATAATAAAACGTACTCGAACATCCCGAGCATCAATAATAAAATGTACTCGAACATTCCGAGCACAAATACTTAGTCCATTTTAGGTTCAAATACGGATCAAACATTCCGAGCACAAATTTAACCTTCCAACAATGGACTCAACCCACAATAGAATATACTCGAACATCCTGAGCATCAATACATACTCGAATATCCCGAGCACAAATACTTTGTCCCATTTTAGGTTCAAATATGGATCAAACATTTCGACCCCGCATTTAACCTACCAACAATGGAGTAGATCAAATAAATCAATCCACAATAGAATATGCTCGAACATCCCGAGCATCAATAATAAAACGTACTCGAACATCCTGAGCACCAATACTTAGGTAATTTTAGGTTTAGGCATTGACTGATCATCCCAATCTCATGAATAAACTACTAAAATCCGAACAAATTTATACGAAGGTAGATTTATTTTATTAATATCCCAAGCACTCTTAAAATCATAAAACAACGAAATTACTACACGAAGTACTTTTAAGGTAATAAAAATTTCATGGTCTTGCCAGTTCTCGACCCAGTTGGTCGTCCAGTCTATATGCCCCTCATCCTATCACTATCTTTACTTTATAACAGCCTTCCCATTTTGGCTCCAATTTCTTTACATCCCCTGCAGGATTAGCTCTTCGCCAAACCATATCCCCTACTTGAAAAGCCCTTGGGTGAACCCTCCAATTATAAGCCTTAGTGATTCTTACTTTGTACATTTCAGTGTGCGCAGCTGCTCTTTCTCTCTACATGTCCACCTCATCTAGTTCTAATTTTCTCACCTCCTCATTCTTTGCACGATCATATTGTTATATACGAATAGACTCTACATTGATTTCAGCGGGGATCAAGGCCTCCGAACCCTACACCAAGCTATATGGAGTTTCTCCTGTAGATACTCGTGGTGTAGTTCGGTATGCTCACAATAGACCTGGTAATTAATCAACACATGCTCCTCTCGCTCCTTCCAGTCTTATTTTAATCCCATGTAATAGGATCAGATTCGTCACCTCAACTTGCCCATTGGATTGAGGATAAGCTACCGAGGTGAACACTTATGTAATTTTCATATCCTTGCACCAATCTTGAATTATCTTCCCCTGAAATTGTATTCCATTATCCGATACCAATTTCCTCGGTATTCCGAACCGACATACTATATTCTTCCACAAGAACTTAATCACTTCGTCCTCGGTGATCTTGGCAAATGGTTTCCACCCACTTGGTGAAGTACTCAACCGCGACTAAAAGAAACTTTCTTTTTCCAGATGCTGAGGAAAAGGTCCCACAATATCCATTCACTATCGATCAAAGGGACAAGAAGTGATGCTGCTATTAAGGACTTCCGCTGGTACTTGTGATAAGTTGGCATGTTTTTTGCAATTACTACATTTTCTGCCAATGTCTCCAGCATCTGTCTTCATGGTAGGCCAATAGTATCCAGATCGGTTTACTTTTTGGTATAACATGTGTTAGGAAAACATTTCTAAGTTTTGGTGGTGACAAACATCAACTGGATGGACACCTACCGGGTATCAAAGACCTACCGGGTGATGGACATCAACTGGATACAGAGACACCTACCAGGTATCAAAGACCTACCGGGTGATGGACATCAACTGGATACAGAGACACCTACCGGGTATCAAAGACCTACCGGGTGATGAACATCAACTGGATACAGAGACACCTACCGGGTATCAAAGACTTACCGGGTGATGGACATCAACTAGATACAGAGACACCTACCGGGTATCAAAGACCTACCGGATGAACATCAACCAGATGGACATCAACCGGATGGACATCAGCTGGAAGACACCTACTGGTTACAAAAGGATGAACGACCAGTTGAACAAAGAAGGCCAACAGAAGTCTAACCATCCAGTAAGAGCACTAAGCAACGAGACAAAATAAGTACAACATTCTCTGACAAAGGTACAACAGAGCGGCGCACCCTGCTATATCTCCGCCACCATTGGCCTCAGAATAAAAGAGTCGTTGCTTAACAAAGTAGGAAAGAAGACAATCTGAATTTGGAAAGCTGATCTCTTCCTAATACAGAAAAGCTGCCGTTGGATCACTAAGCCTATAAATACATCCAAGCAAAGAATGAAGAGGTTAGCTGAGCGATTTATTCAAACAAAGAGAAACACCTCAAAGCAAACAGAAAATCAACTTACTGATATTCTAAAAGTTCAGCAAAGAGCAGACAAGCAGTACAACTGAATCTGTGACAGATTATTTCCAACTGAAGTCTGCTGCTCAAGAACACTCGAAGCTAAAAGTTTATTTTGTGAGAGTGTCATAGAATCTTTTGTAATCAAATTAAGAAGTTGTGATTACTAGGAGTTTAGGCCAAGTTGTGTGATTGCCTAAGAAGGTTGTATACTGTAAAGTGTAAACCAAGTCTTCTAGTGAATCCTTCCTGCAAAGGAAGAAGGGGAGACGTAGAAGCGTTGTGCTTCAAACTTCCAGAAACAATACTTGTGTCATTTACTTATTGCCTATTTACTACAAAGTCTTATTCCTCACAAGTCCAGCAGACGTCTTCCGCACTAAAATCAGTATCTGCTGACTTGCCTTATATTGAGAAACTACTGTAATACTTAACAGTCTGTAGTTAACCCGAGAAAAATTGAAATTGAATCTAGTGTTTATTCAACCCCCCTTCTAAACACTACCCTGATCCTAACAAGTGGTATCAGAGCTTAGGTCTTCTCAATTTTGAGAAATTACCAAAAACTGATGGCATCATTCAGCAAGATTCCAATGTTCAAGAATGATGAATATGATGATTGGAGAATTCGTATGCAAGCACATCTAAGTGCCCAAGACGATGACATGTGGTTCGTCATCACTGATGGACCAATGAAAATCTTGAAAGTCAATACATCAACTGCAATCTCTGGTGGTGAACCTCAGATGGTCGAGAAGGATAGATCCTTCTGGACAAATGAAGAAAAGAAAAAGGCAAATCTGGACAATGTGGCAAAAGACGTACTGTTCAAAACTCTAGACAAAAATATGTTCAATAAGATCAAAATGTGTCCCACTGCAAAGGACATCTGGGAAAAGATTGCTCAGATGTGCGAAGGAAATGATCAATCAAGGAAAACAAACTCACTGTTGCCCTACAGAAGTTTGAAAACATCAAAAAGATGTCCGGAGAAGCTCTCAGCGAATACGATGAGAGAGTAACTGAAATCATAAATGAACTCAATAGCCTTGGTTAAGATCTATCCAACAGGGAAATCACTCTAAAGGTCATGAGAGGTCTCCCAAGAGAATGGGATGTTAAAATGATTACTATGAGAGAATCCAAAGATCTAAACAAGATAGACTACACGACTTATTTGCTGACTTAAAAGCTTATGAGTTTGAACTAGGTATTCGGATTGAAGATGAACCAAGCACCAGTCAACCAACCAAAGCTCTTACTGCATCTGAAGCTCTACCTATCACAACAGAGCTGACCCCTGAAAAAATATGCAACGATGCAATGGTGCTATTTGTCAAAAAATTTGGAAAGTTTATGAAGAAGAGCCAAAAGACCTATCAGTCTTATCCAAGAAGACAGACCTTCAAAAATAGATCAGATGAAGATGATCGTGTATGCTTTAACTGTCTTAAGACAGGACATTTTATTGCTGACTATCCTAAACCGAAGAAGGAGGATCAAAAGAAAGGATCCAAGGATTATAGAAAGTCAAAAGAGAACAGAAGATCATCTAGAAGGGACATAGAACAAAAAGTACTGGTGGCAGAAGAAAACAAGAACAAATGGGCTGACTCAGAATCAGAATCAGAAGAGTCTTCCAGCTCATCCAGCGACAGTGAAGATGAAGTAGTTCATTGTTTAATGGCCAACAATGATTGTGAGGTAAATGATCCTAACCTTTCTGAATTTACACATATTGAGCTCACGAATGCATTACAGGACATGATAAATGAGTATCAGATGTTGTACGAATCCTTTGAGAACTACAAGACTGAACAACAAGTCCCAACAAAACAGCAGAACAACGAATGTGATTGTGAACAATCAACTAAGTTGAAAAGCTTGAGGGATAAAGTAAGTCAGCTCGAGAAAGAAAGGGATGAAGCAACATGTGCACACCAGAAACTCAGTAAGCTGGTTCGCACATGGAATGCATCTACTGCCAGAAAAGATGAAATGCTCGAGTCGATAAGGCTTGCCGGTGATCTTACCGGTATAGGCTACTCTAACAATGATAGTAATTCATCCGGCATCAAATCTCAAATGTGTCTAGAAAGAAACAAAATTCAAACAATGAATTTTGTTAAATCAAGCACAGTATATGAACCAAGTGAGTTGGTTAAGAAATCTGTTGAGCCAATACTCTTCAAGGAACGGGCATCACATAAAGGTATCGGTTATGTGGAGCCAGAAGAGAAAGCTAGACAGGGGCAAAAGTTTAGAAATAAACATAAACCCACTGGTCAGGCCACTCGAGAGGTAAAACCTAATTGGTATCATAATTGTATGCCTGTCCAAAAGAGATACATGCTTCCTAACAGAAACCAACAATCTAAACAACACGCATACACTCAGTATCACATGTATCACCCAAAAACACCTTCTTCAGTCAATGCACACACATTTCAGGATACACACAGACCCAAACAACTCAGGGTTATACAAGTGTGGGTCCCGAAAGGACTAATCCTGTCTGGACCCAAGTAGGATTGGGTACCAATCATGTTATCGCTTTAATTGCAGAAATCTAGAATTCATCAAGTTCGGAGCTCAGAGTGGTTTCTGGACAGCGTATGTTCTAGACATATGACAGGAAATGCGTGCTTATTGTCTGAATTGGTGGACACCACCGGACCAAGAATAACTTTTGGAGACAACGTGAAAGGTAGAACCGTGGGTAAGGGTAAGATTATCTACGGTAACATCATTATTAAAGATATTCTGTTGGTTGAAAATTTATGTTATAATCTAATTAGCACAAGTCAACTCTGTGACAATGGTCACTCTGTAGAATTCAACCAGCACTCATGCACAATCAAATCTACAGATGACAGTGTATTACTTGTAGGAAGAATGCATGAGAACACTTATAAAATTGATTGGAATCTTAACCAGCCTACCTCATCTACTTGTTTTGCTGCCATGAAGTCTTCCAAAAATTGGCTTTGGCACAAACGCTTGAGTCACTTAAACTTTAAAACTATTGCCAGTCTACGCAACTGGATCTAGTCGTTGGACTGCCTCAAATAGAGTTCTCAAAAGACAAGATCTGTGCAGCATGCCAGCTTGGTAAGCAAATCAGATCCTCGTTTAAGAACAAAGGGAGTAAATCTTCTTCTCGGTGCCTAGAGTTACTACATATGGATCTATTTGGTCCTATACCAGTAACAAGTCTAGGGGGGAATGAAGTATATTCTAGTGTTAATAGACGATTACACTTGTTTTACGTGGGTCCTGTTTCTAAGTGGCAAAGATCAGGCTACTCCAAAGCTGATTAAACTACTGAAAAGACTCCAAAATGAGAAATCGTATGGGATAGATAGAATTCGCAGTGATAAAGGTACTGAGTTTACCAATCAGTCACTCGAATCATATCTAGATGACCTTGGTATTAAACACGAATACTCTGCTGCTAGAACTCCTCAACAAAACGGAGTTGCTGAGCGTAGGAACCGCACTTTGAAAGAAGCTGCGCGAACTATGCTTGCGGAATCAGAAATATCACAGAGATTTTGGGCAGAAGCTGTTAACACAGCTTGTTATACGCAGAACAGATCAATGATTAATAAGCGAGCAAATAAAACCCCTTATGAGATCTGGAATGGCAGTAAGCCAAATATTTCTTATTTCCATGTGTTTGGTTGCAAATGTTTTATTCACAACAATGGAAAGACTCATCTCACCGCTTTTGATGCCAAATCTGATTCTGGAATATTTCTTGGATATTCTACAGTTAGTAAAGCCTTCAAAGTATTTAATAATAGAACTCTTACTGTAGAAGGATCCGTGCATGTAAAATTTGATGAACCTACTGACTGTACTGTATCTAATCTGCAAATCAACAACTTGAGCAATCGACTGGAAAGCACTTACATTGATGAAAATGTTGATGATGAGATAAATTACAGAAGCAGGACTGACTGCTCCTTAGAACCAGAAGTTCCTGAAGCTCAAACAGAGGAGTCTGCTGGTCAACAAGCACTAAATCCAGCTGACAACGACACTATTGCGCATACTCCTGCTGCAGTAGAAGGAACAAATGGAAAAGATGCTTCAATCAGAACCTCTGAACTACCCTCTCATATCCAGTCAAATGAAGAGCTCAACCCTCTTGGACCTCCGCTCCGGTGGATGAAGGATCATCCTCCCGAGCAGGTCATAGGTAACCCTGTTGCTCCTCTACACACCAGAGGACAAATGATTAATGAATTTCTTCATGCTGCATTCATATCTCACGTAGAACCTAAGAAGATTGATGATGTTATGTTAGACCCAAACTGGGTAGAAGCAATGCAGGAAGAACTAAATCAGTTTGAGAGAAACAAGGTATGGTATTTAGTACCAAGACCACTGCATCACACTATAATAGGAACCAAATGGGTTTTTAGAAACAAATTAGATGAAAATGGTGTAGTCATCAGGAATAAAGTGATCGCTTTTATTTTAAACAATTATTTCCAATCTAGCGATTTTAGACCGCAAGTGCACGGTGTCAAGTTTTAGTATAGATAGGAAGATACGGATTGTCGAACCCACAGAGACTAACAAGCAAGTACCAAATAAGATGTCTTTTAACTATATTTAACCTACGATAATTAATTTATAATTAACAACTAATTAATTAAAATAAACTAGTAATCCAACCAAGTCAATAAAAGTAAACGAGAAAAATCCACTAGAGAAGATTATCGAGACTTTGGCTTACCAATGCAATTCCCTACAATTCTCGATTGAATATTCAAATATTTCTAAGGTGACGAGTTCTCCCAATTTATCTAATATACTATCTCAAGCTATATTAAACCTAATATCAAATTGCAGTAAGTCACTCTCGTGCACTCATTGAACAACTCGATATTGCATAAGATCCATGAAAACTCCTAGCTTTCGATTACTAGATATCTATGGCTATCACGCATGTATTTGACGTCATCTCTCGATCTCGGTCTTAAATCCATGGTATGAGTTATTAATTCAGTATCATAAAAATCATCTCTCGATCTCAATTACGATACTAACATCATTCAAAGGTGATCAATCCTCTAAAAGCATGAAGAACATAAAACATACGCAAAGAACTATAAGAATTCAATCATTAAATCATCAAATCGAAGGTTCATAACAAAGGATTTGCCTAGCCTCGATAAATAAATTAGTTCAACATAGTAAATCAAAACAAATCAAAACTAATATTAAAAGACAAGAATAAACTCCCGATGTCGACTTCGTTTGTAGATCCTCGCTCCTTCTCTTGCTTCCTTCTCGATCGTCTCTTTTTATCTCTTTGTTGGGTCGTTCCAAAACATAGGGTGAAGGGTTGATGAAGGTTGAGTGGTAGAAGGATGGAGGCTGGACGTTAAGTATGGAGGATGCTGGGTGAGATTGGTGATGTGGTGATTGGGTTCATGGAAGAAATAGAAGATGGCATGAGATGTGGAAGAAAGGGACGTGTGGTTTTTGTGGAATTGAAGGAAAGGTGATCTGAGATGGAGGCTGTGATGTGAGTGTTCTAGGGTTTTAAAAAATCATCTTGGGTTGAAAATCTTGTGTATAATATATACGGAAAGAATTATGGACTTCTTATTTGCATACAAACTCTACAAGGAATGTATTTTTATGAAAGCTACTCGTCCCGATGGATCCGAAAAAGTGGCCGATCGATCCAGCCTTCCTGTAAGAATTTCGTGGCTTTTTTAGCCCTTCTCGATCGATCGGAAATGTTAGCTCGATCGATCGATGTAATGCCTCGATTTACTTTATATACGTGTCACATGATTATGACGTAATTTAGAATAATTACGGTACGATGTGGACTCGAGTTCGGGTGGAACCGAGTGATGATCGAGGTAATAAAAGAATGAATTACTATGAGGTAACATAAACAAGAAACATAGGAGATATGTGAGTTGTGAACAAAGATATGTATAGTCTTGACATATGGATGATTTTATATGCAAGAGAAGGAAGAGATATGAATTGTGTAGTGGAACATGACCTTGGTGCACATTTATTTGCATTTGAAGATGCATTAGCATGTGTATTTGAGTTGAAGGTGCATTAACATGTATATGTGAGTTACATTTGAGTTTGCATGTGAAGAGGTGGTTATATATTACAACAATCAGAATTCATTCACACAATACACCATAATTCACCTACAAATCTCTACAAAACCCTCTTCCAACTCTTGCTTCCTCTTTCCATCTTGTGCTTGGATTTCATTTGATAATCAAGCTAGAAAGCTAAATGAAGTGACTTCATCTTTTCTTGGTAAGAATTGTATAGCATATGAAGTATATGGACTTAGTTAAGGGAAAATGGAAACATGTGATTTTTATGGTGTATGCTTTGAATTGATACTTGTTCTAATGCAAAGAGTTTGAGTTGTATGAGGAGAGAAACATGTTTATATGGTGCTAGAGTTTGCATAAAACATGTTTTAATGTTGAATTTCGAGTTGTAGGAGAAGAGCTAGGAAGATAAGCTCAAAATCGCCATGGTTTCAAAAGTTTGTCATCGACCGATCGATCGCTAGGATCGTACCGATCGATCGGTAAAACAGGGGAAAGTAAGGCGGTTCATGTACCGATCGACCGCTGAAAGCGACCGATCGATCGGTGAAATGCCGTAGCATTTTTGAGAAATTCAAACATTTAAGCGATCGATGCTAGATTTTGACCGACCGATCTCTAGGGTTACTTGTTTGGACCGATCGATCGCTAGAAAGACCGATCGATCGGTAGACTTCAAATGTTATATTTTTGTAGCTTTTGATATTGAAGCCTCTTATAACATGGTCTATTTTTCATGTGCTTGTAGCATCATCACAGGGGACAGGGCAAAGAGGCAATTAGCCATCAACGCCTGATTTATCGCTTTTGTGTCGCAGTACATGTACGTGTTGACGTACGGAGTATAGATATGATGTGATGATGATGTTATGGTTTTGATATCATATGATTTATGTTATCTTTGTGTCATATGATTGGTAGTATCATATGCATGTGCATACATGGATTTCATATGATTGAGTTGGATGCCTTGATAGATATGTGTATATGCTTTGGTGAGATCATTGCCTTGATAGATATGCCCGGTTTGGTATATGCTTTGGCTGGGATCGTTGCCACGATAGATATACTACATATGCTTTGGCTTGAGAGATATACGCCTGGTTTGGGTATATGCTCTGGCTATCATCACAGATGAGTATGGTACTATGATATGTGCTGCTAATATGAAGATGTGATGTGGTTCCACTGACATATTGAGCTGAATAGGCATATCATATGGGGCTCGTGATAATAGGGTGATTGTTGAGACATGTCATGACATAATGCATTTGTTGATGCATGATACAGAGCATTCACTATTGATGATTTTATTGTGCTTTATCATTAATATTCTTGTTTTGATATTGCACTGAGATAGTTGTTATCTATACTCACGTTTTGTGAATGTTTCTGTAGGGATTTCATAGACGTGGGAATCGTGAGTCTTATTCTGCTGCGAGGTGAACCACTGCATAGGAGTTGTACTAATTTAGGTTGTTAATTTTACATGTAATGTATGTAGAAAAAGTTAGTTGGTTTTTGTACTAGTGGTTTGGTACAGCTGTAACAACTTAACGAGTAAGATACTCTTAATCAGTGCATGTTATTACTTAATGCAGACTCACATATGTATGTTAACATGATACATAATGGATTAAGTAACGAGGACCCCACAATCGAGCTTCACAGAAAGTTTTCTTCGCCTTTTTCAGCTTCTGGCGAGTTTTGTATTTTGGCCGTAACTTTCTCATACAAACTCCAAATTTGATGAATCAGCTGTCCACGCGAAGATAAGAGGAAGTTATACAACTTTTATATGGACCACTCTTCCAAAACATGGCTCGAACATATAGTAATTTGAGGAGAAAGGAGCAACATGTGTCTTGGATTCTCGTTTTTTCCTCTTTTCTTCAACTTTATTCATTCTTTCATCATTTTTGGCTCATTTCTTCTACTTTTATGCATTTCAACATTGATTCCTGAAATATAGAAATATATACCATAAACCGTAAAATAATCCAAGAATCAACACGAAAACATATACATATCATAGCCTAAAAACACGTAATATTCAACCCTATCAACTCCCCCAAACTTATCACTTAATCGTCATCGATTAAGCATTAAAATCACAAAGTAGAGTTCATTCTTGATACTTGAAACAATTATTTCATGACTTATTTTATTCTCAGAAATCTCATGCACATATACAAAAGTTGACAAGACATGTTTTCTCCTAAATCAAGTAACACATCTCAAAATCGGAACGTGTGTGTGTGCTATAGTCAATCTTAAGTTTCATGCACATATTCAAGATCAAATCATGTTAATCAACTCAAAGTCGAGATTATCATCAAGCATTACATAGGCCTATTTTCAAACAACTTCTCCACTAATGATTGTTACTCCCTAGAGTTGGATCAAAAGGACTTTTAAGCTTGTAATGTAAGGCCTTTGGTGTTGGCTACAAAGAAAATATAGGATAAGCGCAAAGAAGAGAGTATAATCATTTACAGTTCAAATTTTTCGCACACATCGAGCTTCTCTTCTTTTTCTTTTATAGCCTTGGCCACTTTGGGTCTTATATGTTTCTTTTTTTCTTTTCAAGGCTCTTTCTTTTTCTTCTTTTCTTTTTCTTCTTTTCTTTTTCTCATTCATCAATATTTTTTTTATAAGCTCATCAAGATATAACAATTCAAGTGCATCGAATGATATTCATTATACTCCCTTAGGGTAAAGATAACTTTTTTTCATTTAGGCTCAAATAAGGGTAAGTATAATGAGTTTGCCAAGAATGTCGAATGGGGTATAATTATATGCAATGCATATACCATTCTTTTTCAATAAAGCTCAAATGAGACACTAGGGATTGATATAGAATAGGTAAGCTTGAAAGGCTCAAACTTGTCAAAGATCGCCTAGATCATTTCCAAGTCAAGTTTGTAACTATAAAATTTTGCCTCAAAGTGTCATCATCAAATAAGTTCTAGGATAGCTCTAAGATGCTCAAGACAAATAATTAAGTTCACAACAATTATCACTATTCAACATGCAATCCACAAGATCATGACTCATTGTGCTCAATATATTCCTCAATCTTGACATGCTAACTCAGATTAGGATATTCATGTACAAGTCCAATCACAAATCAAGTTCATATGCATAGTGAGATCAAAATCCTCATTGAATAGTCACTACTATAATTCATTCTTTTCTCAAGTTTGAACTCATAAAAAAAAATTAGCTCATAAAAATCGGACGATTCAAGTGTCAATTAAGCACACAACATGTGGATAAAACAAGTAAAACATGCAAGCCACTCCCCCAAACTTAAATCAAACATTGCCCTCAATGTTTAAAAGAATCAAAAGGGAAACAGTGAACTCCCCTGATCAAGACGCTTGCATGAGGGTTGAGGAAGATTTGCTTTTGAAAGCTCCACTGTTGTAGGGGTTCATCGCTCCAAGCAAGTACCTAGCAAGAGAAGAATGCATATGGTAAAATATTCGACTTGAGAGATAAACAAAACTAAAATGAAAACTGAAAAATAAAACAAAACTAAATAACAAAAGGATACGCTTGGGTTGCCTCCCAAGAAGCGCTGATTTTTGGTTTTCGGCTTGACCATCAGAAGCAACCATCAAAGAGCGAGTAAGTATCGTATGATACCACTAATGGGTCTTCATTCAATATGCCCTCAAGATTGGCAAGATTGTAGCAGTGTAAGCTCATCGCTCCAACAACATTCATCTTGAAGTGGTAGGTATGGGAGAATGATTCTCGACTTGGCTTCACATGGAGGATGTAGTGCGGTGAAGTTGGCATCGACGGAAAATATGGATCCACATATGGCATAGAACATGTCTCCATCGATGGGCTCAAATCGGAATCTTCGAAAGTTTCTTCCTTCTCCAACATCAAATTCGACTCATCTTTACATGGGAACTCCTCGGATAGCATCTCTGAAGTCAGCTCAATCTCTTGTAGAGGCTCAAGTTCCCTCGACTCTTCCACACTAGTAGGATCACTCCCCCAAACTTGGTTGGTTGAGTGATCGTCATCATATAGCCAAACTCGATTCGTCGCCTCTTGATTTGTAGCACTCATCTCTTCCTCTTGGTAGCTAGTTGAAATTGTTTCCATGAGGACCGCCATTTGCTGCTCCAGGTGACGTATTGGTGACTCTCACTAAGGTATCCTCTAACTGAGTTGTGGCATCTGCAGAACTATCTCTCCTCTCTTCACGATGTTCAAATGGTTGTGGCGTATCAATAGGGTAGTGAGGCTCCGGTGGGTATTGGTGACTCCAACCTTGTAGTAAAGGATCACAATACCAGTGATAATCGAAGTCCGCCATATCATTGAACAGGTGCACCACACTCTTCTCATCTCTATCAACCAGGGGACTCCCAGTCACCAGTGCTCCGCTCAATACCCATTCTCGTGTCTGTGCATCCAACCCGTTGAAGAAATATTGCAAGAGAGTATAGTTCAAAAAGTTGTGATACCGGAATGTGTTGGCCAATTCATTGAATCTCTCCCAAACAGCGTAGAACGGCTTGGAACATTGTTGGGCAAAGCTTGTGAAGGCTTGTTGATGTAGCATCTCCAAGTACCTCACAAGACATAAAACAAAAACAAAATAAATATATATAAATTTTTTTTTCGAAATAAATATATACAAAAGAAGAAAAAATGGTTAAATTACAGTCAAAAAACCTAGTATGATATTACAAAAGTTAGTCACCGGCAACGGCGCCAAAAACTTGATCACTTTTATTTTAAACAATTATTTCCAATCTAGCGATTTTAGACCGCAAGTGCACTGTGTTAAGTTTTAGTATAGATAGGAAGATACGGATTGTCGAACCCACAGAGACTAACAAGCAAGTACCAAATAAGATGTATTTTAACTATATTTAACCTACGATAATTAATTTATAATTAACAACTAATTAATTAAAATAAACTACTAATCCAACCAAGTCAATAAAAGTAAACGAGAAAAATCCACTAGAGAAGATTATCGAGACTTTGGCTTACCAATGTAATTCCCTACAATTCTCGATTGAATATTCAAATATTTCTAAGGTGACGAGTTCTTCCAATTTATCTAATATACTCTCTCGAGCTATATTAAACCTAATATCAAATTGCAGTAAGTCACTCTCGTGCACTCATTGAACAACTCGATATTGCATAAGATCCATGAAAACTCCTAGCTTTCGATTACTAGATATCTATGGCTATCACGCATGTATTTGACGTCTTCTCTTGATCTCGGTCTTAAATCCATGCTATGAGTTATTAATTCAGTATCATAAAATCATCTCTCGATCTCAATTACGATACTAACATCATTCAAAGATGATCAATCCTCTAAAAGCATGAAGAACATAAAACATACGCAAAGAACTATAAGAATTCAATCATTAAATCATCAAATCGAAGGTTCATAACAAAGGATTCGCCTAGCCTCGATAAATAAATTAGTTCAACATAGTAAATCAAAACAAATCAAAACTAATATTAAAAGACAAGAATAAACTCCCGATGTCGACTTCGTTTGTAGTTCCTCGCTCCTTCTCTTGCTTCCTTCTCGATCGTCTCTTTTTATCGCCTTGTTGGGTCGTTCCAAAACATAGGGTGAAGGGTTGATGAAGGTTGAGTGGTAGAAGGATGGAGGCTGGACGTTAAGTATGGAGGATGCTGGGTGAGATTGGTGATGTGGTGATTGGGTTCATGGAAGAAATAGAAGATGGCATGAGATGTGGAAGAAAGGGACGTGTGGTTTTTGTGGAATTGAAGGAAAGGGGATCTGAGATGGAGGCTGTGATGTGAGTGTTCTAGGGTTTTAAAAAATCATTTTGGGTTGAAAATCTTGTGTATAATATATAGGGAAAGAATTATGGACTTCCCATTTGCATACAAACTCTACAAGGAAGGTATTTTTATGAAAACTACTCGTCCCGATCGATCCGAAAAAGTGGCCGATCGATCCAGCCTTCCAGTAAGAATTTTGTGGCTTTTTCAGCCCTTCTCGATCGATCGGAAATGTTAGCTCGATCGATCGATCGAGCTTCACAGAAAGTTTTCTTCGCCTTTTTCAGCTTCTGGCGAGTTTCGTATTTTGGCCGTAACATTCTCATACGAACTCCAAATTTTATGAATCAGCTGTCCACGCGAAGATAAGAGGAAGTTCTACAACTTTTATATGGACCACGTTTCCAAAATATGGCTTGAACATATAGTAATTTGAGGAGAAATGAGCAACATGTGTCTTGGATTCTGGTTTTTTCCTCTTTTCTTCAACTTTATTCATTCTTTCATCATTTTTGGTTCATTTCTTCTACTTTTATGCATTTCAACATTGATTCCTGAAATATAGAAATATATACCATAAACCGTAAAATAATCCAAGAATCAACACGAAAACATATACATAGCATAGCCTAAAAACACGTAATATTCAACCCTATCATAAAGCAAGATTAGTTGCACAGGGCTACAGACAAGAAGAAGGCATTTGCTCCTGTAGCTCGACTAGAAGCAATTCGCATATTTCTTGCATTTGCTACTTTTAAAGACTTTAAAGTCTATCAGATGGATGTTAAGAGTGCGTTTCTTAACGGGAAACTCCAGGGAGAAGTTTATGTTGAACAACCTCCTAGATTTGAAAGCCATCAGCAGCCATCTTATGTTTTTCGTCTCAATAAAGCCTTGTATGGTCTGAAGCAAGCTCCCCGTGCATGGTATGAAACTCTATCAAAATATTTGACTGAGCATAACTTTACCATTGGCACGGTGGACAAGACCCTCTTCAAATTTACAAAGGGCGATCATACTCTGCTAGTCCAAATTTATGTTGATGATATTATCTTCGGTAGTACTAACTCAAAACTGTGCGAAAGATTTTCTAAAATTATGCAGGATCAATTTGAAATGAGCATGATGGGAGAATTATCATTTTTCTTAGGATTGCAAGTCAAGCAATCCAGTGAAGGAATTCTGATAAATCAGTCTAAATATACTAAAGAACTGCTGAAGAAATATGGAATGAGTACCAGCTCAGCTGCCGCCACACCAATGAGCTCATCTGCTAAACTCGACTTGGATAATTCAGGAATATCAGTCGAAGTTACAATGTATCGAGGCATTATCGGATCATTACTGTACTTGACAGCCAGCCGACCAGATATTATGTTTGCGGTTTGTATGTGCGCTCGGTTTCAAGCAAATCCCAAGCAGTCGCACTTCACTGCTGTCAAAAGAATCCTCAAATATCTGAAAGGCACTGAGAATGTCGGTCTATGGTATCCAAGAGATTCAACGTTTAACCTTATTGGATATTCAGATGCTGACTGCGCTGGATGCAAAATTGACAGAAAAAGCACCAGTGGATATTGTCAATTTCTTGGTGATCGATTGATATCATGGGGTTGTAAGAAGCAGACATCTATAGCAACATCTACTGCCGAAGCAGAATACCTTGCAGCTGGAAGCTGCTGTGCTCAACTGCTCTGGATTCAGCAACAACTGAGAGATTATGGAATTGAATCCACTGAGGCACCCATATTTTGTGATAATACGTCTGCCATAGCCATCACATACAACCCAGTTCTTCATACTCGCACTAAACATATTGACATCCATCATCATTTTATCAGAGATCACGTTATGAAGAAAGAAATTCGGCTGGAATATATATCTACCGATCAACAGGCATCAGACATTTTCACAAAACCTCTACCGGACGCTAAGTTTTCTTACTTTCGCAATATTCTTGGTTTAATTGAAATCAATCCTTGATTATTTTTTTCTGATAATAAATTCAGGGAGAATTACTCAGTTTTAATCGCATGAATTTAGGGGGATATTTAAGCTCAGCTGGTAAAACAATGGCCTGCTGCAGTAGGTGCATACGTACCAGTAGGACTCTACATACCAGTAGATGCTCTTTACCACTCGGACCCTACATACCAACAGACTTTACCAAGTATGCTTTGACTAAAATAACATTCGATAAATATTAACCTTATTGAAGCGTCGGAACTCAAATTCATTTTTTATATAAATAAATTATTTGAATCCCGCCCAAATCCTGTTCTTTTATTCATCTTTTAAAATCTTTCAATCGTTAGATGATCGCCACGTATCCATGTGTCCGCTCATCTACAGTACGACGTTACATATACTTTTCTTTTAACGCCATTATTTTTCTTACTCTTTATCTTCTCCAAAAATTTAATGCGTTAACTTCCCTCCCAGAAAATTTTATTCAACAGGATTGTTGCTGCTTTTCTGCTTATTCATCACAAATGTCGAAGAATACTGTAATAACCCTAGTTCCTTAAGTTCGGATTAAATGCGTAATAGAGCTAAACATGCATCCAAGAATATAAAGTTCGTGATGATGTATTGAGCCGTTAAGATTACAGGCCAAAATAAAATTTCCAAAAGGAATTAATTACATTCCCAACCAACTGAATGTTAATCATATAGCTTTACACTACTCCTAGAGTAGAGACTATGCAAAAGAATTAGGCCTGCTATGCCAAAAGCACTCCTCACTGGCTCACCGCATCAACCCGCCTTAGCTCGTCCGCCCAAAATTACCTACAGGAACAACCCCAAACCATGAGCATGTATACAAATCATATTCACAATAATATGATCATAATTCAATGCATAAACTATAAATGCGATTCACTTCCTGTATTCAACACATTTAAAAGCTCCCTTGGTTGTCCCTGTACCACAATAATAATCAATGGATTATAATACCGATATGTATGTCATGACATGCATCCATTCCGTGTATACCAATGGCCAATTCCCGGTCTTATTATATCAGTGGTATAATACCCCTCACGTTTATATGACAGCGGCATTAATACCCCTCGCTTCGACATATTAGCGGCATAATATCCCTCGCATCAATATGACAGCGGCATTATCCTTCGCTTCGACATATTTGCGGCAAATATTCTTCATCGCTAAATATGACAGCGGCAAGTATTCTATCATCGCTTCGACATGAAAGAGGCAAGTATTCTTCATCACTGTAATATAATCTCGACTCACAATCATATGCAACCGCAATGCATATCCAATCAATTATGCAACCACAATGCATATCCAACCATGTATGCAACCATAATGCATATCCAACCATGTATGCAACCATAATGCATATTCAATTATGTATGCAATCAAAATGCATATTCAATTATGTATGCAATCACAATGCATAATTAAGACCATGTATGCAACCATAATGCATAACCAATCAAGCGTAATAAATACGTTTTACCGTCCGATGCTCGTACGTCTCACTACGTACCTTAGTTCCAAAAGTGGAGATATTGTGGACTTTATCTCCTAAACTGTGTGGCCACCTGTGATGGTTCTACACATTCAAACAATTCCATATTAGAAGCCAATAAATGAACCATTACCAAAAATATCATCATATAGGACATAAACCCAAAATCCACAATTTTATGCCTTGCGATCGATCGGTCCCCAAGCCCCGATCGATCGCTAAGTGAAGAAAAATAGGCATTCATGTTCTGCCTCCACCGATCGATCGAAACTTTATATCGATCGATCGAGACATCACACCGATCTATCGGAACAAAATTACCGATCGATCAGTAAGCTCATTTCACGCCTTGCTTGGACTCTGCTCAGCTCGATCGATCGGGACATATTTCCGATCGATCGAGCAGCCCTGTACCATCGAAAATCCTCCATGTATGAGCTTCCAACAACACCTAAATTCATATACAACCAATAACAACCACCATGCTCAACATTTAACCACAAAACAACATTAAAAATACATCTACTAACATAAACATCATGATGGTCTAAGATCCACCCCTTTTTACCCCAAAAACAAGCTACAAACCCAACCAAAACTCAACAAGACTTTACCACAATGGTAGCTTACCACTTGAGCTTCAAGTTTCTTGTAAGAAATCCCAAAATACTCCTTTTCAAAGCCTTTACTTTTTCCTCTTCTTTCCAAAAGGAAAATGGGAGCTTTTTCTTTGCAAGAGAAGAGATGGAGGGTGGTTTGACTTAAAGGTGATGGGAAGGGATGTGATGTAAAGTATAGTGGAATGAGAGGTGGGGGTTATTTCAAATGGTATGCTTATTGGTTATGGTTTAAATTAACATGTACCCAAAATAGTGAACATGATGTATAAAACATCCCAACATGATATTTTAAAAGCATTTTACCAAAATGCACCCAAAATCACCATTTACTACATGTTTCACCAAATAATCACAAACCATTTCATTTAAACCATTATAATACCCAATTACCCAACATGCATAACATGCACCCTGAAATGCTCTACCGGTCCACGCCTACCATGTGGCTAAGCATTTCACCAAGATAATTAATCCCAACACATAATCTAATCATCACCATAAAATCACATAAACATAATTAATGCCCAAATTGCAATTAATTATTTCGGGGATATCGCAATACTCCCCTACTTATAAGATTTCGACCTCGAAATCGCATGCACTTACCCAAATCGAAGCTAAACAAAAATCACATACCAGAAAATAGCTCCGGGTAGTGCTGCACCATATGCCGCTCCGTCTCCCACGTGGCCTCCTCGATACCCCTACGATCCCACTGAACCTTTACCATCAGTATTACTTTATTCCGGAGTCTGCGATCAGCCCTATCCAAAATCCTGACTGGCCGTTCCTCATATGATACATCAGAATCCAACTGAACCTCAGAAGGCTGCAATACATGTGACGGATCCGGCTCATACTTCCGTAGCATAGATACATGGAACACGTCGTGAATACCAGATAACGACGGCGGCAGTGCTAAACGGTAAGCCAAGGTACCGATGCGCTGTAAAATTTCATACGGTCCTACATACCTCGGAGACAATTTACCACGCATACCGAACCGAACTACACCCCTGAAAGGTGAGATCTTCAAAAAGACTCTGTCTCCCAACTGAAACTCCAACGGTCTCCGCCGTTTATTCGCATAGGCTGCCTGCCTGTCCTGGGCTGCCTTCATTTTCTGACGGATGATCTTTACCTTATCCTCCATTTCCCGAATCAGTTCGGGTCCTCCTACCGCTTTACTGGTCAAGTCATCCCAGTACAATGGTGACCTACAACGCTTACCATGCAAAGCCTCGAACGGAGCCATCTGAATACTCGCCTGATAGTTGTTGTTGTATGAAAACTCTACCAAGGCCAAAGAATCTTGCCATGAGGCGTCAAACTCTAATACGCAAGCCCTCAACATGTCCTCGAGAGTCTGTATAGTACGCTCAGTCTGACCATCCGTCTGGGGGTGATATGCGGTGCTTAATCTCACCTCAGTACCCAAAGCTGATTGAAGTCCTCCCCAGAAATGAGATGTGAACCGAGGATCTCTGTCGGATACAATGGATACTGGAATCCCATGCAGTCTTACTATGTCCCGGACATACAACTGAGCCATCCTCAAGTATGTGTACGTCATACAGTAGGGGGTGAAGTGAGCTACCTTCGTCAGTCTGTCAATGATCACCCATATGGCATCACAACCTGCAATAGTCCTCGGCAAGTGGGTCACAAAGTCCATAGATATATGCTCCCACTTCCACTCCGGTATCTCTAAGCTCCTTAGTTCGCCACCGGGTCTCTGCCTCTCTGCCTTAACCTGCTGGCAGATCAAACACCTCTTAACAAATGAGATCACATCACGTTTCATCCGTTTCCACCAGAGCTGATCACACAAGTCCTTATACATTTTTCTTCCTCCTGGGTGGATACTAAATCAGCTACTATGAGCTCGCTGCAAGATTCCTCTATGCAACTCCGGCGTACATGGAACTACCCATCGATTACCAAGTCTCAAAGAACCATCCTCAGCCACTCTAAACTTTGATGGCTGCCCCTGAAGTGCCAATGATGACAATCTCTGAATCTCATCATCTGTCCTCTGAGCTCTCCTGATATGTTCATAGATAACTGGCTCAGCCAATAAGGTCGATACATGCACAGGCGATGTATCTACGTCGAAGTCATAGCCCAGATGGCAATATGAAGGCATCATAGCCGACAAATGCAATACCTCCTTAGCAGTACTCTTCACCTTCCGACTCAAGGCGTCTGCTGTCAAGTTCGCCTTCCCCGGATGGTACTCAATCTCACAGTCATAGTCTTTGAGCAAATCCATCCATCTCCTCTGATGCATATTCAACTCCGCCTGAGTAAACAAGAATTTTAGGCTCTTATGATCCGTGTATATGGTAAAAGATGTACCATACAGATAGTGCCTCCAAATCTTCAGGGCAAAGATAATAGCCGCCAACTCCAAATCATGGACCGGGTATCTAGCCTCATGCGGCTTCAACTGCCTCGATGCATAAGCTACCACGTGCTTATCTTGCATCAGTACACATCCAAGCCCTGTAGCGATGCGTCAGTATAAAGGACAAACATCTTATTCACTGAGGGAATCACCAATACCGGTGCCATCGTCAATCGGTGCTTCAACTCTTGAAAGCTCTCCTCGCAACCCTCTGACCAAAAGAAGGGTACTCCCTTTTGGGTCAACTGCGTCAGTGGCTTAGCAATCTTAGAAAATCCCTCGACGAAGCGTCGGTAATAACCAGCCAAACCAAGAAAACTCCGTATCTCGGGCACAGAAGTGGGTGCAGCCCACTCCATCACCGCCTCAATCTTCCTGGGGTCCACTGAAATCCCATTGCTAGATATGACATGCCCCAGAAATACCACACTGCTCAACCAAAACTCACACTTACTGAGCTTGGCATATAACTGGCGATCTCTGAGGATCTGGAGCACTGTCCTCAAATGTCTCACATACTCTTCCTCGCTCCGGGAGTAGATGAGTATATCGTCAATAAACACAATGACGAACTGATCCAGATAGGGTTGGAACACCCGGTTCATCAAGCTCATAAAGACAGCCGGGGCGTTCGTCACACCGAACGGCATCACTAAGAACTCGTAGTGCCCATACCGAGTCCGAAACGCTGTCTTCTGTACATCCTCCTCCCTAACCCGTATCTGATGGTACCCGGATCTCAAATCAATCTTGCTATACAGCTTTGTGCCTTGCAACAGATCAAATAAATCATCAATCCTCGGGAGAGGATACTTGTTCTTTACCGTGGCCTTATTCAGTTGCCGGTAATCGATGCACAAACGCATCGAACCATCCTTCTTCTTCACAAAAAGAACCGATGCGCCCCAAGGTGATACGCTAGGGCGTATATATCCTTTGTCAAGGAGCTCTTGCAACTGCTCCTTCAATTCCCTCAACTCTGTCGGTGCCATCCGGTAAGGGGCACGAGAAATAGCGGATGTCCCCGGTAATAACTCAATTCCAAACTCGACTTCCCTAGCCGGTGGGAATCCGGGAATCTCCTCCGGGAACACATCAGCAAATTCTGCTACCACCGGCACATCCTCAACCTTTAACTCTTTACCCTTTCCCGACGTGTCCACGGCAGAGATGAGGTAGCCCGTGTGTCCAAGTTCTAACAACTGAGACATTTTGATTACCGAAATCAACGTAATCTTCGCACGAGACCCGTTGCCATAAAAAGTCCATTGAACTCCCAAACCAGATCTGAACCAAACTGTCCTCTGCCGACAATCTACCACTGCCTGATATCTGTTTAGAATGTCGATGCCCACAATGCAGTCGAAATCTGACATACCTAAAACAATCAAATCTGCCTTTATCTCATTGCCCTCAAAATAAATGAGGCAGTCCATCAGAAACTGATTAGCAACAACTCTCTTCCCAGTGGGTGTCGAGACCAATAGAGACGTGGGCAACGGAGACGTGCACATATGATGTCTCGCCACAAAGTCCGCAGACACAAAGGAGTGCGAAGCACCTGTGTCTATCAAAATAATGGCAGAATACGTAAATAAAAGGCACGTACTCGCTATCACCTCCTCTGGAGCTGCATCGGCCTGCTCCCTGATTAGTGCATAGACCTGTCCCTGAGGTGGCCCCATCGCCTGTCCTCCCATATGTCGAGGCACCATCGGTGGCCTCTGCTGTACTGTCCCACTAGAAAGCCTCCCTCGGTGTGATATCCCCGAAATTATTAATTGCAATTTGGGCATTAATTGTGTTTATATGATTAATTATGGTGGTGATTAATTATGTGTTGGATTTATTAATCTTATGGAAATGCATGGTCATATGGAAAGGGTGACCCGGGAGTGCATTTCAGGGTGCATGTTGTACATGTTGGGAAAAAAATTGTTATTAGCATGATTTATTTGCCATGGTTAGCAATTAATTGGAAATCATGAGTTTAATTAGTATGTTGGTGCATTTTGGATTAATGCTTTTGAAAATATCATGTTGAGGTGTTTTATACACCATGGGATTGTGGAATGCTTTTAATTATAACCCAACCCCTTTTATACCCCAAACCCCCCACCTTTACCTCACTTTCCCCAAATCACTTCCCACAAACCCTTTCCCCCTTATTTTCGAGTTGGAGCAAAAAGGTGGAGAGAAACCCTTGCAAAAAGTTGATTTGTGAAGTCTATTGGGAGATTTGAGGTCCCCAAGAGGTATGGATACCTCATTGTTGATTTTGTAGTGTTTTATTTGATTTTGGATTGGTTTTGAAGGGTTTTTGAAATGGGTTTGTTGGGATTGGTATTATGTTGGTTGAATGTGGGTTTTATGAGGTTTTTGTGATGATATGTTGTTGGGATGTCTTTGGTTTAAGATGTTTTGGGTTATTTGGGAGTTTTGTGCCAAAAAAATGGAGTTTGCTCGAAAATGTCGCGGCGACCGATCGATCGGTAGCAGGGCTGCGATCGATCGGTGCAAGTGCGAAGCGAGGGGTAAAAATTCTATGCTTACTGATCGATCGGTAAAAGCGACCGATCGATCGGTGGATGGCTAGCGATCGATCGGTATCTTGGACCGATCGATCGGTATAAGCCGTAGCTTAAAATGAAAATTATGAACAGTTACCGATCTATCGGTAAGGATGACCGATCGATCGGTAGAGCATTTTTGCTGAAAATTATTTCCTTGGTATGATTGTAGGATTTTTGGTATTGGACTATTATTGGGTTCTAATATTGAATTGTGTGAATATGTAGAACCATCCCAGGTGGCAACTCAGCCAAGGAATTGAAGTCCTACCACACCTACTTTTTGGAAAGGTACGTAGAGGACGTACGGGCACCCAACGGTACATGTATCTAATATACTCATTGTTTATGCATTGTGGATGCGAGTATATATGTGATTATGCATTGTGGATGCAAATACATGTTGAATTATGCATGATGACTATAGATGCATATGATTATTGGTGCACATCCCATGAGTCGTGGTCATCCCTTGATGATTTTAATGCTTGCCGCTATTTGTTTTGGTTCCGCTAAATGTGAAGCGAGGGGTGGGAGCGCCGCATGTCACATTTGAGTGTGGTTATCATATAGGGCGAGGAAAGGATATTTGCCGCTCAATGTGAGGCGATGGGTGGGAGTACCGCATGTCCATTGAAGCGAGGTTATTCTATGCCGCCTATATGTAAATAAGCGAGGGGCATTAAAATACATTGTGATGGACAGACTAGGGATTGGTGACCGGTATTTGGTTTTGATGAGATGGTATTGTGTCATGACATGTGTAGACCATTAAAAATAATCTATTGATTATACTCATGAGTTATGGTACAGGGACAACCAAACGGGAAGCGTTTGAAATGCATGGGAAAAACAGGAAGTGTTTTATTATGGTTATGCATTTACGCTTTATATTCATATTGTGTTGTATATGAATGATATCATTGCTCATGTTTGGGGGTTGTCCTTGTAGGTACATTTTTGGCATGATAAGAAGGGCTAGACGGGTTGAGGTGGTGAGCTTGTGAAGAATTCTTTTGAGGAAGGAAGGACAGGATTAATTTTGTATAGTATCTACTCTAGGAGTAGTGTAAAGCTATAATTGATAACATTCTTTTGATTTGGGAATGTAACTAATCCAGGGATAGTCCTTATTTTTGGCATGTAATTCTTAAAGCTCATAGACTCAACACGATTAATTTACTCTGATCATTTATATTAGCTCTAATTATGCCTTTAATCCGCACTTAAGGAACTAGGGTCCTTACACTCGGCCCTCTCTAAGATCCGTCCGTCCTTCCCGATTGGGACAACGCCGAGCAATGTGGCCCGACTTGCCACATATGTAGCATGCAGAACAATCACGCATCAAATGCGGCCCTCCGGAAAAGTGGCACTTAACATCTCCAACTCTACCAGATCCTCCAAAAGTAGATGCACCACCTCTCCGATCACCTTGCTTCCGACCATCCGGTCGCCTTCCGCTAAACCGGGAAGAAGAAGAAGTTCCCCTTGACTTAAAAGATCCTCCCCGGGGCCTCAGATTCTCAGATGTAGATCTTTGTGATGAGACCGGTGGGGGTGCGGCATCAGTATAAGCACTCACCCCAATCTCTGCCAACTCCGCTCTAACAAGTGCATCATCAAAGGATGTCGGGTTGTTGGAAATGACCCGATCAAATAGTTCCGGTCGCAACCCCTTCAGAAAGTTCCTCATCCTGGCATGCCCGTTTGTTGCGATATGGGGAACATACCTCAACAACGATGAGTAATGCATGGCATAGTATGAAACTGACATGCTCCCTTGTTTCAAGTTTGTAAATTCATCCTCCTTTGATTGCCTAGCCGCAGCCGAGAAGTATCGGTTTAGAAACCGAGTTCTGAATAGAGTCCAGTCAATGACCATACCTTGGGCCCTCAATTCCATTACAGTCGTCTTCCACCACATAGAAGACTTCTTTGCCAATTGGAATTCCGCCAATCTCAACCATGACGTCCTAGCACACGGCGCAGACACGAATATCTGTTCCAATCTCTCTAACCACTCTTCAGCCTCTTCCCCTGTTTCTGTTCCCTCAAACATAGGCGGGTGGAAGGTCAGAAACTGTGTCAAGCTAAGCTCCCCTGGTAGTAGCAACTGAGCAACCGGTTCCATGCTCACAGCAGGTGGAGGTAAAGGATTTGCCTGACCGATACTAGCATTAACACTGCCAATGTCACCCACCTCTTCGTTGAGGTTTCCCGCATTCATAGCCGCCATGCTGTAACACAAAGGTTAACAACAATTCCAAACAATATATATGCTAAATCGTTAGACAATATGAATGACAAGCATGTTAGTATAACAATTGTATACGTAAATATGCACCACATGCATAAACATGCCCCAAATGAAAACACATAGCCAACCATGCTAAGGCTACCCTTCGCTCGTTCCTGGGTTCTCTAACCACTGCTCTGCTACCACTAATGTAATAACCCTAGTTCCTTAAGTGCGGATTAAAGGCGTAATAGAGCTAAACATGCATCCAAGAATATAAAGTTCGTGATGATGTATTGAGCCGTTAAGATTACAGGCCAAAATAAAATTTCCAAAAGGAATTAATTACATTCCCAACCAACTGAATGTTAATCCTATAGCTTTACACTACTCCTAGAGTAGAGACTATGCAAAAGAATTAGGCCTGTTATGCCAAAAGCACTCCTCACTGGCTCACCGCATCAACCCGCCTTAGCCCGTCCGCCCAAAAGTACCTACAGGAACAACCCCAAACCATGAGCATGTATACAAATCATATTCACAATAATATGATCATAATTCAATGCATAAACCATAAATGCGATTCACTTCCTGTATTCAACACATTTAAAAGCTCCCTTGGTTGTCCCTGTACCACAATAATAATCAATGGATTATAATACCGATATGTATGTCATGACATGCATCCATTCCGTGTATACCAATGGCCAATTCCCGGTCTTATTATATCGGTGGTATAATACCCCTCGCGTTTATATGACAGCGGCATTAATACCCCTCGCTTCGACATATTAGCGGCATAATATCCCTCGCATCAATATGACAACGGCATTATCCTTCGCTTCGACATATTTGCGGCAAATATTCTTCATCGCTAAATATGACAGCGGCAAGTATTCTATCATCGCTTCGACATGAAAGCGGCAAGTATTCTTCATCACTGTAATATAATCTCGACTCACAATCATATGCAACCGCAATGCATATCCAATCAATTATGCAACCACAATGCATATCCAACCATGTATGCAACCATAATGCATATCCAACTATGTATGCAACCATAATGCATATTCAATTATGTATGCAATCACAATGCATATTCAATTATGTATGCAATCACAATGTATAATTAAGACCATGTATGCAACCATAATGCATAACCAATCAAGCGTAATAAATACGTTTTACCGTCCGATGCTCGTACGTCTCACTACGTACCTTAGTTCCAAAAGTGGAGATATTGTGGACTTTATCTCCTAAGCTGTGTGGCCACCTGTGATGGTTCTACACATTCACACAATTCCATATTAGAAGCCAATAAATGAACCATTACCAAAAATATAATCATATAGGACATAAACCCAAAATCCACAATTTTATGCCTTGCGATCGATCTGTCCCCAAGCCCCGATCGATCGCTAAGTGAAGAAAAATAGGCATTCATGTTCTGCCTCCACCGATCGATCGAAACTTTATATCGATCGATCGAGACATCACACCGATCGATCGGAACAAAATTACCGATCGATCGGTAAGCTCATTTCACGCCTTGCTTGGACTCTGCTCAGCTCGATCGATCTGGACATATTTTCGATCGATCGAGCAGCCCTGTACCATCGAAAATCCTCCATGTATGAGCTTCCAACAACACCTAAATTCATATACAACCAATAACAACCACCATGCTCAACATTTAACCACAAAACAACATTAAAATACATCTACTAACATAAACATCATGATGGTCTAAGATCCACCCCTTTTTACCCCAAAAACAAGCTACAAACCCAACCAAAACTCAACAAGACTTTACCACAATGATAGCTTACCACTTGAGCTTCAAGTTTCTTGTAAGAAATCCCAAAATACTCCTTTTCAAAGCCTTTACTTTTTCCTCTTCTTTCCAAAACGAAAATGGGAGCTTTTTCTTTGCAAGAGAAGAGATGGAGGGTGGTTTGACTTAAAGGTGATGGGAAGGGATGTGATGTAAAGTATAGCGGAATGAGAGGTGGGGGTTAATTCAAATGGTATGCTTATTGGTTATGGTTTAAATTAACATGTACCCAAAATAGTGAACATGATGTATAAAACATCCCAACATGATATTTTAAAAGCATTTTACCAAAATGCACCCAAAATCACCATTTACTACATGTTTCACCAAATAATCACAAACCATTTCATTTAAACCATTATAATACCCAATTACCCAACATGCATAACATGCACCCTGAAATGCTCTACCGATCCACGCCTACCATGTGGCTAAGCATTTCACCAAGATAATTAATCCCAACACATAATCTAATCATCACAATAAAATCACATAAACATAAGTAATGCCCAAATTGCAATTAATTATATCGTGGATATCACAAATACACAGCCAAAGTTCATCACAAATGCTGTACATGTGGATTTTCATTCAATCTCCACAACATCTGATAACGATACAAAGGAATTATTTCACAAGTTGGATACATCGGGGCTTCTAGTAATCCTCAGCCAACCTCCAACTTTCTACAAGGAAGACTTACACGAGTTCTTCGCTACTGCCAAACTTGCCGATGGCTCCGTGGTGGCATCCATCTCCGGCCAATCAGTTACCATCAACCAACTCGAATTGCCACTCACCAGTGTCTTCCCTCCACCGGACTTACTGATTTCTCCACCATTCTGGTGGATGTCAGGGAAGAGATGTGCATCATATTTTCTGACTCTAACAATCGTCTCCGCCCTCTTCCATTCAAGAAAGTTTTAATGAAGAGTCATTTCCGTCAACTGGCGGATGTCATTTCCAAGGGGCTACTATGTAAAGCCGGATCTTTTGATATCATCACTCCAGAAAAATTTGACGTCATGAGTGCCATCTTCAAAGGCTTGGAAGTCAACTGGTCAGTTGTACTATTTCAAGTTCTTACTGGTCTCATTGTTTCAGGCAAGGGTCAATCGGGTTTTGTCCTACCGCTAAGCAGTCTCTTTGATAGCAAGAACATAAAGACAGGGGCCCTCTCCAAACTTCATCCAGGCAGACTCATCACTGCCAAATATCTCCAGATTCACCGGCAAAGGAGTGGCAGAGAGGTTGGTCTGACTAAGCGCAGAACAACTCAGACTGTAAGCAATTCTGAACAGACAATATCTGAATCCGCTGAGTCATATCCTCCTCCTCCTCCTCCTCCTAAGAAGCCCAGGACCAGAAAAGGGTCTCCTCCTGCTCTTCGAAAGACAGTCATTACTGCCGCTGATACCATTTCCTCTGCAGTTCCAGCAGTAGTCATCACTGGCAGGGAAGCAAGTCCTGCACATACTCCTTCGGAGGAACCTACTGCCTCAGCCGCTTCCATGGCTATAGTACCTGCTGCACCAGTGGCTCCACCTCACCAATCCTCCAAACTGATGAGCACCCAACAAGCTCCTGGCTCAATCAGCTTCAGACCACCAAAGTCCAACTGTCCTTACTGTCATCCCAAGGACACCACAATTGGCAAGGGTAAAGGACTCATGGCACCGACAACCACCCCTGTAGCCTTTGAAATACAAATGGTAATGCATGAAGTCGAAACCAAGCTGAATCTGCAGCTTGAAATTTTTGACAGATGGGTGAAGGCGCGCATCAACGTTCACTTCGATGACTTCCCTCAAATTTTTGACCAAGCCCGGGAAGATGAGAACCTCATCTTGGCTTGTCTTCAAGTCCACGACACAGAAAGAGTTTGAAGCTACGGGATCTCTTCCGTATGATGCATTATGTGAAAGAACTTCATGCTCTCGTTCTTTCCCAAGTTGAGCAATTTAATAGTAATTCTGGAACAGCGAATCATGATAGAGCGGTTCTGAATGCTCTAGGACTCAAGCTGGATATGGCTGAGCACGCTCTTCATGATCTTCGCCGATCAAGTGGTCTACACTCCTGCTCCGATGTTTCCAGATATGCAAGTACTTCTCCAACTGGTTTGGAGATAGCTTCTACTGCACTAGAGATCAACTCTACCAATGATCTGCTCCTCTCCTCCGTTCCAACTCCTGCACCTGATCTACAGCTGATGGTCGTTGATCAAGAGAATGTTGACACAGTGATTCAGACTGTGGTTCAACAAGTTACCATCTCATCTGATAATAGTGAATCAAGCGAGTCCTCCTCACACTCTGCTGATCACACCCAATCGTCTGCCACTGTGCTGCAACAAGCTGTTACCAGCCTGGTTGTCATTTCTGCTGATCAGACCTAGTCGTCTGCAGCTGTGCTGGAACAATATGTGGCCAGCCTGGTGGTCATCTCTGCGACGTACCTGCTGCACCATTAATTGAAACCACTGCTTCACCGACCATTGTTGGTCTTGAGGATTATACAAGCATTATCACTCCTACTGCAACACCTCAAACAGCTGATCTAAATCAATCTCTGGCCCAAGATCCTCCTGAAGATTTCTTTGACTTTCCAACGCAAATTCCTTTGGAATGGCCATCTAATATTGATGATCAGCTGATGCACATGTTCAATGCCATCTCTGCACTAGCCAATGATGTTAACAAACTCAAACAGGACGACCGCTCTGCAGCTCTTATCCTTGGGAATCAGCAGCAGCACACTGACTCTCAATTTCACAATGTCTATAGGGACATCAACCGCCTAACGACTACTGTGACCAGGCTTCAAAATTTGGTTGTGGATGCATTTGCAGACTCACTCTCTCAGATAGAGCAGACTCGTCTTCAGGTCACCCAGCAAAATGAAAATCTTCATGCTGCCACCGCACTGGCTCTTGAAGACAAGATAGAAGACGCTAAGAAAACTTTATCAGATCAACTGGCCACTATGCAGGCAGTGTTTGCTTCACAGATTCAAGACTTAAGCAATAGTCTACCCGCTGCACCTCAAACTGTTAGAAGATTGCCAGAATCCAGCAGACCTGCTCCTCCACACCAAAGATACCAGCCTCCAGCTCGACGCACCTCTCCTGCAGTCGGAGCATCCAGTCGGTCCAGGCTCCCTCTCAGCCAAGGTCCCACAGCTCCAGACAATCTCAGAGTGACACTCCATCATCCACCCGTGACTACTCCTCGAACTGGCTTGGGGGCAAACAGTAACATTTCTTGTCTTTTTTTTTTATCATTATCTGTTTTTTTATTATTCACCGAATTGTCATTTCAACTCTATCTTTATCTAAATTTTTCTTATGCATGATCTGACACTTCACACTTCAACTTGCTTATTTTTCGCTATAAATAACATGCTAAGTTCTTTAACTCGGATCATCCATTATGCATATGTTAACTCAAATTCTTCCTAGTCTTGCAACTGTTTCTACAAATTCATGGGTTTATTACTTATCTAAATCAACCTACATGGGTTGATTACTTATATAACCCACCTCTGCTAGCTCTTTCTTCTTGATCCAGCTCTGGTGCTCTCCACCAGCCTGGAATTTGAACATCAGATGCCTGGGTGCTGATGACAAAAAGGGGGAAGACAGAGATAGAGTATTCTCATTATTAAAGACAGAGATCTTGCCAAATGAGCAGAGGACGACCTTGAAGACAATGGACTCTTTCTAGGCCTTTCTCTGTTAAGTTTTCTGTATGCACTTTCTCTCCCCCTCCCTTTGTCTATAACCCTGAAACTAGCCAGCTCGGATTATTCCATACTGGCTATGTTTCTCTATTTTGGATAGATTGTAAAACTAGGTATGTTAAATGACTTGTAAGATGTTCATTGTAATCATTGTAATGTTTCATGTAATTTGTAAGATGTATTATGTAATCAGAATTCATTTTATATAAAAATGATATTCATTCATTGGCTCAGTTTGATTACGTCTTGTATCTGCTTATTTATTCTAACAAATTGCAAAGTCTACATTTGTTTTTGTCTCTAAGTCTTAAACAGGATTTACTGTTCTTATTTGATCTAGCAAGAGTCTCCAGTACTAAGTTTTGTCATCACCAAAAAGGGGAAATTGTTAGGAAAACATTTCTAAGCTTTGGTGGTGACAAACATCAACTGGATGGACACCTACCGGTATCAAAGACCTACCGGGTGATGGACATCAACTGGATACAGAGACACCTACCGGGTATCAAAGACCTACCGGGTGATGGACATCAACTGGATACAGAGACACCTATCGGGTATCAAAGACCTACCGGGTGATGGACATCAACTGGATACAGAGACACCTACCGGGTATCAAAGACCTACCGGATGAACATCAACCGGATGGACATCAACCGGATGGACATCAGCTGGAAGATACCTACTGGTTACAAAAGAATGAACGGCCAGTTGAACAAAGAAGGCCAGCAGAAGTCTAACCATCCAGTAAGAGCACTAAGCAACGAGACAAAATAAGTACAACATTCTCTGACAAAGGTACAACAGAGCGGCGCACACTACTATATCTCCGCCACCATTGGCGTCAGAATAAAAGAGTCGTTGGTTAGGAAAGAAGACAATCTGAATTTGGAAAGCTGATCTCTTCCTAATACAGAAAAGCTGTCATTGGATCACTGAGCCTATAAATACATCCAAGCAAAGAATGAAGAGGTTAGCTGCGATTTATTCAAACAAAGAGAAACACCTCAAAGCAAACAGAAAATCAACTTACTGATATTCTAAAAGTTCAGCAAAGAGCAGACAAGCAGTACAACTGAATCTGTGGCAGATTATTTCCAACTGAAGTCTGCTGCTCAAGAACACTCGAAGCTAAAAGTTTATTTGTGAGAGTGTCATAGAATCTTTTGTAATCAAATTAAGAAGTTGTGATTGCTAGGAGTTTAGGCCAAGTTGTGTGAGTACCTAAGAAGGTTGTATACTGTAAAGTGTAAACCAAGTCTTCTAGTGAATCCTTCTTGCAAAGGAAGAAGGGGAGACGTAGAAGCGTTGTGCTTCGAACTTCCAGAAACAATACTTGTGTCATTTACTTATTGCCTATTTACTACTCAGTCTTATTCCTCATAAGTCCAGCAGACGTCTTCCGCACTAAAATCAGTGTCTGCTGACTTGCCTTATATTGAGAAGCTACTGTAATACTTAACAGTCTGCAGTTAACCCGAGAAAAATCGAAATTGAATCTACTGTTTATTCAACCCCCCCTTCTAAACACTACCCCGATCCTAACAACATGTTTGCACCCGTGATTACCACAACAACCTTCATGAACTTCTTTCAACAAGTATTCTCCTTTTTGGTTAGAAACACAGTGTAAAAAAGGAACCGAGAAGCTATTCTTGAACAATTTTCCTTCTATCAACACGAAGCGATTCTCCATTCTTTTCACCCGAGTTGCTTCTTTCAGATCAGAGGGGATTATTATTCTTCAAAACTTAATGATGTGTTCTCTCAATCTCCCATGATGCATGCCTTAAGACTCATTATACTATTGACAGATATATGAGAGATAAAGAGCTCTTGTACCAGCACGCTTATGTTTTTCCACTCATGCATTGAACTGGCTAATTTGGCCAACTCATCGGCTCGGTTATTCTATTCTTGTGGAACTTGCGTCAGTTTGGCTTCTTGAAACTTACCCATCAGTGCCCGAGCAGTTTCAACATACATCTTCAGCTTCTCTTCCTTCACTTTATATACACCATTCACTTGTTGTACCACGGGCATTGAATCCATAAACATTGATATCTTCTGAACCCCTATGTCAAGTGCTATTAAGAGCCCCAAAATCAGAGCCTCGAATTCAGCTTCATTGTTTGAGGAATGAAAACTGAACTGAATGGCAACCTTTATCTCCTCCCCATCGGGACTAATAAGAACCACCCCCGCACCACTTCCAAATTGAGTAGCAGATCCATCCATAAGAAGATTCCATTCTTTCTCTTCGGGCATGTGGGCCATCTTTACCAGAAAATGTGATAGGGCTTGAGCTTTGATAGTATTTCGGGGCTGATATGTAAGATCGAACTCACTGAGTTCGGCAGCCCACTTCACCATTCTTCCAAAGATTTCTGCTTTTGGTAACAATTTTCCTAGTGGAGTATTGGTCACTACCACAATAGGATGGGATAACAAAATATGGCCGAAGTCTCCTGGCTGTTGTTATAAGGGCCTAAACCAATTTTTCGACCTCGGTGTATCTTTGCTCGGCCCCCTGTAATGCTCGGCTTACATAATACACGAGTAATTGTTGCTTGTTTTTTCTTTGACCAAGACTGAGCTAATGATCTCCTCGGCCGCAGATAGATATATGAGAAGGGTCACATTGCGCTCAGGTTTGTTCATCAACAGCAGCTCCGCCAGATACTTCTTCAAGTCCTCGAAAGCCTTTTGGCAATGATCATTACACTTGAACCGATCTCCTTGTCTTAGTGCTTTGAAGAATGATAGGCTTCGATCAACTGATCGGGATATGAACCTACTCAAAGCAGTTATTCGTCCTGCTAGTCTTTGTACTTCATTTAGGGTTCGAGGAGGATTCATTTCTTGAGTCGCCCTTATCTTCTCGAGATTGGACGCAACACCCTTTTCAGTAACCATGTACCCTAAAAACTTTCCACTGTAAATTCCGAATGTGCATTATTCTGAGTTGATATACTTAGAAGCTCTTCCCAGCAGCTCGTCATAATCAGAGGGTCGTTTTTTGGCTAGAGATATGAAAAGATCTCCTTCTCGTAGCCCTTGAGTAAATACGCAGATGAGTATCTCCGATGTGACATGAGGAACATCGAGGCATTCTTGATTGAATCTTTTCAGGAAGTCTTGAATATATTCATTTTCCATCTGTTTAAGTACGAACAAGCTGAGGTTTGTTCTCTTGCAACTTCTGCTGCTCGCGAATTGATGTAAGAACAGCGAGCTGAACTTCGGGAATGAATCTATGATCCCCGGTGGCAGTTGATTTAACCAAGATTGAGCATCTCCTGCTAGAGGAGTCAGAAAAAACTCTACACTTCATCGATAACCTCAGGATCTGTGCTGCCATCATAATTCTCCACATTCAAAGTTCGAAAGTTGGATGTCAAGGGATCATCGATAACTTCAGGAGTAAATGGTGTGCTCCTCCATACAATGTAGATACGACCCTCCATCTTGTTGCGCATCTGCTACAACACATCTTTCAGATCCTCCATTTGATGATGCAGAGTTTTACGACTCTCTTCTCCTATCTGACTGGAATGGTCATTAACCTCCTTTGTATCCTCCTCATGTTCTTCTTGTTGGGATATGCCCTAAGACACATCATTAGATGATTGTTTATGACATACAATGTAATATGATTTTATGAATGGCAATTCATTATTATATATTATTCTTTTAACTGTGCAATGTGAATTAATATATATGTTAATGTCCTTAGAATAATATTGTATTATTCTTAAAGATGTCCCTAGTCAAGTATTATCATGAATAGGGATAATGATAATACGTTGAGACTAGTATGTGTTGATCGATGAATTGTTCATTGATATGAGATATCAAATCAACATATAGGTACATGTTAGAGAACGATGTACTGGACAGACCCACCATGCATTGAGAATGCAACATGGATAGTTATATGATCGTCATATGCAATTCTCATAGTGATAATAATGTATGTAATCCTTACGACTTGTGATCATCAGAGATCCCAACATAAGGAGTTATGTATCTTGATATCGTCAAACGTTACCCGTAACAGGGTATACTATAAAGGCGACTATTGGATACACTACGAATTATGTAGAGGGATGTTGACTGATCGAGACAGGATTTGTCCCTCCTATATAACAGGAGATGTGTTAGGCCCTGATCAAGTGAGAACTAAAATGCATGGCCATGCTCGAATGAGTCGATATGAGATATCGAGCTTATTCGTTTATTCTAGTTCTACTTGGGGATCAAGAAATAAAGATTGGATATACGAGTATGACTATTCCATGACTCGTGTTCAATCTAAACACAAAGGACAAAGGGATTAAGTTACATGATTAATATTATCACAAGTTCTAAAGGTTATGTCGAGTCATTGACATTCTTGTAATTTGGGTAGCATTGATGTGTTGCTAGATACCGCTCAATGCTTGCGACATAAAATGAGATTTTATGTCACTGCCAACATTACAAGATCCTATCGGGTCGCACAAAAGATTAAATCGAGAAGGGAAATTAAATTCATTGGATGAATTAATTAATTAAGAAGAGTCTTAATTAAGTGATTAAAAGGTTTTAATTAAATCATGGGTTTGGGCCCATAAGACTTTAAGAAAGTCTTGAACCTTAATTAAAAGCCTTTTAATATAAATACAAGGTTATGATTTAATTGTAAGACATAAGTTTATATCATTCAACCTACACACAAACTCAAACACACGGCCGCCTCTCTCCAAGCTCTCTCGGCCTCTTCATAGCCGAAGTGGGTTGTGGTGATTTCCGGCGATTATTCGATTGTGAATCGATAGTGTTCCTTGTTCCGGTCTAAGAACGAGTCTAGCAACTTGTTCTTAGACTATCCCTTCACCCGATTTGATCGTGTGGATACCGTTGAGGCAAAACTTGTTAAGTTTTGCTAGTGACTCGGAGGAGGCGTTGGACGTGGTGCTGCTCCGTGGAATCTGCTCAAACACGCTACAAGGGTGAGACACTTGTAATTCCTTTATCCGATATGAATCCCTATGTATAGATCTGCTGTTTAGTAATCCATAAAATTTTATTCCGCTGCGTTGTATGCTCTTGGATTACTTACAGTGGTATCAGAGCCAGGTTCAAGGCTCATATCGGATTTATGTGATTAAATTGTGTTAATCATATTAGAATTAATATTGCATGCTATTTAAAACTGTATGAACATATATGATATGTTAATATTTAGTTTATGAAAATCATCGTAAAATTGTATTTGATATAATTAGGCGAATATCGAACCATATGTCACAAGTTTTCGGCCATCACCATCACAAATGACACCACGGCTAGCCACATGAGGGCTTGGGTTTTCGAACCCTTGGCTCGAGATGGCTTAGTCGTTGTGGCTAATAATGGTGCATGGAAGTGTCGAAAATTAATTAGGGTTTAGAACCCATTGGACGTGACGGCTAGCTCATGACGGCTAGGGTTTCGAACCCTAGTAGCCGTGCATGGCTCGGCCATCATCGCCTATTTTTCTTAAGTTTTGAGACGTTGATGAGTTTTGAACTCTTTGACTCGATAATGGTTCACGCATGCATGGATTAGTAACTTTACCACATGAGAGCAAGGTTTTTTCGAACCCTTAGCTCGAGATGGTTGAGCCAACCCCGTGCATGGCCGGACCGTGACTCGTGGCTAACAAATTCCGGCGTTTCAAACAAGATGGCTCGATAAAATTCCATAAGGGTGCGAGGCGGCTAGGGTTTGGAACCCTAGCGCCGCCGCCGCTCGAGACATGGCTCGGCCATGGGCTACGGTTTCGAACCCTAGGCCCACTATTGGTCCAGCCGTGTGCTTCATGGTTCGAACCATGGTGGTTCGTGTCTTAGTCGCTTTAGTTCGTGGCATGTGATGTCCCGAGCGTACGATAATTTTTCAAAAATTATTTTACAGTTTTAATTAGAATTAAATTTAAAATGTTTAGAATTTAATTAATTAAATGTTAATGCATGCTTTATGTGTTGTTTGAGCATGGTGCGTGGTTATAGCCCTTTGACCTATTAGATAGGATTTGTGGATGTTTGTAATTTATAATACGACCTGCGAGTCGTGCCTTCTCTATTTTATTCTAAATGTAATCCCTCCCCTATGTTCCCCTCGAATGTGAATCGAGGAATTCTATATCTGTAAATAGTGTAGTTTATTTTATTGATGATGATCAATGAAGATGGAGCATCGTGCCGGGATGAGGAGGTCATTCACAAATTGGAGCCAAAGGAAGGTGCTTGTGAAGTTACCTTAGGTTGACTCATAGGATTTTCTCATTGGCTTGAGAAAATCATTAGTAGGGGCTATAACCATGTCACGTTTAATTATGTATGTTGATGCATGATTTATCTTATGTTTTAGTTTGATAATAGTATTACACATATATGTAGATATGTATACAACTATATGTAGTGGACATATTTTAAATTATCAAATTAATCATGAGATCAATAAATCCCTCTAAAATATTAAGTTTTAGATGCCTTCCAAAATAAAAGTACTCGTCAATAACTTCGATTGTACATGTGTGGGTTTGCCAAAGCAAAGCACCGTGGCAATCTTAGTAAGGCGCGAAAGGATAAAAGTGATATCCGTTATACTTTAATTGGGTACGACTTAACTAGGTTATCTCAATAGGATTGGGAACCTAGAGGCATGGGTTGGATTATAATTCATTTGATGAATTGAACAAAGTGTTGTTCGTCCAACTATCCAAGAATTATATGTGATGTAATTGACAAAGTGTTGTCTACCTAAATAACCGAGTCTTGGGCGATTAGCCAAAGCTAACTCAAGATTAAGTGAAATATGGATCTTGGCCCACTAAAGGTTTTGAGGGTTGATAATTTTAAACAAAATAGTGGGAGTATCATTTAATATAAGACCATGTTAAATGATTTAAATCATAAACTTATTTTGCATATTTATATTGTAGATATCCATGGCAACTAACAACGTTACTAGCACTTTATCACTGCGATCGGTCCTTGAGAATGACAAATTAAATGGGACGAATTCCTAGACTGGCATAGGAACTTGAGGATAGTCCTCAAACAAGAAAAGAAACAATATGTCCTAGAGGAACCCTTGCCCGCTGAGGAACCTCCCCTAACAGCTACAAGAGCTGAAAAAGATGCTTACAAGAAGCATCAGAGTGACGCACTTGATGTTGGGTGCCTCATGCTTGCCACCATGAACTCTGAGCTTCAGAAGCAACATGAGGAAATGGAGGCGTTCGATATGATCGAACACTTAAAGCAGTTGTACCAACAGCAAGCAAGACAAGAGAGGTATGACGTCTCTAAGGCGTTATTTCAGTGCAGGATGGTAGAAGGAAGCCTAGTTGGAACTCATGTGCTCAAGATGATTGGGTACATTGAGAATCTGGACAAGCTGGGTTTTCCATTGGACCAAGAGTTGGCCACCGATGTGATCTTGCAATCGTTGCCTGAGAGCTTCAGTCAATTTGTAGTAAATTACAATATGACTGACATGGAAAAGACTCTACCACAATTGCTTGGTATGTTGAGAACATATGAAGCAAATACTAAGAAGACTAAGGCCACAAATGTCCTTATTGTGAATAAGGGCAAAGGAAGGGCCAAAGCTAAAGGCAACAAGAAAGCAAAGAAAGTCTTTGCTAAATCTAAGCCTTATGCACTGAAGCCAAAGGGAGGGATAGCAAAGGAAGGGAACTGTTTCCATTGCGGTGAGACCGGCCATTGGAAAAGGAACTGCAAAGTATATCTGGAGGATCTAAAGAAAGGAAGTGTGACTTCCGCTTCAGGTATTTTGTTATAGAAGTCAATTTATCTACTTCTTCATCATGGGTATTAGATACTGGATGTGGATCTCACATTTGTGTAAATGTGCAGGACCTCAAAAAGAGTAGATTGTTGGCGAAATGCGAAGTTGATCTCCGAGTTGGAAATGGAGCAAGAGTTGCTGCATTAGCTATAGGAGATTATCATTTAGCTTTACCTTCTGGTTTATCATTGATTTTGAAAGATTGTTATTTTGTGCCTTCAATTACTAAAAACATTATTTCTATTTCTTGTTTGGACAAGTATGGATTTTCATTTATAATAAAGGACAACTGTTGTTCTATTTATTTAAATGATATGTTTTATGCTAGTGCACAAATGGTGAATGGTCTTTATGTATTAAATCTTGATATGCCTATCTATAACATAAATACTAAAAGGATTAAAAATAATGATTGTAATCCGACTTATCTCTGGCACTGTCGTTTGGGCCACATAAACGAGAACCGCATATCTAAACTTCATAAGGATGGAGTATTAGATTCATTTGATTTTGAATCATATGAAACATGCGAATCTTGTTTAATGGGCAAGATGACTAAAGCCCCTTTCAAGGGACATGCAACAAATGTTTTATTGGGACTAATACATAGTCATGTATGTGGACCAATAAGTACACAAGCTAGAGGTGGTTTTCAATACTTCGTTACATTTACTGATGACCTCAGTAGATATGGGTATGTGTACCTAATGAAACATAAGCATGAAACCTTTGAAAAGTTCAAAGATTTCAAGAATGAAGTACAAAACCAACTTGGCAAAAGTATCAAAATCCTTCGATCAGATGGAGGAGGAGAATACTTAAGCCAAGAGTTTCATGACTATCTAAAGGAGTGTGGGATAGTCCCACAACTCACTCCTCCGTATACTCCACAATGGAATGGTGTATCCGAGAGGAGAAATTGAACCTTGTTAGACATGGTTAGATCAATGATGAGTCATGCAGATCTTCCGATATCGTTTTGGGGACACGCTCTAGAAAACAACGATTTTCTTACTGAACCGTGTTCCATCTAAATCAGTGGAAAAGACACCATATGAGATATGGACTGGGAAGCGTCCTAGTATGTCTTTTATGAAGATTTGGGGTTGTGAGGCTTTCGTTAGATGTCACGCCACTAACAAACTTGGACCCAAATCTGATAAGTGTTTATTTGTGGGGTATCCTAAGGAAACGAAAGGATACTATTTCTACTATCCCACCGAGAACAAAATAGTTGTTGCTCGGACTGGTGTATTTCTTGAAATAGAATTTATTTCTAGAAAAACCAGTGGGAGAAAAATAGAACTTAGTGAAGTTCAACCACAAGAAAACACTGAACCTGAGATTGAGATGGAAACAGAGCAGGCACCGCAAGCTGTTGTGGAAGAAGCACCTGCTCAAGAGACACAAGCCCAGCGTAGGTCTGTAAGAGAACACCGGGAGCCACAGAGATATGGATTTCTTGTGACTCAACAAGGTGACTTACTACTTATTGATGAGGATGAGCCGTCATCTTATCAACAAGCTATAATGGGCAATGATTTTGAGAAATGGCAAGAGGCCATGAAATCTGAGATGGAATCCATGTATGCAAACCAAGTATGGACTTTGGTTGATCCACCTGAAGGGGTACGACCCATAGGGTGCAAATGGATTTTCAAGAAAAAGACCGATATGGATGGTAACGTACAAACCTATAAAGGTCGGCTGGTTGCAAAAGGATTCAAACAAATTCATGGTATTGACTATGATGAAACCTTTTCACCAGTGGCCATGGTTAAATCCATAAGGATCTTACTTGCAATAGCTGCATTTCATGATTATGAAATCTGGCAGATGGATGTCAAAACAGCTTTCCTTAATGGAAATCTGCTCGAGGATGTGTACATGACACAGCCCGAGGGTTTTGTCGATCCAAAGGATGCTGGAAAGATATGCAAGCTACAACGATCCATTTATGGATTGAAGCAAGCTTCTCGGAGTTGGAATCTTCGTTTTGATGATGCAATCAAAGAGTTTGGTTTTATCAAAAACAAAGATGAACCTTGTGTCTACAAGAAGGTCAGTGGGAGCGTAATCATTTTCCTAGTGTTGTATGTAGATGACATACTTCTTATTGGAAATGATATCCCTGCCTTGATTTGGCTAGGGAATTGCTTTTCGATGAAAGACTTGGGAGAAGCCACCTATGTATTAGGAATCAAGATCTATAGAGATAGATCGAGAAGGCTTCTTGGTCTAAGTCAAAGTACATACATAGACAAGGTGCTTAAAAGGTTTAGCATGCAAGAATCAAAGAAAGGATTTGTGCCTATAACACATGGCATTTATCTCTCGAAGGAACAGTGTCCTTCAACACCAGATGAGAGACAACGCATGAGTAAGATTCCATACGCGTCAGCTATTGGATCTATCATGTATGCCATGATATGTACTCGTCCCGATGTATCGTATGCTTTGAGCATGATGAGCAGATATCAAGTTGATCCAGGTGAAGGTCACTGGATTGCTGTCGAGAACATCCTGAAGTACTTGAGAAGGACTAAGGATACATTCTTGATTTATGGAGGTGAGGAAGAGCTCAATGTAATGGGTTACACTGATGCAAGCTTCCAAACCGACAAAGATGATTTTCGATCGCAATCTGGATAGGTGTATTGCCTAAATGGAGGTGCTGTGAGCTGGAAGAGTTCAAAGCAAGAAACAGTAGCCGATTCTACAACGGAAGCTGAGTATATTGCTGCCTCGGATGCAGCAAAGGAAGCTGTTTGGATGAGGAAGTTCATTTCTGAACTTGGAGTGGTGCCTAGCATTAAAGATCCGATAGAACTCTATTGTGACAACAATGGAGCGATCGCATTAGCTAAGGAACCAAGATCTCACCAAAGATCCAAACACATACTTAGGCGGTTCCATTTCATTCGAGAAATCGTTGAAAGGAGAGATGTTAAATATGCAAAGTACCAACAGATGATAATGTATCTGACCCATTGACGAAGCCACTGTCACAGCAGAAGCATGATTGTCATACTAGATCTCTAGACATTAGGTATATGTCTGAGTGGTCTTAGTGCAAGTGGGAGATTTGTTGGGATATGCCCTAAGACACATCATTAGATGATTGTTTATGACATACAATGTAATATGATTTTATGAATGGCAATTCATTATTATATATTATTCTTTTAACTGTGCAATGTGAATTAATATATATGTTAATGTCCTTAGAATAATATTGTATTATTCTTAAAGATGTCCCTAGTCAAGTATTATCATGAATAGGGATAATGATAATACGTTGAGACTAGTATGTGTTGATCGATGAATTGTTCATTGATATAAGATATCAAATCAACATATAGGTACATGTTAGAGAACGATGTACTGGACAGACCCACCATGAGAATGCAACATGGATAGTTATATGATCGTCAATTCTCATAGTGATAATAATGTATGTAATCCTTACGACTTGTGATCATCAGAGATCCCAACATAAGGAGTTATGTATCTTGATATCGTCAAACGTTACCCGTAACAGGGTATACTATAAAGGCGACTATTAGATACACTACGAATTATGTAGAGGGATGTTGACTGATCGAGATAGGATTTGTCCCTCCTATATAACAGGAGATGTGTTAGGCCCTTGATCAAGTGAGAACTAAAATGCATGGACATGCTCGAATGAGTCGATATGAGATATCGAGCTTATTCGTTTATTCTAGTTCTACTTGGGATCAAGAAATAAAGATTGGATATACGAGTATGAACATTCCATGACTCGTGTTCAATCTAAACACAAAGGACAAAGGGATTAAGTTACATGATTAATATTATCACAAGTTCTAAAGGTTATGTCGAGTCATTGACATTCTTGTAATTTGGGTAGCATTGATGTGTTGCTAGATACCGCTCAATGCTTGCGACATAAAATGAGATTTTATGTCACTGCCAACATTACAAGATCCTATCGGGTCGCACAAAAGATTAAATCGAGAAGGGAAATTAAATTCATTGGATGAATTAATTAATTAAGAAGTGTCTTAATTAAGTGATTAAAAGGTTTTACTTAAATCATGGGTTTGGGCCCATAAGACTTTAAGAAAGTTTTGAACCTTAATTAAAAGCCTTTTAATATAAATACAAGGTTATGATTTAATTGTAAGACATAACTTTATATCATTCAACCTACACACAAACTCGAACACACGGCCGCCTCTCTCCAAGCTCTCTCGGCCTCTTCATAGCCGAAGTGGGTTGTGGTGATTTCCGGCGATTATTCGATTGTGAATCGATAGTGTTCCTTGTTCCGGTCTAAGAACGAGTCTAGCAACTTGTTCTTAGACTATCCCTTCACCCGATTTGATCGTGTGGATACCGTTGAGGCAAAACTTGTTAAGTTTTGCTAGTGACTCGGAGGAGGCGTCGGACGTGGTGCTGCTCCGTGGAATCTGCTCAAACACGCTACAAGGGTGAGACACTTGTAATTCCTTTATCCGATATGAATCCCTATGTATAGATCTGCTGTTTAGTAATCCATAAAATTTTATTCCGCTGCGTTGTATGCTCTTGGATTACTTACACTTCTGAAGATGCCAGATCTTCTTCCTTGATTGTTCTTTCTTGTTGGAGCGGGGTCATAAGTTGCTTCATGACCTCCCTTACAGTTTTGGCGAGCACCTCCGTCAATTGTTCCATTGGCATTCCCATAGTAGGAAATGCATGAGGATTAGTTTGAGGAACGTTTTCAGACGATTCCCCATCATCCACCTCTTCTTTATGTATCGGGGATGAATATGAAGGGGGATTTGGGATATACCACCTTGAACTTCGCCCACGACCTTTACTTCTAGCCATGTCTTCCCTAATTTATACAAAATCTCTTTTCTTCAACGTCTTAGCTCGAGTTTCCCACAGATGGCCAATGATGTTATCCGGTATTTTTCGTGTTCGGTACAATTAAATGTTTGCGAAAAATAAATGAAAGACACCATAATTTTTATGTGAAAAACCTCCAAACGAAGGAAAAATCACGGGATCTAATCCAGTATAAATCTTTACTATAACTTTATTTTGTTTTACCGGACACAGACGCAAAACAATAACTTCCAGAAAACAGAATAATTATAAAAGACCGAACAGACTATGATTGCTCTCTTCGGAGTCTTTTCTTGCGTAGAAAGTCCAACCCCTTACAATGAGACCATAGGCGTGTATTATAGTGTTGATCCCGGTGGTTGGCATCCGAGAAATCCGTAACACGACCTCCTCTGATCGTGGCATTACTGCACAAGACGTGTCCGAGAAATCTGCGTTCCATTATTACATGTTTATTTGCGCCGGTTAATTTGTCCGTTACGCCCGGGTCTTCCGTTAGCCTTTGACCAAGATGCCGAGTAGGTTTTGATGTTCTTCGGGTAACTTGTGTTCGGTACTTTTTGCTCGGGATATCTCTTGCTCGGCGCTTACATAAGATTTACCGAAGAAACTGACTCATCCTTAGATATTAGTAATATTGCTGCTATTTCCATAAAAAAAGGATTATTGTTCTTGTTCTTGCCCTCAATCGTCATCCTAATCACACTAGCAGCGCATCCTTTTTAAGAATTGGTAGTCTTGGGTTTTTAATGGGATTCAGAGAGGATTGAAGAATTACTAATGGGTTAATTTGGTGGTCGATCTATGGTTCTGGTGAGAAAACGCCGTTATAAATATACTAGTTGCTTAGTCGCCGCGCAAGGTGCGGTGTCAGTGGACATATGTTTTTGGCCAGGTAATCTACAGATATTGGTTGTCACCTTTCAAAATCCTAAACTTGAACATAGATTTGAATAACCAAATATATAATAGAGTTAACTAACAACACAATCTTGGTCAAGCAACCAAAATATTCGGGATTCGGGCGTATCATGATCTCATATATATTGGAAATAAATAAAGGGCTGGCTTAAATGCAATAATACAAAATTGAAGAATCAAATCACCCCATCGAAAGATTAGTTTGCCTTTTTTCAAAATTTAGTTTTATTGTTAATTTTCAACCCATTACTTAATATGTATTATGTAACGTGAATATATAAATTCAAGATCCACCTCCAAAATCTCACACTACATTTCATATTTACAGTTGAATAAAAAAAGAATCACAATGAACATAAATTCACATTTCCATGTTTTCCATTAATTTTAGTCTTCTTTTATCTCCTCTCTCATTCTTTGGGTGATACTATAATCAATTTCAGCAGTTAAAATAAAATTCGTGCCAGTGAGAACATTAATTTGTGCTTATGTTGCTTCTCTACCTAATGGTTGTAATGTCGTCTCATCAAAATTATTTTTCTACTAAGTGTTTTTAAATGCTCTGGTGCCTCCACTGGATCCACCAGCTTTATATGAATATTGTATCTTACATAATTTACAAATTGCAACATATGCATTGGTACCTTCTTTTTGAGCGAGTTCAAAGTGAACACATATCTTACTTCTTTTGGCACAAGTCGGTTGTCTACTCGCTGCTGTAGTGGCTCCAGATGACACCACTTGTTGTCTCTCTTGGGTAGCAGGAGGTTCGACAGATTGTTCGGGTTGTTGTGTTTCGACGTTCATAGATGAACCTCCAACATTAAGGTCAGTAAAATAATCATAACTTTCATTTAACTCGGGAATTGGCACATACAAATTCATTGCCAATGATGAAATAAGTGATAGGCGACCGGTGACGAGATCCTGGCTGCGACCAACACTGCTATATGAATATGTCATTATTAATGCACAAATTTTTAAAAAAAAAATTTGAAAAAGTACGTTGGCAATGGCTGAAATAGTTGTTGCCAACGTACACAATTGCAACGGCTATTTCAATCGTTGCAATTGCAACGTTTACTTTTTTTTCTTTTTTTTTTTAAACAAATAACCGGTTTCGGTTCGAAACCGGAACCAGTCCGGTAGCACCGAAACCGGCGGTGCTACTGGTTCCAAACCTCGAAACCGCTCTGACCGGTATATTACCGGTTCCGGAGCGATTTGGAACCGATTAGCCCCAATTCCGGTTCCGAACCGGGCTAACCAGATTGGTTTCCAGCATTCGTCGAACTCTCTTCGAATGATCAACACCTATTTGTTCCCATGTACTTTCAACATTTTAAATTTTTTTTTACTAATATTTATCATTTACATTTATAAAAAAATATGTATTACTTGTAATTTAGTGATGATTAATGATTGAAATATGAACAAAATTAATTCAGTTAAAGAATATATGTGCATGAATAATCGTGTCTGTCAATGACTAGATTATGGGTTGGGCCCGGTTCATTCCTGAACCGAGATACTCATTATATTTTATAAATCACACTTTTTTATTTTAAATTAAAAAAATTATTTTTAAAGAATACTGTAAATGTGGAGTGTTTGCTCATTTACGGCTAAACTTCATGGCGCAATTGGCGGACACTGCGGAAATCTGCAACGTAGTTTGGTGGGTGCTGCATTGATGTCCTCATGGGTTTTTTTTAAAGAATACTGTAAAAGTGGAGTGTTTGCTCATTTACGGCTAAACTTCATGGCGCAATTGGCGGACACTGCGGAAATCTGCAACGTAGTTTGGTGGGTGCTGCATTGATGTCCTCATTTATGGCTAAACTTCATGGCGCAATTGGCCGACACTGCGGAAATCTGCAACGGAGTTGGTGGGTGCTGCATTGATGTCCTCATGGGTCCCACTTAATTGGCCACATTTACTTGGCATCCTCCAAGAAACTCCCGAGTGCAACTTACAGAGATGAAAGGTCATTAGAAAACTAAAACCTATATTAACCATTTATAGGATACATATATTATTACATCTATGGTCAATTGATATATTCTAAATATTGTATCAGAGCCGGCTCTTCGTGTGGCTATTCCGGCCACATGATTATCGTCACCCGTGTTTTCAATCCACATATTTGACTTATATAATGTCACACGTGAGGGTGTGTTGAGAGTTGTCCCAAAGAGAAACTTGAAGCTATATTAGTTTATAAGATACATGAATTATTCTATTTATTGTCAAATTGTTTTGAGTTGAACCCCGTATATTCTATGTTATACTCTTTATTCATATTTTGAAGGTAATACGCAATTTCCTAAAGGTCTCAAAAGGCAGTAACTTCATTGAAACAAGTACGAAAACCTTTCAAAGTCAACTAAATTGTCAATGTTGAAGGAAACTTGTATGCATATACATGTATATTTATATAACGTAAGTATGGCGTTGTCTCATCAGAACCAGAGATCGAACACCAAATTAACACATTACTAATTCTTCAAATCCTCTCTGAATCCCATCAAAAACCCAAAACCACCAATTCTAAAAAAGGGTGCGATTCGAATGTGATTAGGATGACGACTGAGGACAAGAATAAGACCAATAATTTCTTTTCTGGAAATAGCAGCAATATTACCATTCATTCATGTGCTGAATCTGGAGATCTCCCTGGATTGGTCAGATGTCTTGTCCGCAACCCTACGCTCATTAACAAGAAAAGCTTTATTGTAAGTATACATACAATATTTGGGTTTTGATAATGCCATAACAAAACTTGTTGCTTCCGAAGCAAAGGGACAATTTTACCCCTTTTTGTTTAATTTTTTTTTAAAAAAAATTAAAATTAAAATTTTAAAAAGTAAATTTTTTTTTATAAAAAATCAGCTATTTTGGTTCGGTTTCGATTTTAATTTAACGCATCTTTATTCTTTTTACTCATATTTACATGTGGATTAATCATATTGATATCCTACTTTTGGTTAATTCATACTGTTAGTATCGATTAACGGAAGATGTAATTCTAGATATTTTTCAAGGCAACATAAAAAAATCATAAATCTGAATATCCAAAAGTCCAAGAGCTACGTAATGTCAAATCATTAAAATTCACAGATCTAAAAATAAATAAATATACATGGATCAATTGTAAGATACTGAAAACTGCTGCTAAATAAAACTGACAATCGATTACGAATTGGTGAACACGAATCTGGTGGTTTGTGATCTTTCTCAACCAAATCTTATTATTCCTCGATGGGACCGTCTTCTGTCTTCTTGACGTGGAGAGGTGAAATTACGTGTGATTTGGTATATTGAGGACCATTACCAAAGGAGTCTTTTTATATTGATAAACTAGAGTTCCCGTAAAACCCTAATTTGTAAATTAAATAGCTAAAATGAATAAAATATGCCAGCCTAATAATATTTTGGAAAGCCCGAATGGAGAAATTAGACTCTAGCATGCTTTCAAGTCAATATTCTCTTTTATTGAGGACTTGATACGAATCTCAGTCTAGAGTTCTGATGTACCACTAGAATATATATTCAGCTTGCAGTCGTTTTGGAGTAGTTGGCACTGGTGGGGAGATTTGCTTCTCGTGTAACAAGCACCATAATATGTTTTAGAACATGCGCGGGTCCATTCAAAAATCATGCGGGACTTATATACCATATAAGAGTACACAGCACGTTCAATACCGTTTTTCATATATACTGCTTTGGCGTAGCAAAGGCTTGATCAGGACATTTAAATGGAAGAATCAATTTCTTGTAACTTTTTCTTTTGGAATACACAGACACCTTTGCATGCCTCTGCTGGTCTCAACAGATATGAGATAGTGGCGTACTTGCTTGAATGGAAAGGACCAGTGAATGTAGAGTTGGAAGCTACAGACATTGTATGTATAGCATCTTTATCTTTTTGTAATACCTTGTCCCATATAGATTTGTGCGAAAGAAATTAAAAAGATTTATAAGGCTACTAGGAAATAGTCGGGAGCATAGCTCATCGTGCAGTCTTGTTTGCGCTGGTCTGTGGATCCTGATCTTTCCCTTTTTTGTTGGCTGCAGTATGGTGAGACTCCACTACACTTCGCGACTAAAAACGGGTGCATTGAATCAACAAGAATGCTTCTTGATTCCGGTGCAAACATCCACGCCTTGACCATTGTTCGTGTTTTAGTTTGATTTGTTATTTTAGATACAGAAGTATTTATCATAAAGATGGTAGGCTAACTATGTTTTTGCTGCCTTATTTATTGATTAATCTCTTTTATCCAATCTTTTTGCAGAATCAGATGAGTCCATTGCATCTTGCTGTTGGTTTTGTGCTGCGATCCGGTGACACATCGATTGTCAAGCTACTATTAGAGTTTAATGCTAATCCCTTTGCAGCAGATGACGTATATATAATTATAATTCGGAAAAATATTACTTTAGTTGTGAAACTACGATGCTTTTGGTTTCTTTATCTATGCAAATCTTGTTTTCTCGCCAAAATCACTCGATTTATGTCGTTATATCCCGATAATCAATTTGGGTCATTCATCCCGAAATGGCTCAATGAGAGTATTTCGGTGAAAATGACCAAAATTATGTTTACAAAGCATGTGTATTACATGACCAAAAATAAATGTTCTTAATTTTGACCGTGAAAATTTTGATGAGCAGGAGGGAATGGTTGCATTCAATTATATACCCACAACAGGCAATGAACACGAAGAATTACGCAAACTTCTTAAGTACGACTATGCAGGACAGAGCAGCAACAACAATAATAACTACAGTACTGCCTACTTGTGGAATAAGAACCCAAATTTTGAAGAACCAAGGAATTATAAGGATGATAGTGATCCAATAAAAGCGAAAATGGACGAGTTCAATCGCGAGTTATCGAAGATAGTTGGATTAAGGGGTCTGAAAGATAAGCTTCAAAACTGGGCGAAGGGGATACTTTTGGATGAGAAACGTCGGGCCACGGTGATAAATTTGGGTCCAAGAAAGCTGCCTCATATGGCTTTTCTTGGGAATCCGGGGACCGGTAAGACTACCGTAGCACGAATATTGGGCAGGCTGCTACATTCTATAGGCTTGCTTTCCTCTAATAACGTGACAGAAGTGAGGAGAACGGATTTGGTGGGGCAATATATTGGCGAAACTGGGCTAAAGACCAGAAAAAAGGTAATTAACCAACATTATGTGATTCTTCCTAGATACTTTCACGTTCGTTTTTACAGTCTTTTCATAAAATGAGCGAACAGAACGGTACCATAGATGGGTTTTTCACTTGAAAATTTGTCACTTTTAGAAGTATACGTTGGGTATATCTTGAGAGGTTTCTAGCATCCTTAGGAATTATTCAAAAGTACTTAATGAAAACATAGGTTCTTCGAGTAAACCGCAAAATGCTTGCTGCTAACTATGAATTGAGACTATTCTCTCTTCCAAGGGAAAGTGAAAGTAGAGGTCCCTTCATGGTTTCATTCTGGATGGTACCCGAGCTTTCTTATATTGAATTATACCAACGCTACTGCAACAACAACACCAACACTTATATACCTTTAATCCCAATGAATTGGAGTATATACATCAATCATAGAAGAAATCAAATGCGCACATGTGACATATACCGATGCTACTGTGCAAATAGAAATCTGTTTTTCTTCTATTATAAAACCAATCAAGAGCATAGAGACGCCTTGAACATCACCTTTGCTCTTACCACCTTCTCTCTTTCCATCTTCACTTCTTCCATGTTTAACTTCTCATACAACTCATTCAACAATCATATATTTATTTTTCGAGTTGTCATACACTAAGCAAACGCTTTTCATTACTCGTATAGATCGAAGAGGCCACGGGTGGCATTCTTTTCGTGGACGAAGCATACCAATTAGCACCCGAGAAGAAGGGATCAACCTATCGTGATTTTGGTGTTGAAGCGTTGGAAGAGATCATGTCTGTACTAGAAGATGGAAATCTTGTCCTAGTTTTCGCTGGTTACACCGAACCAATGAATCGTGTATTCTGTTCGAACGAAGGATTCTGCAGAAGAGTGGCACACCGTTTCACGTTCGATGACTATAGCACCCAAGATCTTGCTGAGATGCTGATGTTAAAGATGACAAAACAAGACGAGAAGAGTAGATTATATGGGTTTAAGCTCGAGAAAAGTTGCACTTTCGATGCCGTGGTTTCTGTGATAGAGAAGAACAGTAGTGAAAAGCTAAGGAACAAAATGAATGGGGGATTGGTGGATCATATGCTGAACAATGCGAGAGAGAATTTGGATTCGAGGCTTAATTTTGATTCAAATGGTGATGAATTATTTACGATTGGGCTGGTCGATTTAGAGGCTGGACTTGCACTACTTTCACAACGAGTAAAAGTCGAGTAAAGACACGAGAAGTTGAAGAATTTAAATATTATATTGCTTTTATGTTGCTTTTTCTTAAAATTTGAAAAATGTACTTTTTAAATTTTAGTTAGTTATAATTGCTACCGCTAAATTTTAAGTAGTAAGAAACTTCTCATTACTTGTTCCTCTACTTCTCTGTTTTTGTCGATTTTATTTTAAACAAGAAATAGGAGAACCAAGAAAATCAAAAACAAAAATTATGTTTTTGTGGTCTTAAACAAGAAGCACTTATCACATGTATTGCAAACATATCCTTTAAGTTGTTTTTTTTTTGTTTTTTTTAAAGAAAAAAATTAAATTTTATTAAATGCAATATTCTAGTGGTATGGCATGATTCCACTAAATTGGATTTTTCAAAAATACCCGGCTTAACTTAGGTCCTAAGCGTGCAAACCAACTCTTGTGATGTCACTGAACGAAAGCCTAGCTTAGTGAAGGTCTGGCCCTTGTATTCTCTCCAGGAAACTCGAACTTTTCATTTAATAAACAATATCATTATAGTTCAAAATTTATAACTTATCCCAATAGTCAAGATCCACTGCCAACGGTGCGAAGATCATTATTATATCCATCTACTTTTTCAACATTTTAAAAATTTTAAAATATTTTTTATTGATATTTATTTTTTGAATTTTTAAAAAATATAGGATGTATTGATTTTAGTGATGATTAATGATTTAAAAAAATAATTCAATTAAAAAATATATGTGCATGAATAATCGTGAGGGACTAGTATATAATAGAAGTTGGTTTTGAAACTTCTTTTAAAAGCTGGGTCCAACCCCAACATAAACCTTCAATAGGATTAGTTCACAAAATTTGAGATATTCACTTAGGGTGGGCACTTTAAATCGGGTCGGGTATTTCAAAAAAAATTCGGATATCGAGTAACCTGAATTCGAATTTTTTTGAAATACCCGATGTCGGGTTTTTAAATTGCTACCCGATCGGGTTTGGATACCCGACTTTTTGATACAGGTTGAAATTGAATCCCTAATTACCTAGCTTCTCTATCGGACAATCCCTCAAATTATACCTAAAAATTAAACTCAATCACTCTCATTCTCACATGGAGTCACAGTATATGCCAGCCTCAAAAGCCTCGTCTCGCCGCCGGCCCGCCACCACCGACCATAGATCAAAACCATCTTCTCAAGGAGTGAAGGTACACACCTACCTATTCTCGATCTTCGAATAGGATTTCAAATAATTTTTTTCCATTTTTCTCTGGTACATGTTTATGCAAGGTAGTTAAACTTATTGGGTAATCAAACTTTAGACATAGCTCCAGTTTCTGAAACTCACTCAAGTCCTTATTTGGTGTAGGAAGTCCCCCATTTCATTTTACTGTTATTTTGCTGCTGCTTTTTTTTCTACTTTATTACATTTTTTCCTTTCACTTAATTTTTTATTTTGCTTTGTTTCTATTGCAACAAGTAAATATGAAGAACAAGGGGAGAATTGTGCTAAGAATAATTGAATAATTATCAAGTACGATTACAAGAGTTTATATACAGAGTTAAGTTATAACTTCCACTAACAAAATAACTACTATTAAAATAACTTCCAGCCAACTACTAAGTTGATGTATAGCATAAGTGATGATCAGCTGCCCGAAGATGATGTGTGCGTGGACTAGCAATGAACTGACTAAGTTGATGTATAGCAAAAGTGATATCAGAACGTGTCAATGTAAGATACAATAACCGACCAATCAAGCGCCTATAAACAATAATGTCTGGAAGAGGTTCACCATCATCATTATTGAGATGAATCTTTGGGTCCATTGGAGTTTGAACAGGCTTACAATCCAAGAAGGAATTCTCTTCCAAAAGCTGAAGAGTATATTGTCGTTGACATAGAGTGATACCTGATGAAGCCCGAGCAATTTCAAGACCAAGAAAAAATTTTAAAGTGCCCAAATCACGAAGCTTGAATTGAGTGTGCAAGAAATCCTTCAGAGAGTCAATTGTCGAAATAGATGGACCAGTAGTTACAATGTCATCAACATACACTAATAAAGCCACAAAATCCGAACCAGAACCTTTCACAAAAAGAGAGTAGTCGGACTTAGATTGTGCGAAACCAAAATTAATCAAAGAAGCACAGAACTTGGTATACCATTGCGAGATGCTTGTTTCAAACCATAAACTGATTTATTTTGCTTGCAAACAAGCTTTGAACAGCTTCGAGAAGAAGAGGAGGAGACATCATAGCCTAAAGGTAAATCCATATAAACTTCTTCAAATAAATCGCTATTGAGAAATGCATTGTGAACATCTAATTGGATAAGATGCCAAGAACAAGAAGATGCCAAAGCCAATAACAACTTGATTGTGACCAATTTTGCCACCGGTGAAAAGGTACCGATAAAATCCACTCCCTCACGTTGATTGTACCCCTTCACAAATAAGCGGGCTTTATGACGTTCAATAGAGCCATTAGATCGAAGTTTAAGCTTGTACACCCATCGGCATCCAATCGAAGACTTACCTGTTGGCAATGGAACAATAGACCAGGTGTTGTTTTGTTCCATAGCTTTAAGTACATCTATCATAGCTTGACGCCATTCTGGAGACTTTACAGCTTGGTGATGAAAAATAGGTTCAGAATTGGAGTCAACAGAAAGAGTAAAAGCTCGAAATGATGGGGATAAAGAATCATATGAAAGGAATTTAGAAATCTAGTGAGTGACTTGTTTCTTAAAAGAAATATCTAAGGTTGTTTCAGGAATGGAATAGCATTGATAATCTTGGAGATAAGAAGGTCGTCTAGATGGTCGAGAGGACCTTCGAACATCCAGTGTAGGCTATGTAAGGTAGGCAAGAGGTGAAGGTGTTTCCGGAGATATATACACAGGAACTTTGGGAAGAACAAAATCAGGGAATGAGTCAGGAGTAATATCTTGAGATGAGATAGAATGAAATGGAAATATATTTTCATGAAATACAACATCTCGAAATCTCCTTGGTGAGAATACCAAACATTTTGTAGCCTTTGACGCCGGGAGGATATCCAGGAAATGCACACGCACGAGCACAACGTTGAAATTTTGTTCGATTGGTAGCTAAGGTGGAGACAAAAGCTAGACACCCAACAACTTTGATATGAGAATAATCAACTTGTGCGTGATATAAGAGCTCAAATGGGGACTTATGATTAAGTAACTGAGAATGTATTCTATTAATCAAGAATGTTGCAGTTAAAATGCAATCATTCCAGAAATGTAGAGGAACGCGAGAGTGGAAGAAAAGCAAGCGTTGGTGTTTACGTTCAACTACAGAATTTTGTTGTGGGGTATTGACACAAGAAAATTGGTGTAAAACACCATTGTCAAAAAAAAATAAGTGAAGAAAAGTTCCTTAGCATTGTCTGATCTAAATTGTTTGATATCAATATGAGTTTTGACCATGTTAAAGAAACGAGGTATAATGAACTTAACATCCGACTTTTGTTTGAGCAGAAAAATCCAAACAACTCTAGTGCAATCATCCACTAATGTCATAAAAAATCTATAACCAGAATATGAAAGTTCATTACATGGACTCCAAATATCACAATGAATGAGATCAAAAGGCATCGAAGACAAGTTATTATGTGATACAAATGGAAGACGTTTTTGTTTAGCAAGAGGACATATAGAACATGGTTGACTAGACTTTATATTAGGAAAATTACGCTTCAACTGAGATGCTAAATGATCCTAATATCTGGAAAGAGGAATGACCCAATCTTTCATGCCATAACTTGGCCGAAACAGCCGTGTTGACAGAATTGACGTAGGTGGAATTTTGCTGGACTAAAGCTGTGCGATCTAGAACATAAAGATCTCCTATCTTGCTACCCTTGCCAATCATCCTCTTGGTGTGTATTTCCTGAATAATGAAATGATCATGATGAAAAATAACCATGAGATGAGAATCTTTAAGGAGTGCACTCACAGAGATAAGGTTAAATTTGAACTGTGGAACATAAAGTGTGTTACGCAGAAAGATAGTAGAATTTATTGAACATCACCTATGGAGTGTACAGGAAAGTTGATGTAATTTGGAAGAGTTATTATTGAATGTTTCAAAGGGCCTGTGAAGGAGAAAGGATTGAGGTTGGAATATATGACTCGATGCACTTGAATCTATAATCCATGCATCATCATCAGATAAGTTTTGATTATTTGACACCGAAAACTTGTACCTGTTTGGTATGAGGATGAAACCAGATTGCAAGTATCTGAAGAAGGAGTTGAAGTTGATAGATATGTAAAAAACATCTGCATCAATTGTTGGTCTTGATCTGTGTTGTGTTGAGAGATTGAAAGAAAGTCCCGGCCGATAGCCATGTATCTTGTTGCACGTCTCAATCGTATGACCATGAATTTCACATTTAGTACAAAAAGGTCTCTCTTTTCTTTGATTCTTCCATCGACCATTTGTATCATATGAGCGTGACATACCTTGATTAGTTTTAACAGCAAAGGCTGTGTTTGTAGCAGGATCATTAAAAACAACAAATTGTGAATCCATTGATCTTTGACGCTCCTCTTGAGAGACAAGGGGGAAAACCTTGTTTATCGATGGCAAAGGATCAAGCAATAACAATTGACTCCTTATTTGATGAAAAGATTCATGCAGCCCCAACAAAAAATTCATGACATATTCATTTTGATGAAATGAATAAATTGCAGAAACCCCTTCACAAGTGCATCTGCCACAACTGCACGAAGGCCTGAAATTATTTAATTCTTCCCACAAAGTCTTCAGTTTAGTGAAATAAACACTTGCTGAATCAGATCCTTGTGTCAAATTTATCAGTTCGTGTCTCAACTGATAAATGCGAGGCCCTTTCGTTTGTTGAAATCGTTCTTGTAAATCCTTCCATATCTCGGAGGCATTCTCAGAAAACATAACACTAGCAGAAATCTCCTTTGAAGGAGAGTTTATAATCCAATGAAAAACAACGTTCTTATCCGAATCCAAGAATATAACTAGTTAACGTCAGTACCTTCAGGTCGTTCGATTGAACCATTAATGAATCCCAATTTGTTTTTCACAGATAGAGCTATCATCGTTGCTCTGCTCCAAGATCCATAGTTATCGCCTGTAAGGTGTCTAGATACGAGAGAGAGTCCTGGGTGATCTGAGTGGTGTAAAAAATATGGACTCATAGGATTGTCAATGGCGAAATTTGCCATTGTTGTTTGACAATGATCTTGAAAAGCCATGAATTAGACAACGGATCACGACGAAGAAAATGAAAATAGCAACGGTTGCAATTTAAAATTGCTTTGATACCATATTACAACAAGTAAATATGAAGAACATGGAGAGAATTGTGCTAAGAATAATTGAATAATTATCAAGTACGATTACAAGAGTTTATATACAGAGTTAAGTTATAACTTCCACTAACAAAATAACTATTATTAAAATAACTTCAAGCCAACTACTACAATTTGTACATATATGATAACTACAATTTGAACATATCGTAACTTCTGTGCATTTGTTGGGTAGATTTAAGTGTTATGTCTATTTTCTAGAAAGCATAGAGTTTATGCTCCTTGAATTTCCAGAACTGCTATTAGCATAAATTTTAATTGCTGGGTTTCCACAAAAGCACAAATTCTTGGGTATTATGAATCTTTTGTTGTTGTGTGTTGTTTGCATATTGAAGCGTATTGAAATGCGTATATACAGAAGTTGCGGACCACTAAAATTTGGGTACCCGAATGATAGAGAACCCACTAATAACGAGCCTGGCCCAAGACGATCAACACGAACCAAGAGAGATCCCACGTGGCATCAAGATTATATAACACTCTCTCTAGAAGCTAATAAAATCACACCCAACATGCATCCAACAGAATAATTGTTACAGATATTTAATTGTTAAAATTGTTATGGAGAGAGCACTGAAAACGTGAAGTATGAGAGAGAAATAGGAACTTGTATTTAAACTCTACTTTTCAAATAATGAAGTATGTCATTTGCCAAATTAATTCTCTAGATCCCTCACCTCCTTCAGATACCCAACAAATTGGTGCTCTCGTTGAGCTTTCTTCCTCCCCATGGCCGACAGTACCAGAAACACTATCCGTTTAGATGAATGCATCGCCCGCCTTACTACACACGACGAACAATTCTCCAACATCAGTTCAGCTATTAAAGATATCCTCCTCAAATTATCCTCCATTGAATCATCCATCTCCACCACACATTCACCTAACCACAACATCTCTTCTTCCTCAGCTAAGACCAATGATGATAGTTTCACAGAACCACCCCATAACCCATTTCGCTCCATCAAATTGGAAATACCAAAGTTCAACGGTGACGACCCACACGGTTGGGTATTCGCCATCGAAGAGTTCTTCGAATTTTATCATTCAGCAGAGGAACACCGCTTCACATTGGTATCTTTCAGTCTCGAAGGTCCAGCCCGTGGTTGGTGGCAATGGATGAAAGTAAATAGCCAATTACACTCCTGGAAAGGCTTCCTATCTGCGCTCCTTGCCCGATTCGGACCCTCGGATTATCGTGATCTTAAGGCGAATTATCTAAGCTTACCCAGACTACCTCTGTCCAAGAGTATAATACTCGTTTCGAAGGCTTATCTAATCCAATCTCTGGCGTTGATCCAGATTTCTTACGCAGTTTCTTTGAATCGGGATTACGCACGGACACTCGTCGCGAAGTCCGTTTACATCGCCCCTCTTCACTACTCCAAGCTTTTAGCCTAGCAAAAATGATCGAAGATAAAATCCACGACACATCCAATATCTATTCCAGACCCAAACAAAATCCCAACCCATATCCAAGAGCTTTTCCCCCACTTTTACCTACAACAATAACCAACGCTTCACCTATAGCCTAACAAACAATCAATTCCATTCAGCCACCTTACCCCCGCCCAAATGGCCGAGCGCCGTGACAAAGGACTCTGCTATAATTGTGATGAAAAATTCCACAAGAATCATATCTGCAAAGGCAAATGAATTTATTAAACATGGATGATGATCCACCCGATGCACTATTTGATATTCTACAAAACTTCCCTACTGAAAATGTATCACTTACGCCTGATTCGGACGACAACCCAGCTCCGGCAGTTAGTTTCCATGCTTTAGTTGGTCGCTATTCACCACAAACATTCTACAAGGCACCCTCAATTCCATTCCGGTCCAAGTCCTAATTGACAGTGGCTCTACTCACAACTTCTTCCAAGATTGCCAAACACTTAGCTTTAACCACCTTACTATCCCCTCACTTCACCGTATTGGTAGGGAACGACGATACACTCCACTGCTCTGGCCAATGCCCAACGTGAACTTGTCCTTGCAGGGTCACTCATTCGCTGTAGATCTCTTCATTTTACCCATCCAAGGCGCTGACATCGTCTTAGGTGTCCAATGGTTAGCAACCTGGGCTATATTCTTATGAACTACCAATACCTCTCGATGGAATTCCAGTGGCAAAACCAACGCATCACTCTCCGTGGTGAACCAAGTTCCAAGGTGGAACAAGTACATTTCAACCAATTAAAACGTCTCTACGCAACAACTCTATCGCCTCCTTCTTCCAACTTGTGCCACTCTCCCAAACCCCAGATCCAACACCACCCAAAAGTACACTTCTCTCCCCTGCCATACAATCACTTCTGCTCGACTTTCAAATCGATTTTGCTGAACCAGATACCCTACCCCCCAGCGCACTCACGACCACCACATTCCCTTATTACCCAATACCTCTCCAATCCGTACACGACCCTATCGATATCCCCACTCCCAAAAAAATGAAATTGAAAAACTCATTACTGATATGCTTGCATCAGGCATAATACGTCCCAGTACCAGTCCATTCGTTTCTCATGCCTTACTTGTCAAAAAAAAAGGACGTGACATGGCGACTTTGCGTGGACTATCGAGCCCTTAATGCCATCACCATACCAAATTTCCCATGCCCACGGTGGATGAAATGTTAGACGAACTCCATGGTGCCTCCATATTTTCCAAACTTGATCTATGCTCTGGTTTCCAGCAGATTTGCATGCACCTTGACGATATTTTCAAAACTGCCTTTCGCGCTCATGACGGACACTACGAATTTGTTGTGATGCCATTTGGGTTACAGAACGCCCCGGCCACGTTCCAGAGCTTAATGAATTCAGTACTCTGCCTGTTCTTACGACGCTTTGTTACAGTTTTTTTCGATGACGTCCTTATCTACAGCTCCTCTTTGGACGACCACATCATTCACCTCCGCATGGTTCTCCATTGCTTACTGGACAGCTCTCTATTTGCCAAACGATTTAAATGTCTCTTCGCTCAAACAGAAGCGGCATACTGGGTCATATCGTGGATCGCCATGGCGTCAAACCCGACCCAGCAAAGATTACGGCCATTTCAGATTGTTCTTTCCCTACATCTCTCAAACAACTTCGGGCCTTTCTTGGGTTGGCTAGATACTACCGTAAGTTTGTACAAAACTTCGCTCATATTGCTTCCCCTCTCACGGCCCTGCTTCGCAAAGATCCATTTGCTTGGTCATCCGAGGCTGACACTGCATTTCAGTTTCTCAAAAGCGCATTAACAAATACTCCAGTACTTGCACTACCAAATTTCAAGCTCCCCGGCACTGGTATTGGCGTAGTTCTTACACAAAATGGACATCCGCTAGCCTATGTTAGTAAGAAACTCCATACAAAAATGCAAAAGGCTTCCACATACGAGCGTGAGTTATTCGCAATAACTAAATCAGTGGGAAAATGGTGTCCTTATCTCCTAGAAACAAACTCACAATCAGAACAGATCACCAAAGTTGACAGATCCCTCAATGGATAACTTACGGCAAGAAACAACCCAACATCCAATTCTACGGTCATTGCTTCAGAAGATCCTCTCCAACACCGACGGTTTCTCCAAATTTACCACTCGGGATGGGCTTATTTTTTACAATGGACGAATTGTGGTAGCTCCAGACTCCATTCACAAAAACCGCGTTCTTACGACTTTCATTCCAAAACGATCTCTATATTAACATAGTGGTAGAAGTCTGATCGAAGGACATGGTGGGTTCAATAAAACATTTGCTCGCATATACCCACTTTATTACTGGACAAACATGAGACGAGATATCAAGGACTTTGTCAGCACATGTTCCACTTGCCAAGCTACTAAGTATCAACCACGAGCCACGACCGGGTTACTCCAACCACTGCCTATTCCACAAGCTGTGTGGGATGACATATCCATGGCTTCATTATTGGGTTACCAAAATCCGGAGGGAAAACAACCATCATGGTCGTGGTGGGCCGCCTTTCTAAATACGCTCATTTAAATAAAAAAGCAAATTTAAAATAAAAATACAATAAAAAATATATATTATCTTATCAGATAATTTGCAAAAATCATGTCCATATTTTTAAGGTTTTACTTTTTTATTATTATCAAATTCGAGAAACTATAGTAATGCCTCGTTACGGGGATGCTGCATCCGTTCGTTGGTTTGAAGTGGAATCATGTGCTGTGTTTCACATAATCAATTGTTACGAGAAGGTGACGAGGTAATTATATAACTATATAAATGTTATGTTGAAAAAATTTACAAATATTCCGTGACGGACATGGCGGGAAATGCTTTTATGGTGGATTATATTTTTAATCAATTCAAGAATTAGGAAATCTCCAACCAGCAATACCATTTTAACTGGGTCAGTGTCTTCAAACGTGCGAAATCCCCTGCAGCCAAAAATGTTTTTATCTACCTGGTTTACGTTCAACTTATACACCAACTCAAAACAAACTTATTTTAAAGAAAAAAACATAAAATAATACATCAGTCAATTTAGACTAATCACATTGAGTTGATTTATGAGTTGTGCGCAAACCAAGTCCATACATGTATTTCTTCGCACTAGGGCCGTTGGGGTGAGTCCAAAAAGATTGCTACTCATATATCAACTCCAAAATATTGGCATAATTCTAGTTTGTTTTATTAATTATTTATTATAATAAGTTGAATTAAATAATTTATAAATATTAAAATAATTAATTTAATTATCTAAAAAATAATTTAACTTTATTTGCCATACATGCTATAAAAAATGTTAAATTTATTTTATTTGTATATTATCAATTTTATAATTATTTACCCATTGTATTTAATTGTCTACAATATTTATATAATACAAATTAAGTGAATCAATTATTTGTAAAAAAAATTCAACATAAAATTTATATAATTATATAATTATCTTGTCACCCTCCTCGTAACAATTGATAATGTGAAACAAATCACATTGTTCCACTTCAAATCAACGAACAGATGCAGTATCCCCGTAACAAGACATTACTCTAATTCTTGCAATTTTTTCTTTCTCGAATTTGATAATAAAAAATGTCTAAGTAAAACATGAAAAATATGGACATGATTTTTGCAATTTATCTGATAATATATATTTTTATTGTATTGTTTTTATTTTAATTTTTTTTTATTAAAAAAATTAAGATTAAATTTTTTGAAGTTGGCGTGTCTTGGACACGCCAATTGGATTGACTTCTTCTACTGAAGACGCCAGCCCAATTGGCGTTTTGAGTCATTTTATTAAGTTTTTATATTTTAGGTTATTTTGTTAAACATTTTTTAATTTTAGGTTATTTTGTTAAATATTTTTTAATTTTAGGTTATTTTAATAATAACCCGAAAAAGTGTCAGTCTGCTTTTTTAATGGCTAGTGACGAAGAAAATGTTAAATAATCTAATGAATCAATAGTTCAACCGGTAGGGTTATAAGTGCCATCATCATATATATTTTTGTATAGCATGACGACATGTCAGAACTACAGGATAGGTAGCATCAAAGTAATAGGCCGACATGCATACTTACAACTATTAGGGAATTTTGATAATATGGTCAGAATATTATCTCAACTTTAGTATCAATGGCCCAAAATCATTTGGGTAGTGGGCCCATATATTTTTGTGTAGGAATCGTTATCTCAAAATATTTTGGTTCCTTTGATCCACCCTTAGAGTCGTGGCTTTAGGGGTGTGCAACGGTTTGGTTAACTTGTCGAATCGAACCAATTCAAACCGAACCGAATCGAAATTTTTTTATGCGATTTTAAAAAAACTTGGTTTTCTGTTACAGGATTCGGTTAACCAAACCGAACCGAAGATCAAAATTCTACAAATACATTAAATTTTGTAAAATTTTATTTTAATTGTTTAATTTTTTTAATGGTTTCGCTCTTGATCGTATGAATAAGAACTCGTAAATTAACTACGTGTTTTCAAGTATAATATAATTTATTTTGTTTTCTATTTTAAACTCAATTTTTTAGAATAAATGGCTTCAAAATAATATTAGAAGTTTAGAACTAAAATGTCAAGGGTGAAAAATCACTTTGAGTTCAATGTATGATGCATTAGAGCTTGTATTTATGTTGAATTTTGTTCGACTAATTATCCAATTTTTTTTAAAAATGGTTTCAAACCGAAATTGAACGAAAATGTTCGGTTAAAATCAAGACCGAACCTAACAATTTCGGTTTGATTTTGGGTTTTTAAAATTTATGAACCTAAATTTCGCTTCGTTTTGAATACCCCCACGTGGTTTAGAAATTCCTCAACTATAATCATCCAAAACCTAATGGGTGGTTTCGAAATTCTCCAGTTATTAACCATCGAACATTCAATCCTAATCGGTTCATTGGTTAGGAAAATCGAATTCTTTTTGATTATCCCAAATGTTGGATCAATAGTCCAAATTTATCAATGTCTCATTTTTTATATATTTTTATATATGACGTAATGTATTAATAAATTTGAGATATTGATCCACGAGCCAAGAAATAACCAGGAAAATCCTACTTCTAAACTGGTCAGAACAATTGATTCGATTAATTAGACCGTTGACCAGGGTTTGATTCTGCGTTGGGACTGGTTTATTTATGGATCGAGATAAGCTTTTCATGATATAAATCACGCATGCATGATGCCTTTATTAGTATGTGATACGTGATCTTAAATAAATGTGATACCATTTATAGAAATATGTATAAAGGTAATTAAAAAATCTCGAGTTCGAAACCCTCCTTCTCCACCCTCATGGTAGAGGATTGTAACAAAAACATTTGTGTACATGAGCGCTGAAAAAAAAACAAAAGCAAGAAATATGTACATACCACGATGCACAAGTTAAATAATATTAAATTGACTATAACAAGTAGCAGTCGTCACACTTAGTCCACTACACTTAATTAGTTTTGACTAGTATTCACATTTATTGCATATTTGAAAATTATACATTTTGTAAATTATTAGAAGATAAGATTTTACGATTCTTCTTCAAAACGGCATACCCTATTCTTTTCATATCGTTTGACGCTGTTTTCATGGGCATTGTTATATAATATATTTATTTAAATTATTTATATTTTTAAATTATCAATGAAACTTATGTTTTTTTTATTTTAGATTAATAGATTTTGTTTTTGTATGTGAGGGTATTATTGGAATATAAAACATTGACATAACATAAAATGATAGGCAATCTTGAAATTATGAAAAAAGCTTCATCAAAATAGTTACTCTACTATTCTCACACTTTATAATATAGTATAAATAATATAGATATCAGAGTGATATAGTTGTTCTTAATATTACTTTTTAGGACAATAACAATATAAGCCCTTGAGTTTCAACATCTTTTTAACCTTTATCAAATCCGTCGTATCATCTAAAATTTAGTAACTTTATCGACTCCACTTTTCATAATTTCACTTCACATAACAATTTTTATTTAAAAAATATCTATTCACATAATAGATTAATGGGCATCTGATGATTCCAACAACCACCAAGACATATTTATAGGATATTTTCAAATGGCAAAATGAAAAGTATATGGTAAGAGCTCACTTCAAATTTTGGAGAGATTCGAGTTCGAGTCCTGTAGTGTGAAGGAAAAATTAAAAAAATGAGTAGTATAGTATAACTTTTAATTTAAATAAATGCTAATTAAGAAGACGAGTATTACATGATTAAGACGTTGAAATTTATGATATAATCTGTCACGTATACAAAAATATATAATGCACGATAATATATTAATATCTTATCTTTCAATACATGGGCAAATTTAAATTTTTTATTTAGGGGATAAAAAATAATAATATAAAAAATTCGAAGGCGAAAAAAAAAAATTACGGGTCAAAATATAATTTTAGGAGGTAAAATTTGATTTTTTTAGGGTCAGTTGTCCCTTCTTTATACTGTGCAATCGCACCTGCTTCTTTACCATAGATAAATCTGTAACTAATCGAACATTTGTATAGACGCAGTATAATACACAGGTAATGCAAGAGATACAGATAAGATATCACCATCGTTAAAATTTGATTATGCTACAATTAGTGCAATAATTAATTAATTATCAAACTAGGAAAATGGATAATACGTCAAAAATATGGGGAAACTAAAAGTCAAAGTAAGCCAAGTTGGATGTAATAAACAAACCAATGATAGAGCATCAAGTTGACCAATATGGCATACTGATACCGTTGTCTTCCAGGCAATAAACTTGGTTTTCCGTCTATAAATTTGAGAGCTTTGTGTTCTCCATTTCTTGAACGGTGAGGGAAAGCCATGGCGGGTGGAGGAGTTATGGATTCCAGTGGCGGAGCAAGAGCTCATCTTTATGAATACAGAATCACGTCTTATTTCATTTTTGCTTGCGTTGTTGGTTCTATGGGGGGTTCTTTGTTTGGCTATGATCTTGGCGTTTCTGGTAAGTTTTGTCTTTTGTCTCTGAGATAATTTGTTACTTGGGATATTGGAAATTTGAATGGTTTTGTCATTCTCATTTATTTTTCGTTATTGGGTTTCTCAAAGAACTAGGTTTCCTGCGCTAATTCATCGTGTTTCATGATTCTTGGATCATTGTTTGTTTGAGGTTTTCACTGTGGTAGACTTCTTTAGTTGCTTAAATGGATCTGTGGAATTTGTTGTTTATGTTGAGGGCAAAGTGGAAGAAAGAATGATAAGATTTGGTCAAAAGGGCATAAATTTTTGGATTGCCACTGTTTTTCAGTAGCCATATCCAGTTGTTTCTTCCTTATATTGTGACTTCAATTTGTCTTTTTATTATAATTTGATATTTTGTGGATTATTTAAAAGTTGGAATTTATGGGGATGTAAAACAGGTGGAGTGACTTCCATGGATGATTTTCTCAAGGAATTTTTCCCTCGTGTGTACAGAAGAAAACAAGAGCATCTTAAAGAAACAGATTACTGTAAATATGATAATCAGATATTGACTCTCTTTACATCGTCTCTCTACTTGGCGGCATTGATTTCCACCTTCGGAGCATCTTATGTAACCCGAAGCAAAGGTAGAAGAATCAGTATCATTTGTGGATCCATTAGTTTCTTCGCAGGAGCAATCCTAAATGCTGCCGCACAAAACATCGCAATGCTGATCATCGGCAGGTCACTTCTTGGTTTCGGCATCGGATTTGGCAACCAAGTAAGCATAAGTATTAATGCTCTACATGAAAACGAGATGAAAAAATAGTGTATTTGATATTTTGATTCTTGAACAGGCTGTCCCTTTGTATCTTTCTGAGATGGCTCCAGCTAAGATCCGTGGAGCTGTTAACCAGCTGTTTCAACTTACAACTTGTTTGGGAATTTTGATAGCTAATTTTGTTAATTATGGGGTTGAAAGAATCCATCCATGGGGGTGGCGATTGTCTCTCGGCTTAGCTGCAGTCCCGGCTACGCTCATGTTTGTCGGTGGACTTTTCTTGCCTGAAACCCCAAATAGTCTCGTAGAACAGGGAAAATTGGATGAAGGGAGGAAAGTTTTGGAGAGAATTAGAGGAACCCCGAAAGTTGAAGCAGAGTTTCAAGACCTTCTTGATGCTAGTCGAGCTGCTAAAGCCATAAAGCATCCATTTAGGAATCTTTTGCAGCGAAAGAACCGGCCCCAGTTGGTGCTTGGCGCTCTAGGGATACCGGCATTCCAGCAACTTACTGGCATGAACTCGATTCTCTTCTACGCCCCTGTCATATTCCAGAGCTTGGGATTCGGCTCAGGCGCGTCCCTGTACTCATCAGCCATCACTAGTTCAGCTCTGGTTGTGGCTACACTGATATCTATGGCGTATGTCGACAAATTCGGCAGACGAGCATTCTTTCTCGAAGCAGGCTGCGAGTTGTTCATTTGCTCGGTACTCACTTTAAATCATCTACAACTCATATCTTTTAAATCGTATACCAATAATGCTGACAAAAAATCTTGACTACACTCAGGTTACAATTGCCATAACTTTGGCTCTAGAATTTGGACAAGGAAAAATACTGCCTAAAGGAATCGGGATCTTCCTAGTGATTGTTATTTGCATATTCGTGCTCGCTTACGGAAGATCTTGGGGACCTTTGGGCTGGTTAGTCCCAAGCGAACTCTTTCCACTCGAGACAAGATCGGCTGGACAAAGCATGGTCGTCTGTGTTAACATGATCTTCACCGCATTGATCGCTCAGTGTTTCCTTGCGGCTTTGTGCCACCTTAAATATGGGATCTTCCTAGTATTTGCCGGCTTGATTTTTATCATGAGTTGCTTCATTTACTTCCTCTTGCCCGAAACGAAGCAGGTTCCCATTGAGGAGATTCATTTGTTGTATCAGACTCACTGGCTGTGGAAGAGATTCTGTGGACCGGAGGAGAAAGCAGCTGAGATATCTGGACAGAGTGTTTAGAATCCATTGCAGATGATGAAATATGTTTTTTTTCCTTTCAAATTTCTTTTTCATGCCAATAGGATTTCAAAGTTGATACGAAGTTTGTTATTGGAATGGGATTTTAGGTATAATATATCCTTGATGTGATCTCTCTATTCTGATAATTTTATTATCCACCGTTTGGTTGATAGGATGATGATTAAAGAATGATAGATTTCTGTTACGTATTAATCTTACGTTTGGTTCATTGATTAATCGTTGTTTTTCTATATCTTATCCTATAACATCAAATAATTTACCATTCAAAAAGTAATCAATCATCATCCTATCAATCGATCCAACAATGTCGACTCATATATGAAATTGCAGATTAAGCTCTCAAGTCTCCTCTTCTTGACTAAAAAGAAGGGACCAATAGTAAACGAACATATATATATACTAGTTCCTCTTGGCACCGCACAAGGTGCGGTGCCAGTTGCCAGATTATTTGGTCAGCCACTCTGTTGCTTAACCTTTTGCTAAAATTGTAAAATTCATTATCTCGTAACACCTATAAGTGAATCATCGACTGGACTTGCTGACAAAGGACAAGAAATGTGTCTTTGGTAGTTTTTCATTGGAAGCTTGAAACCTGTATTTGAATGTAAAAACAAAACAATACAAAGATATTTATGAGTGGTACTTACGTAAGGACAGTTACAAATGGCTTCAAGTCCAAGGTGGGGCTAAAGAAATTTTCTTATGAATTTTCTGCCATTGTGTATGTAGACCAAACCGTTTCAATCTTATAGTAAGGACATGAGGAGCCTTGTGAGTTGTTTGCTGCTTAAGAGCTTTAACTTTGTGTGCATTCCTGACATTGGTACTGTCTAGCAATGAAATTGCTTTTGCAATTTCTAAACTTGAATCCAAGAATATGCTACCTGACTCCTAATGGGACCAGCGAATATCTTGTGGACTAAACTGTTCTCCTAAGCAGTATGTCATTCAGTAGGCATTCCAGATGGTAAGCAGCATTCGTGCATGGATAGTAAATTTACAGTATACTCATGTGCATCCTCTTGTCTGGCATTACAAAAGTTCTGGAATATACCTGCTATCTCAATTAAGGGTCCAAACATTAGAAACAAAATCGAATGTTCAAATAAGCTAGAAGCCCAACCTGGAATTAACCAAAGAAAGCTCAAGGAAATGTAGATTAACAACTAATTACAAACTAAATAGACATCATAACAATGTAAAGATTTGTGATGATTTCCTTCTAATATTTTGAGAAGATTGTAATAAGATTAAAGTATGGTCGTTTCACGATCTTACTCAATTGAAAAATGTCATTTACAGATATCAAGAAAAAGAAATGATAGTGATAAAGACAAGGAAATGTGCTAACCAAGCTCTAAAAAAATAATATTCATATATAGTCAAAAAATGCTAAAAGATCAGCCAACCATGTAAGAAAAATTAAGCAAATTAGGGAAGTTAAAAAGATAGCAGTATTTAATTTAACATGAAATAGAACAAAACAAAAACCAGCAAAAACAAAACTTCAATGATCAAGGTAAGATTAAAATAATCGGCTTCGAGTTCAAATCAACAAGAGACCCATCACCTGTCTATTGTAGATAAATGAATAGAATATATCCTCGATGGCCTGCATCAGAAGAGGGGAAACCAAAAGCTTAAGCAACCCTTGCCACTCCCTCTAGAAATACAGGTTCACTATGCTTAAACGAAGACCAACGATAAACGTGTTAGTGTGTGTGACTGTGTGACGATACAAATTTTAGCTCGAGAACTGCACGTTCATATCCCCTTAAAAATAGAGGTTTACCAAGTAAACAAAATTTAAAAATCGTGTCGCATTCAAGACGTGCTACATAAATTGCAGCTCACAAATACCAAGTATATGCCCTATGTATATCATCATAAGTAAGCCAAAAAACAAGCCAAAGACAACCTCAAAATAGTAAAATTAAAACCCTTAAAAATGCATAACACAGTGCACAAACAGAAACCAGAAGGATACAAGTCTGGACCAGCAAACCTCAAAGTGTACACGAGCAAAAGAAAACAAGTCGCCCTCGTCTGAACCAACCTCGTCCCCGCCCTTTGAAAAATGTCGTAGTATGTTTTTCTAAGGACAACATTGTCATATTAGCAGGAGCAGAAGAAATATTAATCTATAAAGTACGAAGAAAAATTTAAATTAAATTTTTTTCAGTAGGAGCAGAAGAAAAATTAAAATTAAAATCTTCTGAACCTAATAATTTTGACAATACGAAGGAAAGATTAAGGTATTGAAGAAAAAATTCAGGGAATCACCAACCAGCGGCTTTACTCATAGAGTCAATGCAAATGTCGACGCATATTTCGCAATTGAACTTTTCGGCTGCTGCTCCACCGGCTCATGCCACAAGCAAATGTGGCATGAGCCTACGTATGAAAGTAATGGTACTTTTCGGCTGCTGCTCCACCATTCACGGGATCTTCTGCAGTCAACACATAAAAAAATTATAATAAGAGTAAAAAACAAATGGCCATCGAACAACCTACCACCATACCGCCGAATAAGCTACCGACATGCCCACGTTAGAGCCCAAACCACGGAGCAATATTAGAATAAGTGAATGCACGCACGGAGCAGCGTTTCGACGGATGAAGGAAAGAGCGCACCACATAAGGCAAGAAATGAGGAAACCTAACCTAAACAAAACAAAAGAATGCCAGGTCCAAAAAATAATTCTGCTACAAACAAATAATACTACCACGGTCGTAGCCGCCGCGTGAAGCCACAAACGAGACGCCAAGACTGGAATCATTAAATGCAATCGCATGATTGCAGGGGGCGGCGGACAAAAAAGTGGTACATTAAAGTGGACCGACGGACTAAAGGCATGTACATGACGCCAGACGGCGTGGATGACCGATGGACAATAAACTCAGACATTGCATCAGACTGGTGGACGAAAGTGAGAAACGATGTGTTGGGGATGGCTGAAAGGAATTGGAAAGGGGCAAAATAAAAGAACTGAAGGACCAAAATGAAAGAAATTACAAATTACTGTTCATAACTTTTTTAAATATGACTCATATTACTGTACAAGAGTATGTGCTCTTATTATATTGTTAAATATATATATACAAAATAATTTTCCTCTATAAAATTCAATTTATTCGGCTCTACATGATATTAAGTTATAATTTTCACCATATTATTTGGTACTTAGTAGACAAAAAATAATATCATTTTATTCTATTCATTATTACGATTTTTCAATACCGGCGGTACGTTGGATTGACTTAGTATTGTCCATACATCAAAGCGATGGATCATGAAGTTGGATGACAATATTTTTATTCATTGGTTACAACCTATTAAAGGGTTTGTTTGATGATGCCCTTAAGGGTAGTGCCCTTATGGGCATCATCACCATTCATTTGGAATCTTTTTAAAAAAAAAGGAAAAAAAAAATTCTAAATGGATGGTTGATGATGCCCCTGAGGGCAGTGCCCTTAAGGGCGGCAACAATGAAACCCTATTAAAGACATTATTCTTAAAGATAGCAACGAACCAACCAGTACCTAGTGGAAGTCTTGCTCAAACGTTGACTTGTAACTTGCATGAAGGTATATATCCAGTTTTTATTGATATTGGTCCCAATAGGTATCTCTTCCAAATAATTCAGATACTGACGAATTGAGGATTGGGAAAGGTTCAAACTTGAGAAAAAGAAAATACTACATGATTGCATGCACTTTTGTCTTTCTTATCAATAATTAAATAAAATTACTATTATTTATTATGTAATTGCGGATGCAGGAAAATTAATAACAGGGACAAAATTTTTAAAGTACAAATATAGGTAAAAAAAATTTAGAGGGTCAAAAAAAGTTAAGGGGGTAAAATATATTTTTGAGGGGCAAATTGCAATTTTGTGGGTTAAAAAGCAAATATTTTTAAAAAATATATTATATGGTAAAAACAAAAGTTTTTTTCCTGGCCCCCTTGCCTAAAGGTATGTCTCCAGTGGCAGCGAGCCAATAACCTACAAATAATTGTCAATTTTCAGCTGAAGGAAAACTTCGTCCATTGATTTTAGCCAATTTATCACGACTTTCGGCTTTCATCTAAGAAAAAGAGTCCCATTAATATAAGCTATGACCAATTGTTCCTCGAATACCAATTCTACGATATGATAAGATATTGATATAAGATGAAAATTTTCTAAAAATAGTATATAATACAATAAAGATACAGTTGTTTTATATATCCGTAAACACACTTAATATATTAATATAACAACATGAATTTGCAATTCTTTACTAGATTCAAACATATAGCTATGTGCTTCACTCGATAGAAAGTGGAGAAATGCCACTCAGCGAGCCCTACAGCGCCGGCATCGGGATTCAAGAAGCACGCTAAGGCAATAATGCACTGAAAGAGCTATCCTTCGTGAACGCGGTTTATCCGTAGTCAAGTAAAAATATAGCTTCTGAAGCGAAGTTTACCACTCTGCTATGTGATCCGGTCAAGGCGAATTGAATGGCCTTTTTTCCACTTGACAATCAGCTTCCATATCTGAATATTATGCAAGTATTCGTTCATTTAAGACACGACTATTGATCATATCGTATATAATATAATTATTATCATAAATCATGTTGAATATGATATCTATATTGTACTTGTTGACAAATACTTCTACTTAAATCTTTAAAAATATCCAATGCATCCATCAAGTATCTATTAAGATTTCTTGGATAATGATTCGATATGCATGGAAATTTAAAAACTTTTGAATATTGAATCCCACGCTATCGATGGCTTTCAAAATAAATTGCATAAGTAAAAGATTACCATAAAATTTACCTCATGATATATATTCACAATAAAAATGTTATTATTAATCATATCGGATACGATATCCATATGATAGGAAGGTGGCAGGGGGTAAGTGGGAGGTGGTATGTAAGAGTAAGGACGAGGGAGGCTTAGGAGCGAGAGGCTTAGATTCTTTTACTTGGCTTTACGTAGTAAGTGGAGATGTCGAGCTCTAGTTGAGAGGAATCATCCGTATGTAAGGGTTTTGGAGTCGAAGTATGGTTCGGATTCTGTGATTGGGATGGTGGACCGAGGGTTGGATCATAGTGTAAGTAATCCTCAGAGCATACAACGCAGCGGAATAAAATTTTAGGATTACTAACACCGGATCTATACATAGGGATTCATATCGGATTAGAGAATACATAAGAGTCTCACCCTTGTAGCGTGTTTGAAGCAGAATCCACGGAGCAGCACCACGTCCTACGCCTTCTCAAAGTCAATCGCAAAACTCGATTGGTTTTGCCTCAACGGTATCCACACGATCAAATCGGGTGAAGGGATGGTTTAATAACAAGTTGCTAGACAAGTTATTAAACCGATACACAAAGCTAACTCGATTCACAATCGAATAATCGCCACAAAAACCACCAAATCTCCTTGGCTACCTTGAAGAAGCCGAGAGCTTTTGATGGTCTTGTAGGCGGCCGTGTAGCTTGTTTTTGGGTGTAGGTTTTGATATCAAAATTGTCTTACAATAAAACACCTTGCAATCATATTAAATATGATTAATTAAAGGCTTTCATAAAGCCTCATGGGCTTAAGCCCATGATTTAATTAATCATTATGATTATTAATTAAGACTCCTCTTAATTATTTAATTCATCCCATGAATTTAATTTCCCTTCTCGATTTAATCTTTTGTGCGACCCGATAGGATCTTGTAATGTTGGCAGTGACATAAAATCTCATTTTACGTCTCAAGCATTGAGCGGTATCTAGCAACACATCAATGCTACCCAAATTACAAGAATGTCAATGACTCGACATAACCTTTAGAACTTGTGATAATATTAATCATGTAGCTTAATCCCTTTGTCCTTTGTGTCTAGATTGAACACGAGTCATGGAATAGTCATACTCGTATATCCAATCTTTATTTCTTGATCCCCAAGTAGAACTAGAATAAACGAATAAGCTCGATATCTCATATCGACTCATTCGAGCATGGCCATGCATTTTAGTTCTCACTTGATCAAGGGCCTAACACATCTCCTGTTATATAGGAGGGACAAATCCTATCTCGATCAGTCAACATCCCTCTACATAATTCGTAGTGTATCCAATAGTCGCCTTTATAGTATACCCTGTTACGGGTAACGTTTGACGATATCAAGATACATAACTCCTTATGTTGGGATCTCTGATGATCACAAGTCGTAAGGATTACATACATTATTATCACTATGAGAATTGCATATGACGATCATATAACTATCCATGTTGCATTCTCATGGTGGGTCTGTCCAGTACATCGTTCTCTAACATGTACCCATATGTTGATTTGATATCTCATATCAATGAACAATTCATCGATCAACACATACTAGTCTCTACGTATTATCATTATCCCTTTCATGATAATACTTGACTAGGGACATCTTTAAGAATAATACAATATTATTCTAAGGACATTAACATATATATTAATTCACAATGCACAGTTAAAAGAATAATATATAATAATGAATTGCCATTCATAAATCCATAAACATTGTATGTCTTAAACAATCATCTAATGACTTGTCTTAGGGCATATCCCAACAAATCTCCCACTTGCACTAAGACCACTCAGACATATACCTAATGCCTAGAGATCTAGTATGACGATCATGCTTCTGCTGTGACAGCGGCTTCGTCAATGGGTCAGATACATTATCATCTGTTGGTACTTTGCATATTTTAACATCTCCCATTTCAACGATTTCTCGAATGAAATGGAAACGCCTAAGTATGTGCTTGGATCTTTGGTGAGATCTTGGTTCCTTAGCCAATGCGATCGCTCCATTGTTGTCACAATAGAGTTCTATCGGATCTTTAATGCTAGGCACCACTCCCAGTTCAGAAATGAACTTCCTCATCCAAACAGCTTCCTTTGCTGCATCCGAGGCAGCAATATACTCAGCTTCCGTTGTAGAATCGGCTACTGTTTCTTGCTTTGAACTCTTCCAGCTCACAGCACCTCCATTTAGGCAATACACATATCCAGATTGCGATCGAAAATCATCTTTGTCGGTTTGGAAGCTAGCATCAGTGTAACCCATTACATTGAGCTCTTCCTCACCTCCATAAATCAAGAATGTATCCTTAGTCCTTCTCAAGTACTTCAGGATGTTCTTGACAGCAATCCAGTGACCTTCACCTGGATCAACTTGATATCTGCTCGTCATGCTCAAAGCATACGATACATTGGGACGAGTACATATCATGGCATACATGATAGATCCAATAGCTGACGCGTATGGAATCTTACTCATGCGTTGTCTCTCATCTGGTGTTGAAGGACACTGTTCCTTCGAGAGATAAATACCATGTGTCATAGGCACGAATCCTTTCTTGGATTCTTGCATGCTAAACCTTTTAAACACCTTGTCTATGTACGTACTTTGACTTAGACCAAGAAGCCTTCTCGATCTATCTCTATAGATCTTGCTTCCTAATTGTTGGAACCTAAGAGGGGGGGTGAATGAGGTTCCTTGGCTACTTTAGCCTTTTAAAATGAATTTGCAAAAATTGAGTTTGCGCTGCGGAAGACTAGTTGTCAATCGAACAAAAAACAAAATAATAAAATAATGTAAATGCGTAATATAAATAAAAGCAATAAAGAAGATGAGAATTTGTTATAGAAGTTCGGCGATGAATCGCCTACGTCTCCTCTTCCCGGCTAGAAAACGTCCAACCGAGGATCCACTAGAACAACTTCTTCTTGGCCTTAAGGGCTCCAAGGATAGCCACAATCTTGCACCAACTTCACTTATTGGCGACTTATACAATTTTCCAACTTGCGTCGGTGTTGGAGGACCTTTACAATAATCAAATCACACCTTCACGGTGTACCAACAAGAAGAATCAAAAGATCACACACAAGAAGTAAATTACAAACTCCAATACAATATAAATGTATGAAGTTTGCAATGCTAGAATGATTTTGATTGCACACAACTTTCTTGTAGTTTATACTCTTGTTTCTTGACTTCAAAATGATCCAAAACACCCATATTTATAGTGTTGAAAGCCCCCAAAGCTCCTACTAGCCGTTGCTACACATAAGGCTTGAATCACGCCTCGATCGCCTCGGACATCGCCTCGGGCGATCACCTATCGCCGCGTTCCAACGGTCAAAAATCCTCAGATCGCCTCAGGCGATGGGACGATCGCCTCAGGCGATCCAATACCAAAATTAAGGCCGTAGCCTCAGCTCCTTCAAAAATTGCATCGCCTCAGGCGAAGTAGCCATCGCCTCAAACGATCAACCAATCGCCTCAGGCGTTCCAGGCATCGCCTCGGGCGTTCAGTCCATGCGCGCGATCCTCGGCATCGCGTCAGTCGATGTGCGGGGCGAAGTTCCAAATGGCTGCCATCGCCTCAGGCGATGGTCATCATCGCCTGGGGCGATCTCCCTCGCGTGCTCGCCTGGCCATCGCCTCTGTCGATGGGCGTGGCGATCCTCGCCTGGCACCCATCGCCTGGGGCGATGGCACTCATCGCCTGGGGCGATCCGTGTCTTCCAAAAGACAAATTTTCTTTGGCATTTCCATACTATTACAATCTTCAAATTTGATCATAATTTATGCTGCATACTCAATAAAAACCATTAGTAGAAAATGTATAGGTTTTGTAATCATCAAAACAAAAACGATAATTTTATTTAAAATAGAGAAATGAGAGTTGTAGCGTTTTAAGGCGCAACAATCTCCCCCTTTTTGATGATCACAAAACCCGGTAAACTTGAAAGAAAAAAAAAACTTATAACAATGCAATGCATAGAGAGTTTAAACTCCCCCTTAATGAATGCAATGATAACAATGTTTCAATGTGCATTTTTATCACCTTTACAAAATGTGTCACAAGTTGTAAAAACAATTAGGTTGCAAATAGCATTTCAACAATCAAGTTTACAACAAGTTTACATATACATTCTCCCCCTTTTTGTGAGAATAAAAAAGGTGAAGGATTTTAAAAAAATTGACATAGTTTCCTTTAAAAATTGAATAACCCATAAAGCCATCAACAAGCAAATCATATATCCATTCAACAACTTAAATCCATTCAAGTAATACACAATCAACTCAAAATCCAATCAACAACTTAAAATCCATTACCATACACAATAAACTAATTCCAACATCATTTAAACCATTTAATCCTTACAAATAATTACAAAAGGATAAAATCTAAAAAACAACTAAAACAAAGACAACTCAATCCATGCCACCATCACCATCACCATCATTCCCGTGAGTGGTATCCTCGTCCATGTGAGCACTGGAAAACTGAGAACGAAGAGCGTCTACTTCATGTCGTAAATACGACAAATCTTCTCTCGATGAGTCTTGGTAAGCTCGAAGAGACGCAACATCATCTCGAATTGAATGGAATTGAGAATTCATGTCAACTCTCAAGGATTGAAATTGAGAGTTCATATCCTCACGAAGTGTTTGGAATTGTGAAGTAAAGAAAGCAAAGGCGTCTGGATTGAATTCAAAAGAAGAAGAAGGTTGATGACTATCAGGAGCTGGAATATCCGCCCCAATATGCATCATGTCATCAAAGGTAGATGGAGATTGATGTTGAATTGGTGGCTCATCTTGGTTTGGCTAAATCAAAAAAGGAAAATGAACTCTTTGAGCACTGGTCATCCTATCAATGGGTAATGAGGGGTGATCTTTAGGATTGAAGGCAGAAAGTAAGTTCCCCGGATCATTAACCCAACAGGAAGTGAAAGGATTCCAAGAAATTTTGTTAAACTGAAAACACCTAAGATTGAAGGTGTCCTTGGACTTGATAGGGAGTTTCTCATTGTCATCGAAATGAAGGTTGAAATGAAGAAAAATCTTTGTTAAGACACGGCCGAATGGTAGAATAACCTTTTTAGGATTATGGGCGGTGTTCCTAAAGATTTGGACAATGAATTTTGGTAGGTTGAAGGGGGTCATGGTAATGATGTAATACATCAAGTATACATCAGAGAACTTCAACCTAAGACGATCACCATCCCGAGGGATCATCGAGGTGATCACTATCTTGTGAAGGATTTGGTAGTTCGTAGGAATAGAATTCACAAGAAAAGATTGATTTGGACATTGGGGAGTTCCGCCAAATAAGAGATACAAGGCTTGGGCAGGATCGCATACCCCATCATTGGGCCAAGTAGCTAGAGCAAATTTAGCTGGACCCTCCGAAGGAATGCGAAGAATGTGTCCTAATTCAGTACTATTGAATTCAATTGGGCGATTGCAAACGATGGTTTTGATAGTTAACTCACCATCACCCTCAAAATATTCAAGATTGGCATAGAACGAATGAATCATGGACGGATACAAAAAATCGTTCTTTCTAGGAGGTTTGAAAAAAATTTTCCCATTGTTGGAATTGAATCCAATCAAGAATAGGGAGCTGGGAAGTCCTAAGGAAATCGAAATCAAAGATATAACCCGGATATAATTTGCGAGTAAGATAATCTTCCGGAATTGGCTTACCATCAAGTGGAGGACCCGTATAATTCCTAGTGGATCGATTAGAGCGTCTCCTCCGGCTTGATTCTCCTTCTTCTCGGTTGCTTCGAGACATTATGCAAGAAATTTGAGAGAATTGAGGTAAAATTTCGATTTTGGGAATATTGGGGTTAGGGTTGCAAAATTTCGAATTGGAAGATTTGTTGTTTGGAAAGTGAAATTGATGGTTTGGAAAGGCTTAGGATGATCGATTATAACAATGATGAAGAAAGCTCGAATTATGGGTGAAAAAACACGAAATTGTGCAGAAAAAAGTGAGCAAAAGCCGTAGCTTTCAGACTTTAAAATCCGAGATCGCCTGAGGCGATCTATAGAACGCCTGAAGCGATCGAGAACGCCCGAGGCGATACTTGCCATCGTTTGAGGCGATGCGAGCCACGGACGAGGCGCTGCGCACAGAATGCTGAGGCGATGGTTTGGCAACATTTTGAGTCAATTTTTTGGACCAAAATTTTATTTTTGATAAATCTAACTAGCATTATATCATCTAACAACAAAAATAAATCACATAATCTCAAAAACACAATAATTCACAATTTGTGACTTTTAAAGGTGATTTCAATATGCACTTTTGAAATTAAATTTTGAGTTATAAAATTCATTAACCATAATTAATTTATGTAAATGAATTTCACAATTGCTCTATGCAAATGATGAAGTAGAGTAGCTCCCCCTAAATATGATATCATTTCTTAAGGTATGCAAACATGCTCAAAGTTCAATCATACCCAATTCACCACGAAGAAAAATAAAAGTGTTTTCGTCTAGTGGTTTTGTAAAAATATCGGCAATTTGATCCTTGGTATTAACATAAAATAATTCAACATCATTTTGCTCGATATGGTCACGAATGAAATGGTGCCTTATATCGATATGCTTAGTCCGAGAATGTTGAATTGGATTTTTAGATAAACATATGGTGCTAGTGTTATCACAAAAAATTGGAACTTTTGAAACATCTAGCCCATAGTCAAGTAATTGGCTTTTCATCCACAAGATTTGTGCACAACAATTACCGGCGGCCATATATTCGGCTTCGGTTGTTGAGAGTGCAACACAATTTTGCTTTTTGGAAAACCAAGATACCAAGCTATTACCGAGAAAGAAACAAGTACCACTAGTGCTTTTCCTATCCACCTTATATCCTCCAAAATCGGCATCGGAGTAAGCTTTCAAATCAAAGAAAGAGTTTCTAGAATACCACAAGCCGAGATTTGGAGTTTTTGTAAGATATTTAAAAATGCGTTTTAAGGCGAACAAGTGTGATTCTTTTGGGGATGATTGAAATCTAGCACATAAACAAACACTAAACATAATATCCGGCCTACTAGCCGTTAAATAAAGCAAAGAGCCAATCATACTCCTATAAAGCTTTTGACAAATTGGTTTACCTTGTTCGTCCTTGTCAAGCTTGGTTGATGAGCTTATTGGTGTTGATGCACTTTTAGTATTATCCATTCCAAATTTCTTTAGCATATCTTTGACATACTTTCCTTGGCTTATAAAGATTCCATCTTTGCATTGTTTGATTTGCAATCCAAGAAAGTAGTTGAGTTCTCCCATCATGCTCATTTCAAAATTATCTTGCATCAATTTAGAAAACTCCTTGCACAAAGATTCATTAGTAGCACCAAATATGATATCATCAACATATATTTGAACAATAAGTAAATCATCTCCCTTAATTAAGGTAAACAAAGTGATATCCACTTTTCCTCTTGTAAAGCCATTCTTGGTTAAGAATGAAGATAGTTTTTCATACCAAGCTCTAGGAGCTTGTTTCAAACCATACAAAGCTTTATCAAGTTTAAAAACATGGTCGGGAAAATGTGGATCCTCAAAGCCGGGTGGTTGATCAACATACACCTCTTCTTTCAAATCACCATTCAAGAAGGCACTCTTGACATCCATTTGAAAGAGCTTAAAATCTTTAAAGCAAGCAAAAGCAAGAAACATGCGAATGGATTCTAAGCGAGCAACGGGTGCATAAGTTTCATCAAAATCTATGCCCTCTTCTTGGCAATATCCTTTAGCTACCAACCTAGCCTTGTTTCGAATAATCGTCCCATGTTCATCCATTTTATTTCTAAATACCCATTTTGTTCCGATTATGGTGTTGTTCGAAGGCCTAGGTACAAGATTCCAAACTTTATTTCTTGTGAATTGATTTAGTTCCTCTTGCATAGCCAAGATCCAAGAATCATCAAGCAAAGCATCATTAATGTCCTTAGGCTCTATGTGAGAAATGAAAGCAAGATGATTACAAATATTGATATATGAGGATCGAGTTTTTAACCCCTTTTGATGGACTACCGATTATGAGATCCATGGGATGATCCTTGGTGGTTTTCCAATCCTTTGGAAGTTCCCCATCCTCTTTGGAATTACTTGACTCCATTATTTGTTCTTCTTTATCACCACTAAAGTTCTCAAGGGTGGTTGACTCTCTTCTTTGCTCAAGTAATTCTTCATCATCACCATCCATGGAAATTCTTGATACTCGTGTGTTAGTCTCATCAAATATAACATGAACAGATTCCTCAACAATAAGATTACGTTTATTAAATACTCTATATGCTTTACTAGTATTAGAATAACCAAGAAATATACCTTCATCCGATTTGGCATCAAACTTACCAAGGTTATCCTTACCATTGTTGTGAATGAAGCACTTTGAACCAAAAGCCTTGAAGTAAGAAATGTTAGGCTTTCTCCCCCTCCATAATTCATATGGAGTTTTCTTGAGAATTGGCCTTATTGATGAACGATTAATGATATAACATGCGGTGCTCATTGCCTCGGCCCAAAAATATTTTGGAAGTGAATATTCACATAGCATAGTACGTGCAATTTCCACTAATGTCCTATTCTTCCTTTCAACACACCATTTTGTTGAGGTGTCCTAGGACAAGAAAAGTTGTGACCAATGCCTTTGTCATCACAAAAGTTTATAAAATTTTCATTCTCAAATTCGGTTCCGTGGTCACTACGGATACTTTTTATTGAAAGAGTTTTTCTCATTCTCAACTCTTTTAGCAAATATTTTGAAATTCTCAAAGGCATCACTTTTATGGGCTAAGAACAATGTCCAAGTGAATCTAGAGAAATCATCTACAATGACAAATGCATAAGATTTTCCACCTAGACTAGTTGTTCTTGAAGGACCACACAAGTCTAAATGAAGCAATTCAAGTGGCATAGAAGTGGAGATAACATTTTTATTTTTGAAAGATTCTCTAGTATGCTTTCCTAGTTGACAAGCATCACAAATAGAATCAACTTGTAAATCAAGGTTAGGCAATCCAACAACAAGATCAAGTTTTTGAATTTTACCAATGGTGCTCAATCCAACATGACCAAGTCGTCTATGCCATAACACATTTTTGTTATCATTCAATGTTACAAGGCATTTTACATTTTGAGAAGAGAGATTATCCAAATCAACCTTGTACACATTCTCACTTCTATAACCAATGAATTTAATGGATTTGTCATGAGTGTATGATACGGTGCAATGAAGTGATGCAAATGAGACTTCATAACCTTTATCACATAATTGACTTATGCTAAGAAGGTTATGCTTAAGTCCTTTGACATAAAGTACATCATCAATAATAGTAGAGTTAGAGTTACCAATTGAGCCAATACCTTCAATGATTCCTTTGCTATTGTCTCCAAAGGTGACACTTCCTCCACTTTTAGCTTTTAGTGACAAGAACAAGTTCTTATCACCCGTCATATGTCTTGAGCATCCACTATCGAGATACCAAGTATTGGACCTCTTACTTGTTCCTCCCTCATCATCTTCATCTTCATCTTCAAGAGCCATTAGACAAAGGTTTGCTACTTCTTCATCGGAGTCACTATCACTCCATGTGGCCATTAAAGCTTTCTTCTTTCCCTTATCCGCCTTCTTTCTACTTGGACATTCATTAGCATAATGACCATTTTGTTGACAATTATAACAAGTTACCTCTCGTTTGGTAGAATTCTTGTTGGATTCGGAGGTCTTTGGCTTGTTGTATTTCCGGTAGAACTTCTTGAACTTCCTAGTGAACAATGCCATTTCCTCATCATCTTCGTCATCGGATTGTGCTTTCTTTCCAACCAAGGCAATCCCCTTGCCTTTTGCTTTTTCTTCATCCTTCTTCATTTCCTTCCGGGTTGACATCTCAAGCTCATGGGTAACCAAGGTACCATGAAGTTCATCAATATCATATGATGCACTATCTCCTTTGTTGGATTCAATGATAGCCGTCCTCTTGGCATCCCATTCTTGTGGTAGGGCTCTAAGTGCTCTTCTCCATATTTGTTTTGGAGGATACTTCTCTCCAAGTTGGGCAAGCTCATTGATGATTTGAGTGAGCCTTCTAAACATTGAATCAATGTTTTCTCCGGACTCCATCTCAAAAGTTTCATACTTGAGTTGCAATAGATCAATTTTGGTCTCC